>JARFIW010000999.1:7807500-8156410 GCA_036346225.1 Platerodrilus igneus | reverse complement strand
GTATGCGTATAAAGTTAGAGTGTAGGTTGTGTTTGTGTGCGTGCTGTGGGTGTGTTTATGTAGATGAGTGTGCTATCCTTGCTTCCTTACGTTGGACCTCAACGCATTGAGATCCTCGCAAAAGTACTAGTGCCCCCTCACCACTACAAGGTGGATAACCCCGAGGGGGGAACCTAACCTAACCTAACCTAACCTAACCTAACCTAACCTAACCTAACCTAACCTAACCTAACCTAACCTAACCTAACCTAACCTAACCTAACCTTTTTTTTTATAGAGGATTAGGAACATGTTACATGCACTCCCCGACTTGGATGTTCTATGTCGGGGGTAGTGTCGGGCTTTCCCTATTATTTGGGCCTACCGACTAAACCCTTCCCTCTCTTCCCACTAGTGACAATGAAGTGCGGAACCGCCTTTAGAGCATTACTTCGCACTTCTTGTGGGGTGTGTTACTAGACATCTACAATTCTCCTTTCTCTTGCTTAGACCTTTCGACCTGTTCTTTCGTGTACATTACATATACCAGAAACTTCTCAATTTCTGCCCAGTTTCTGCTAGATTTTAGCATATTGGTGACCATGTTCTTGGGTGTAATTTTTTCGCCTATAACTATCTCCAAGCTCAGCTTTTTCTTATTCCAGCGAGAGCATTTAAAAACCGTGTGCTCAGGATCATCCTCTTCTCCGCATATAATGCAGCGATCGTTACGGTACTTCCCAATGGCGTATAAATAGTTTGCAAAACAGCCATGCCCGCTCAGAACTTGTGTGGTGTGGTATCCCACATTGCCATGGGCTCTATTTATCCACGGCTCGACCTCCGGTATTAATGTCCTTGTCCATTTTCCTTTGTGTGAGGAACTCCATCTATCCTGCCACTTCTGGATCGTATTCTTTCTTGCCTGTCTCTTATCTAAGCTGTACTTCCTAATGTCGCTCCTCTCCCTCGCTAGAAGGTCCATAGGTATAACATTCGCTATCACCATTATAGCGTCAGCCGACACCGTTTTGTATGCACTGGCTATTCTTAAAGCTACGCGTCTTTGAATTTTTATTAGCTCTGATCTACGGGCTTGAACTGCCATCGCTGGTTCCCATATAGCCGCTCCATACAGCATTGTAGATTCTACTACGGAGGCCAGTATCCTCCGTTTACTTGCTCTTGGACCTCCTACATTAGGCATTAACCTACTAATATTGTTGAGTGCCTTCTGTGCTTTTTCAGCCTGTCTCTTGAGATGTTTTTTAAAGTTAAGTTCCTTATCTAGTATTATACCTAGGTATTTAATCTGCTCTTTGGTGTCTATTGTTACACCTCCTATGTCGATACTTAGCTCGTCCATCTTCCGTCTACCGTTGGTGATAATTAATTCTGTTTTGGTTGGGGCAATCTCCAGATCATTTTCTCTCATCCATGTTTCTACAAGCCCCATTGCTCTCTCTGCTTTTGTTTTCAGCTCGTTCCTTCCTTTTTCTATTATAGTAAGTGCTAGATCATCGGCAAATCCTATTATTTTAATACCTCTTGGAAACCTAATCTGCAGAACATCATTGTACATGATGTTCCACAGTATTGGGCCTAACACTGAGCCTTGGGGAACCCCTGTTGTAATTTTTAAGGTATGCCTTTCACCATTCCTTGTGACATATGTCACAAATCGGTCACGAAGGTAGCTGCCTACTAACCTTATTAAGTATGGCGAAAAGTGGAGTCTTCTCAGAGCCTCCATTATCTTTTTCCAATTTGCCGAATTAAACGCGTTTTTAACGTCGATTGCAGCGATCATACATAGCTCTCTCGTCCGCCACGTACCTTGTTTAGCATTTTTTGCCGTATTTATTACTTCTTCTATTGCGTCCTGCGTAGACTTTCCCTCCCGAAATCCAAATTGTGTCTCAGATATCCCACCTCTTTGTGTCAATTCGTCCTTTAGCCTACTATTTATTAACTGTTCTGCCAGTTTGGCTAGCACGTCTATCAGGCATATTGGCCGATAGGAAGACGGACATCCTTGTGGCTTGTTTTGCTTACGCACTAGGATTACCCTTGCGTTTTTGCCTGCCTTGGGAAAAATTCCTTCTGTTAGCATCTTGTTCATTGCCGATAACACTGTATCGGGTATAGCCTGCACCGCTACCTTGATCACTTCGGATGGTATTCCGTCCATTCCTGGAGCTTTCTTGGTTTTCATTTTATTGCTGGCTAAGCTTAACTCCTCCTTCGTGAACAACGGTATATTTTTTCCTTCAATATGTTGTGTCTGCTCAGCCCATTCATATTCGTCGCTTTTCGGAAACAAGTGCGCTAGGATTTGTTGGACTTGCCCAAGTAAGCTCTTCATTTGCCCTGTTTCCCAATTTCTGGGTAACTATTTTATAACCCATCCCCCAGAGGTCTCTATCTACCTCATCACATAGTTTACGCCAGCACCTCCTCTGACTATTTTTTATTGAGTCTTTCAGTTCTTTTTTTTTCAATCTAAGTATCTCTTTTTCAGGATAGCATTCCTTTGGGTTCTTCTTCCTTTTCCGTTGATAGCATCGTCTGGCTGCTTTTACCTCTGATCTGATTATAGCTATCTCCGGGGTCCACCAGAAAACCTGTCTACGATCTCTGGCTGGTAACTTTCTCCGAGGCATGGTATTATCGCAGGCTTTAGTCAAGGTATCAACTAAGCTATTGTAGTCGGTGTTGTCGCTTTGCTCATAGTTTATCAGTTCTGTTTTGATGGCATCTTTATTCAATTTACTTAGGGCCCAGCCCTGAGCTTGATTAAAACTAACTTTTTCTTTTGACTCAAACAGGAAGGTTACGTACCTGTGGTCGCTCATCGTTTCCATATCCATAACCTCCCATTGTTTGTATATTTATGGCTATTCTTGGGTTAGCCATTGCGATGTCTAAGACTGATTCCTGTTCTCCCCTAATAAAAGTCGGCATCTTCCCTCTGTTTAGTATGACCATATTCAAACTGGCCATCCAATCTAGAGTGGCGTCTCCTCTTCTATCCGTTTTTATGGCTCCCCATGCTGTAGACTTTGCATTGAAGTCTCCTGCAACCAGTACTCCTCCTTGGCTGCTCCTAATGCTATCATATAGGTTTCCTAAGTACTCCTCATATTCGTCTAGCGTTCTATTGGGTGACCAATAGCAGCTATATATTCTAACATTTGGACTACGAACATGAACCCACACATATCCGTTGCCCTTTCCGGTACTCAATACTTCGATTCTTTTATTCAACACTCTTAGGGCGGCCACACCCGTGTCGTCTGCATTCCAGCCCTTGCTCATAATTTTGTTTGGTTCACTCGCGATTACAATATCGATCCCTAGCTCTCGAATTGTAGCTTCTAACAGGTTGTGTGCCGCCTTTGCTGTATTTAGATTTATTTGAAGGAACTTTATTGTCATTTCAGGTTTATATATTCTCGAAATCTTGCTATCCATTAACGAATAAGAGTTCATTTATTTGTAATGTTTTACCCATTGCTAAGGTTGTCGATACCTGGGCATATTTGCCATACCTAGGTCGCCTCTACCCATATCGTGGGTAATTACACTTCCGGTAGGATTTCCTTGTGTCGAGCGATCCATAAATAAAAAGTATATAACAACGTGACATACAGAACACTCAGTATAGATAAAAACTTACCACTAATATCACAGAATTTATCACAGACTTGTTCTACATATCACAACTATCTCCGAGGCATCTGCCTTGCCATCGCCAAGGCTTTCCTATGTGCTGGGCATCTACCTTCCCCGGCAGAATGTCCATCGCGATCGCACACTGCGCAGTGCTCCGTCCCTTTGCATGTCCTAACAAGGTGTCCTTCCTTTCCACACCTGCGACATGTATGGGATCTATCAGGTCCATTGCAGGCTGACGCTAAGTGGCCAAAAGCCCAGCATCGGTAGCACCTAGTAAGTTCAATACGTTTCTCAGCTACGCATGTAGCAAGACCAATACGAAACGATCCCACTATTTTTTCGGCCTCAGCTTTATTTATTCCAAGTGTAACTGCCAATGTCCCGTTCGAGTTAGGTCTTAGCGCTCCCAGTTTGAAGTTTTTATTTTCTAAGCTCCCAACCCTCTCTTTAATAGCCGCAAGAACTTCCTCTGGTTCCGTTGCCACCTCCATGCCTCTAATATGGATAGTCTCCGTAAGCTGCCTTAGGCCGGCTCTTCTGGCTTGAATATTACTATCCGAGTTTACAATAGTATTTTGTATTTTGCTAATTGCTTCCTCGTCCTTTTCCATCGCAATCAACAATTTTCCTTCCCTTGTTTTTGATATTCGCTGTATTGCAGCAGCCGCAGGCTCGTTCTTGAGGTTTGATTTTATATCTTTTAGCACTGTTTTAAAATCTGCTCCGTTTTTCTCGACCACTAGAGCATAGGTGTTCCTCTCCGTTGTTCTTGCCGGTCTAGGTGTTGACGGTTTGCGCAAAGTGGTGTATATCGCCACGGAAGTTTTACTTCCGTGGTACACCATTCAACTAATTTGCGGAAGGAATCCACACTCATGCCCTAATATGGTGCATAGCCACCCAGTTGTCTTCTTTCGTTTCTTCTCGTATACGAAGCATGGTATCTACTATACCAGCCTCCGTTCCATCGTATGGCTTTTACAATTTTCTTTTGACAATTCTTTGCCTTTCACTCTGGTGATGCTCTCCATCACCTCTATATCGCCATGCATCGTGCCAGGTCGGGTATCTGCCTTAAAATGCTTTGGATACTCTTAGTCATAGCTTGGTCTGTAGGCTGACCAGTACCACTTTAGTTACATCGTCCCTAGAATCCAAAGGTTGCCAATTATGATATCGGTGTTTGTATACAATCCAGGGGCCTAGCCTTTATATCCAATATTTTGCCATTTCTCGTGTGATACTATTAAGGGCAGTTCATTGAGTGGTGATTCCTCCTCGTAGTTCCACGGTTTGTTTGCGTGGATACTTCTTTCCTTACTTGTGTTATCATTGCATCTTGTTCTGTGTAAGTTCCATCCTTTAGGTTTTTCCAAGGTGTACCGCTAGTGAATGGACGTCATGTGACCACTTTTTAATATCATCCTTGACGTCCACTTCTTTCGTTAGCTCGGTCAGTTCTTGCGTCTTGGCCAGAAGCTTTTGTATGATCTTCTGAATTGCTTCGTTGTTCCACATGTATCTTAGTAGGGGTTTCTTTTCGTTTTCTTTCGCCTTCGATCGCGTGTCTTCCTCGTCCAGCATCAATTGGAATATCGGACTCTGATGTAGGTCCTCGTCCTCCCAATTATTTTCCTCAATGGACACCTGTTTCAACATCCCCTTGCTTTGTTCTATAGATGTCTCGGTCATAGTATTTGGTGTAAAGAAAACATCACCAAATATCTCGTCCATTTGCCTGTTTATGTCTCCGTCTACTTTAGATGGTGGTGTTCTGCTCAGCGATGATCTCCTAATTGTGGGATCATCCGTACTTTCCCAATCGTAGGTACTATGTGTTTTCTTCTGCATTACCTTGGGGGCTGCCTTGCCGCCCGTTGGTTCTATTTTCCCTAATAGGGATACTAACGATTCCGTTTCTGGTACGTATCTCGGTAACTTAAAATCTCCCGTTGCATAAGGAACTCCTCGGAAGGTGCTAGCCCCCTTATTGTCTTTTGCCTGTGTCGTACCACCCTCCGGTTTTGCCACACTGGTCTTATCCTTACCCTTAGTCTTACTCTTTATCCGTAGCCGTAGGTTTTCGTTCAAGATTCTTCATCGCTTTCTGATCCCTGCCTTGGTGGGGCTCGCCGAGCCAGGTACACCCGCGAACCAGACGGTCGCTGGCGAGAACTCTCGCCATGTTCGGCTATGTCCCGTATGGGAAAAACATCCTCCTGGGACTCAGGGTCTTACTCCCATGCCGGTAGCATGGTTTCAGGACTCCACGCCTCCGACAACGTGGGTACCCACCAAGTGCCTGCCAAAGCAGGGGCCACACGCACTTGGGGTCTTCCTCAGGGCACTTTTTCCTTTTCTCCCTCAATCTTACACGCCGCGGCGCCAGCACTCATTCATCAGATCCATTGGGACTTTGTGTCCCGCCGTGTCCAAAATCGTTTCCAGTGTCAAACAAGTGTCTTTAGAAAAGAAGAAAGAAAGGAAAATGGCCCGTCCGCCCTCGGTAAACCTAATAGCCAATCAGGGCCGGAAGAAAATAGAGTCGGGGTCGATAGTAGAAGAATGAAAATTGACCCTAATAGGAAAGATAAAAGCTCTACCCAAAGATAAGTACAAGAGTACCTATGAATCCAGGTAGATGGTGAAATTAAAACCCTCCTTTTTATCCGGGCTTGGGACCGGCTGCAGCCCTACTGGATGCGTGTGCCACATACGTGCATCACCCACCCGCCACAGGCAGAGTTAACCTAACCTAACCTAACCTAACCTAACCTAACCTAACCTAACCTAACCTAACCTAACCTAACCTAACCTAACCTAACCTAACCTTTTTTTTTAGTTTATAGAGGGTTGGAAATCTTCATATACCCCCATAATAATTCGCCCTTCTGCCTTGCGGCTTTCAAACTCCTTATTATGGAGAAGACTCCCGCAGCGAGGATCTTTGCTGCGGGTAGTGTTGGGTTGGCAAGGAGTCCTACCAGGGTAATACCAGAGTAGAGACAAGTCTCCACTCTGGGTCCCGGCAGGAAACCACGTCGACCAACTAAAACCCTTCCCTCTCTTCCCTCTAGTGACAGATACTCCCCCGGAACCGCCTATTTAGGCATCTACCTCGGGGGAGTTCGAGGGGTATGTTTGTATTAATTTCCTCTTTGGGGCTCTCTATCTCTTTCCTCAATCTCCTTCTCTCTCAATATTTTTCCAATGTATGTATTTATGTCATTCCATTTTTGCTTGGAATCTAGCATTATTCCTATCACGTTGTCTGGTGTGATGGTCTGTCCCACCTTGAGTTCCATTTGAGTGCGAGATCTTTCCCATCTCGCACATACAAATGTCGTGTGGCTAGCATCATCGTTCTGCTCGTCGCAAAACCAGCATTGGCTAGAAGCCTCCTTCCCAATTCTATTTCGGTACGCCCCAAAACATCCATGTCCCGTTAAGAACTGGGTGAGGTGAAAATTTACCTCCCCATGCTTCCTCGTTATCCATTTCGCAATATCCGGTATTAGTCGTGCTGTCCATCGTCCTTTTTGCGATCGGGTCCAACTATCTTGCCATTCCTCCATTAAAATTGTCCTATTCTGCTGCACAATCGTTTCATACTCCAAATCTGGATACTTCTTTCGTTCCAAGAAGTTTCCCGCTCTTTCCTTTATCAGCAGGTCCAACGGTACAAGCCCAGATATTACCAGTACAGCGTCTGTTGACACAGTTCTATACTCACTACAGATGCGCAGTGCCATAATTCTCTGACATCTCGAAATCATGAGCCTGCATCGCTGGATCCTAAGTGCATCTTTCCAGTGAAAATTTACCTCCCCATGCTTCCTCGTTATCCATTTCGCAATATCCGGTATTAGTCGTGCTGTCCATCGTCCTTTTTGCGATCGGGTCCAACTATCTTGCCATTCCTCCATTAAAATTGTCCTATTCTGCTGCACAATCGTTTCATACTCCAAATCTGGATACTTCTTTCGTTCCAAGAAGTTTCCCGCTCTTTCCTTTATCAGCAGGTCCAACGGTACAAGCCCATTTATTACCAGTACAGCGTCTGTTGACACAGTTCTATACGCACTACAGATGCGCAGTGCCATAATTCTCTGACATCTCGAAATCATGAGCCTGCATCGCTGGATCCTAAGTGCATCTTTCCAGATTGGAGCAGCGTACAAGATTATCGATTGCATCGCTACGCTCATAGTTCTTCTCTTATGGACGTTGGGACCTCTCACATTAGGCAGTAGCACAGTCAGCGCCTTCATTGTTTTGCCAGCTTTCGCTGTCACTTTCTCCACATGTATGGAGAATGTCAGCCCGTAATCAATTGTAACTCCCAGGTATTCCACAGTTGGAACTGCTCTTATCTGATGGTGCTCTAATTCGAAGATAAGTCTTCTCCCCTCTCTTCCCATATTAAAAATTACGGCTGACGTTTTTTCAGGCGCGAGCTGAAGCTCATTTCTTCTCATCCACATATATACCGCATGTAGGCTATCGTCTCCCACTAGCTTCAAGTCTCTCGGGTCCCTTCCTGCTACAAAAATTGCCAGGTCGTCGGCATAGCAAATGATGTGGACATAATCTGGGACGTCAATCAGCATGACATCGTCATACAGAATATTCCATAGTGTGGGGCCAAGGACAGACCCTTGCGGGACTCCTCCACATAGATCCCTATAATTCTCTTTGTCAATGTATATTCTCCTATGGCTTAGATAAGACTCTATGATATTGGTTAAATGTATAGGAATGCCCCTCTCTTTTGTTTTTTGGATAATCAGTTGCCAGGATGCCGTATTGAAGGCATTTTTCACGTCTACAACAATCATGCCACACCATCTTCTCTTCTCAGTTCTATATTTTTCTATGAGCCTAAGTATCTCATGCATTGCATCCATAGTACTCTTGCCTTTTCGGAATCCATACTGATTTTTATGTAGACCTCCTTTCTCGTGCAATTCCTTCTGTAGTCTACTATTTAGCAAATTTTCGTATACTTTCCCTAAAACATCTATAAGGCAGATCGGGCGGTACTTTGAATTTAGCTCGCATTGCTTTTTTGGTTTTTCAATCAGATCCAACTTGGCCCTCTTCCATTCAGGGGGAAAGATGTTCTGCTTAAAGTATCGGTTAAATAAATCTCTAAAGTAACCTGGCTTGCCTTTTATAAGCTCTCTGATGACTGCCGGTATTATCCCGTCTGGTCCAGGTGCCTTGCCAGATTTGATCGCGTGTCCAGCACGTTCGACCTCCTCCAGTGTGAAGAGTAGGAGGGGTTCTTCCGTGTCCAGTTCCGTTGTGCGGTTTTGAAACCGCCATAGTATTTGTTTCACCATGAAGAGTTCTTCGCATATTTTAGTTTTCTTTCGTTCCGTTAACCACGTTTTGGGAGGAGCAGTTTGTAGCTGTTGGCGGACAATGCTATAGGCGTCGCCAAAGATATTTAGATCTAGTTTATCTATCAAAAGTTGCCATTTCTCTTTCTTCAATTTGGCTATAGCATACTTAATTTCTTTCTTTGCCAGGTTGTACTCCAGTCTTCTTCTTTCTTTATTTTCAGAGCCAATTCGTGCCCTGTGATACTGTCTCCTTTTTTGACGGCACACCTGTGCCATTTGGCCTATGTTATCTTCCCACCAATAAGGCATTTTATAGTTGGTGTCTGCTTTGACCTTTCGTGTTGTGCGCCTGTACGCTTCCTTAATTAGTGCGTTACATATTGGTATTGTTATGTGCTCCTCTTTAGACCCCTTCACTAAGTTGTCAAAGTATTGGACCAATTTTTCTTTATTTATGTTTCCATAAGTTCATTTATGCCTGTAAGGTATCTTTTCCCCTATTTGTGCCAGAATATATCGATGATCGCTCAAGTAACCTAACCTATTAATTGTAATGGCGAGTGTGTTTTTGGCATTGGGCCTCAGTTCACCTAGTTTGTAATCGGTTTCTTGTAAGCTATCTCCTATTCTCTTTTTCAACGCATTTTCGACTTCTGGTTGTCCGTGCTTGGTTCCAGGCCCCTTACATGTATCGTTTCCATCGCCATCTTCGTCCCTACTTGTTTTACTACGTTGTCTCCATTCTGCGATAGCATATCGCGTATTAAGTTAATCTTCTCGTGGTCCTTTTCGATCATCACAAGTAATTTTCCTTGCCTAGTCTTTCTCACACCAATTATTGCTTGGGCTGCCTCTTTATCGAGCTTGCTTTTAATTTCTCTCAGGGCCGCCACGTATTCAGCGTTTTTGTTTTCAACTGTTAAGGCCAGAGTGTTCCTTTCATATTTGCGGCTTGCTTCAGCGTAGCTCCTCTTATTCATCCTATCCGCTGTTGTGTAAATATGTATTTCTGATACTCTGTCCTTAAATACCCACGCCACCATTTTTTTTAGCGCCGAAGTGCTCAGCCCTTTGATGTGGTGTATCGCCACCTGTTCATCGCCTTCAATTTCTGCCTTTAGACGTTCAAGGGTGCCTAGCATGTCCTTGTCTATTCCACTCAATTGCATGCTTATAATTTTTTCGGTCATGAATGTCTTTGCACCTTTTGATCTTAGATTTGTCGTTTTCTGAATGACTTCTACAGCTTCTTCGGTGCACCGGAGTTCTGGGTACCTGTCTCGATATAGTTTTTGTATGCTGGTATTCATTTCCAGGTCGTCCGCTTCAACAAATACCACTTTGGTACATGTGTGTACTGTGTTTAATGGGTTGCCGACTTTGACCTTGACTTTTTCAAGTAGGTTTGCGTCCCATTCTCTGTTGCGTATGAGTTCCCACGTCTCCCACGTAACTGTATCCGGGAGTACCGTAACCAGCTCCTCTCTATATTGACTTGAATTGACACTCGTATCTTGCCTCCATCTATCGCGCTCTAACTCTAGGCAGCGCTTTTCTAGTTGTGCATACTTATCTTCTAACGCCTTCTGTCTTTGGAGGAACTCCGTCCTAGTAGTCTTTAGCTGGTTTTCCATTTCACGTGTTTTCTCCGCGTCATACTTATATTCACGCTCTATCTGTCCCACCAGTTTCTGTACATCCTCTAAGCCGTCCTTTAGTGTCAAGTGTACGGAGCGGTTTTCATTTTTAAAGTGTACTAACGTATTTATCAGTTTCTTTAACCTGTTTATATAAATATTTTGGTTTGAAGACTCGGTTTGAAGCATTATAGGGCTGTCTTTCGCCTTTCGCTTTTTACGTTGTCCATTTGTTCTTCCCGTTTTGGTTCCTTCGCTGTCACTTTCAGCAGGTTCGTCAGTACCTTTTGTATGGGTATTTACCCCTGAACTTGACGTCTCTGGGGGGGACCGTGGTATAGAATCCCGCCTCATAAAAGGGTTTGCAATTTTTGTATACTCAACCTCCATATCCAGAGATGATAGCCTTTTTGTCCTCGATGTACCCTTCCTTTTGTCTCTTTTTTTAACTTGAGGGTCAGTAGTCTTAATAGATTCTACATTACTCTTCTTTTTCTTGTCTGTTCCCATTTCAGAGGATGGGTCCTCTTTAAAAACATCATCCATGTTGTTCCACTCCCTTTCCTAGAAGGGCTCTCCGGATTGGGTATACCCACGGTAAAACCGCGGCTAGTTCCCCCGCCTAACCCGGTTATGTACCGTATGGGAGGAAGAAACATCTCCCTGGGACTCAGAGCCCTACTCACCTTGGCTTTCAAGGCTCCCACGCCACCGACAGCGTGGGCACCCCTCTAGGCGCTTGCCATCGCAGGGGGCCCAACGGACGCTTGGAGTCTTCATCGGGGCACTTTTTTCTTTTCTCCTCCGACCTTATACGCCGTGGCGCCAACACTCTCGTCAGTTCCTTTGGAACTTTGTGTCCCGCCGTGTCCAAAATCTTGTCCAGGTTCGAATAAGCGTCTTTAGGAAAGGAAAATGGCCCGTCCGCCCTCGGTAAACCTAATAGCCAATCAGGGCCGGAAGAAAATAGAGTCGGGGTCACACTTACGTGTGATCCGTTTGATTTTCTACTCGAATATAGCACACCGTTGACAAAAACTTGTCTTTAATTTTTTCAATGGCTACTTAGTCTGAGAACTAAACACATGACCAATTGATTAAGAGTTCATGTCTATTATCATAAACCTCTTTTGGCCAAATATTTTGTTTTCTGCTGAATTATGTCTCTAAACTCAATTTCGAAAATAAAATAGCACGTGCTTGTTTCTTTATAGTTTATGGTATCTAATCACTTGATTTCTAAAAGTTCGACTAACATGTTTTTCACCTACCATTTCAAGCCATAACTATTTTGTTAATTAGATTTAGTTACAAATTAGAAAAATTTTGATCTGTCATTTTTTCACTTGCATGTAGAGACTAATTATAACTCACCAGGCGTTGCAAATATGAAAAAGTAACAAACAAAATACCCAACGTATATCTGACGCATATAATGACAACGGACAAGTAATACGCTTTATGATTGTGCAACCAAACTCATGAATTGTAATTAAATTCAATCAAGTTGGTAATTTATTTTACATTATAGTAAACATATTTTTAAAAGATTTTTAATAATTCTCATCCTCAATTAAATTTTTATAATGGCAAAAAACAAAACTTGAACAAAAAGCGCTTGTAGAATAAGCAAATTATTTAGTGTTAAAAGTATTAAGGTGGGTGTTCTTTAATAACTGTTTAAAGGTAATATATTATGCTTTTCAATATATACATTTAAATTTAAACATAAAATGGAGTTAATGTACGTCAGATCTATTATCTTTAATACAAGGTGAATCGTCATTATCCTATAATAATATATTTGAGTAAAATTTATTTAAGAAGAGCCTGTATGTCATCATGCGCACACGAATAAAACGGTGTCAGATTAGTCTATTGTTTATAAATAGGCGTGTTCGTTCAGCATTTCAGCGCCGTAGATAATTTGCTGTTAAATGTCAATTTATATTTGTGACTTTGACATTTTATATTTATTTCTTACGCTTTCAAAGTTTTTTTTCCTTTTTTGTGTTTTATGCCTTGCTTATTCGCGTATTCGCCATGTGAATTTAAACCACCAACAAAACAAAACTTGATTTTAGAATATTTACTCTAGGGAAGTGTTTTCAAAACCATAAAAATTATTAAATCCGGTTCGCCACTGACGTTCAAAATTTGCGCATATGTCAAATAACGTACAAGTTCTTCTTAAATAAATTCTACTCTACATAACTATATTATACATGTACAGAGTGTTATAAAAGTCTGGAATCAGTCTGATACGTATATTTTTAGCATAAATTAATTACTCTATTTTTTTCCTTTGTTAATTCAATACCCGCTCGAGTAAATTCCGTTTCTACTGTTAAATCCTTCAACATAATTAATAATACACGCTCTCGAATAAAATCCTCAACTTAAATGTAGTTGCTTTAAAACGACAAGTTTATGCTACAATTAAATAGTTTATATCCTGTTTTAAGTACCCGTTATCTTAGTATACATTACGACCGCGTATAATGGTTTTCTCTATTGTTTCAATGTAAAGACTTGTTGAAATAAGGTCGTGCACTATCCGATAAAACCCGGGTTTTCCAGTTTCAATCGCGCTTCGATAAGCGAAAATTTGAAGTTCGAATTCGTGTCATTTAACCCATTGTTGAATTTGATTTTACAACTTATGCATCGAAATATTTTCTACATCATTCGTCACCGTATTTCAAAAGCAATGCCCAATTGGGCAAGGTAAAAGACCTGGTCGGACGATATCAAGGTGTGTTTGCACAAGATGATGGCGAAAAAGGAAGGACGAATGTTGTGCAACACGAGACTAATACTGGAGATGCGCAACCGATACAACATCCCAGGCGGCTTCCTTTGGTAAAATGTAAGGAAACCTAGCAATTATCACGGATATAAAAAAAACAGGGAATAATTGAGCCCTAGGATAGTCCATGGGCACTCCTGGTTATGTTTGTCAAGAAAAAGGATGAGTCGACAAGGTTTTGTGTTGACTACCGGCAGCTAAACAATGTCACAAAGAAAGACAGCTATCTATCCTTTGCCCAGAATGAATTGATGACACCTTGGATACTCTATCCGGATTTAAATGGTTTTACGACCTCGGACTTGAAGGGCGGAGACTGGCAGGTAGGCTTGGAGCCAAACGATAAAGAAAAAAACTGCGTTTACAATTGGAACTGGGTTATGGCAGTTCAAAGTCATATCCTTTGGATTATGCAATGCCCCTGCTACTAGTAAACGTTTGATAGAGCTGATACTGCATGGACTGTTCTAGAAAACATGTCTGGGGTACCTATATGGCGTGATACTGTTAGGCGGTCTTTTGCAAAACACCTTAAGAACCTGAAGGAGATATTCCAAAGATTACACAGGGCAAACCTTACCTTGAGCCCTAAGAAATGTCACCTATTTGAGGTGAAATACCTAGTACATTTCGTTTTGGAGACCGGAATAAAAGCTGACTCTGACAAGATAAAAACGGTACAAGAGTGGCCTACACCAGCAGATATACACCAACGACGCAGTTTTCTAGGATTGTGTACATATTACCGACCTTTTATATTATGGTTTGCAAACATTGCCAAACCGTTGACAAAATTAACCGAAAATGAACAAGAATATAATTGAAATGACGACTGCACAGCGCATTTGAACAACTGAAACTAGTTACAGCACCAATTCTGAATTTGTGTTAGATGCCGATGTCAGTAACACAGCTATAGGAAACGTTTATTTCTCAAGTGCAGGACGGACAAGAAAAAGTTATTGGGTATGTCAGCAATAACTATTTCTACCGCCGTAAATTATGTTAAGAGCAGACCATGCTGCACTAAAATGGTTACTGCAGTGTCGAAATTCTGAAGAGCAAGTTGCAAGGTGGATAGAATGGCAGCAGGAATATGACTTTGACACAGAACATCGTGTAGGAACTAGCCATCGGAATGCAAACGCTCTGTCAAGGAGACCTTGTCCGGTAGACTGCAATCATTGTTCCAAGATGGAAAAGAAAATAAGTGTCATCCATAGAATAATCGTAAACAATGATACTTGGCAACCCCAAAAAATACGAGAAGACCAGAAGAATGAAGCCGAATTGGAACGTATTATTGAGTGGAAAAGTATAGGACAACGACCAGCTTGGGAAGAAATTAGTATTTCAAGTAGGAGCCTGAAGGCATACTGGAAACAGTGAGACTCCTTGGTGATTAAAAATAGAATCTCGAAACGACACCTAGAATGTGAAGATGACACTGAGAGACACTTCAAGTGATAGTGCCGAAAAGCAGAGTGCCGGAGGTGTTGCAGCACTTGCACGATAGTATTTCCAGAGGGCACTTTGGCGTGAAAGGAACTCTTGAAAGAGCGAAAGAAAGATTCTATTGGGTGAACTGCAAAGAGGATCTGAAGGAGTGGTGCCGAAAATGTGAGTTGTGTGCCTCTGGAAATGGCCCGGTTACAAAAAGGAAAGCTCCAATGAGACAGTATAACGTGGGGATTCCTTTTGAGAGGGTGGCCATTGATATAGCTAATCCTTTTCCTGAATCAGAGAAAGGAAATAAATACATCTTGGTTGCTCTGGATTATTTTACCAAGTGGCCGGAGGCGTATGCTATACCTAACCAAGAAGTCGAGACAGTTGCAGATGTATTATTGACGGAGTTGTTTTGTCGCTTTAGTCGCTTCAGTCCGATCAAGGTCGGAACTTCGAATCAGCGTTGTTTTAAAACGACTCCAAGCATCTTGGTATCAGGAAGACGAAAACCACGTCACTTCATCCTCAGTCGGATGGAATGGTTGAAAGAATGAACAGGACCTTAGAAAAGTACCTAACCAAAGTTGTCTCTGAACATCAACGAGATTGAGACCAATATTTACATTTGTTCCTGCTGGCGTACCGATCTTCGGTACATGATAGCACAGGATACTCTCCAGCTTGCGTGATGTTAGGGCGTGAATTGCGGCTACTATGTGATTTTCAGTTTGGATTTAAACCTGGAGAAGAGCTCGCAGATAAAGATTACGTTAGTAAGCTTCGTAAAAGATCAAATAGCATTCACGAAAGAATATTCAGGCAGCAAACCATCGAATAAAATCAT
The DNA here is from genome assembly GCA_036346225.1 of Platerodrilus igneus. NCBI lineage: Eukaryota > Metazoa > Arthropoda > Insecta > Coleoptera > Lycidae > Platerodrilus > Platerodrilus igneus. The sequence goes on along the minus strand of JARFIW010000999.1, from coordinate 8,140,666 downwards.
AGTATACGACACGAGAGCACAAGGAGGTGGTGATCAACCTGGAGATTTAGTGTGGTTGTACAATCCACAAAGAAAGCGTGGATTGTCGTCAAAATTTCAAAGACAATGGGAAGGTCCGTACGAAGTGTTAAAAAGAATTAATGATGTAGTGTACCGGATCAGAAGATCTCCCCGTGGTAAATCGAAAGTGGTACAATTTGACCGTTTAACATTCTATGCTGGCAACAACCAGGAAGACTCGAATAATGAAATGGTGTTCGAAGAGTTATTAATCATAAGCCAAATGTAGATTTTGAGAGTTTCATGGCGGCGTATGGTGGTTCCGCTAAGGCAAAATTTGGCGTTGTTGTTGAAAAACAGCAAGGTCTGTTTAGAGCACCACAAGAGTATTCCCTTGCACATTGCGTAGCTCAAAATCTGCAAATATCAAGAGGGATAGCTATTGTTTTCAAGAAAAAGTTTGGATGTGTGGATGAATTAGTACAACATTATAATGTAATTAAGAGCCGCTATGCTTCCGGCCACGTCCCCAATGCTCCACCTGAAGGTACTACATTGGGTTTAAACGCGAAAAGTAAACGTTCTCCAAATTTAACCTAACTGCAGGTTAATCAATACTAAATAAAAATCTAACAAACTGAAACTAAAATTAAGGTTTAAAGAATGGTATCCCTAGCGTTGATTCTGGAGTTAGCTCGATCCACAAGACACACGCAAAAATGAATGGGGAGAGATCCGTAATACCGGATAGCAGCTGCCAGCTCTGCTTACCGGTTCGACCTGAAGGGTCGTCTTAAAACTATCCAAATCTAGCTAGCTAATATTAAAAATGGATTCAAATTTTCTAAGCATTGGCTAAATGTTTAATAGGGAATCCAGCTATTTTGCCTGTTCTATATATTTACAAATTCGTCCTCCCTGGTCTAAGTATTTATTCAAATTTTATCCGAAATTTGTCCCTAGCGTTCCCTATCATTCCCTAACTGACATATTATAAGTACAATCTTCTTTTCCACAAAAATTGGCGGCAAAACGTCTAGCAAATAAAATCAAGCCACAGAACAAAAATACATGCAAAAATATAAATATAAATATAAAATAAGTATAAATATAATGTAAGTATATAAATAAACATAAAATAAATATATAAATAAAGTAATAAATATCTAAATAAGCAAAAGCATGCTACAGTGCATAAATTAGCAAAAGCATCGCCCAAATTATCAGTTGCACTCGCATAAGCATTATGATGACTAGCGCCATTACGCACAAAAACATGCTCGTTAAATTATTTCAAAAACTTCTTATTAATACAAATCAATGCTTATGCGTGTATATCCGCCACAATTTTAATCCTACATCGTATATAAATTTTCCAAGCATCCGAAGATCTGGTCGTCTTCTTACGTCTATTTGTATCTTACTGCTAAAGGGAGATGGTGCACTGTTAAAGTTCTGGTCGGTATGTACTAAACGTTCTAGGGGGGATCACAATCACTATCACTTTTTAGTCCCGGGGGGATGCGCAGTTTCACTCTGTTTTATTTTCTTTATTAATTTGCTGATTTAAGTTAATTAGAGTTTACTGATTTATTTTGTTGTTATTTATTTGCTTTAGTTTATTCGCGGTTCCGATTTTTCCGCACGTGTAAAGTGGGACAGTGATTGTTTTACTGGTGTGAGGTTTGTCGTGCATATTAGATTTTGGTTATTGATTTTTGCTTTTGTTTTTGCTTTTCTTTTTTTTCTTTTATTTTTTTTATAATTTTTTTTTTATACAGGTTTTGGTTATATCATGCTCATGTCCGCTCATGCCAAGGGAAAATCAAAAATTTTCAATCCTCCCCTACCCCCTCCGATTTACGCGCGGTTATCACCGTCTAATCTTGAGACCCTTCCCGAAAATTTTTTGAATACTGTCCAGAACGCCTTCTGGTTAGGCACTTCCCTGACATCCTCTAGGCTCTTTGGCCATGCTAGTTCTGCGATAGCTAATTTCATATCAACTAACCCTCAATTTGCCACCTCGAGTGGGCAGTCAAAGAGCACGTGCTCTGCGCTTTCTGCGCATTCGCAGCGGTCGTTGTCAGTTAAACCGAATCTTTGTAAATACGCTTTTAGGGCGCCGTGCCCTGTTATCAGTTGCACCATTTTATGATCGAGTTTCCCCTTCGATCTTACCTCTAGCTTCTATGCTCAGTATGAAACTGTGGGTCAACCTGCCCGTAGCAGCGTTGTTCCACCTCTCTTCCCATTGTCGGATTGATTTTTCGCGCAGCTTTCTTTTAATTATTGACCGCGGTATCGACGAATGTGATATCCGAAAGTCGCCCGTCGCGGCCTCTTTAGCTAATTCATCAGCCCTATCGTTTCCTACTTTACCATCATGCGACCTAACCCAACAGAACTTTAAATACCGAAACTCGAGCGCCGTATGCGCTAGCCTTTAGATGTCTGCTTGGAGGTCTGTCAAGGTTTCATGTTTGTTAAAGCCGTCAACGCCGATTTACTATCAGTGATTATATAATATTCGTCTCTGCCCTTTATGGTTTATTACGTAATCGATAGCCTCTCGTATGGCTACCAGTTCGCACTGGAAGATAGTGCACCAGTTCGCGAGTTTGGTTTGAAACCGAAACACCTCCATTTCCTGCTTAAACACGACAAACGCAGCGCTTGCTTGTCCGTCATCCATACGTGAACCGTACGTGTACATTCTGATACCCGTCGCGTCCCCATCACCTTCGACAAACTCGATTCCTCTAATATCGGCCGGGTGCCCCAACTCTGATACAACGATCTTTCTCTCTACCTCCCTATTACCAAGATTAATATCTTCGATAATTACGCGCTTTTTCCCTATATTTAGTAATCTCCTATTTCTAATCTCCCTAACGACATATTCGATAGGAAGAGTCCTACTGATCACCAGGACCGACTCCGTGTAGGTGATCCTGTATGCCCTCGCCGCCTTAAACGCGGTTATGCGTTGCACGCTCGTCAATTGACGCATCTCCCGGACTTTACAACCTTCCGCCCATACCGAAGCTGCGTACAGCATTGCCGGCTTAATTGCTCCAGCATAAATCGTTCTCAGCGATTAGCCTCTGAAACCCCAGTTTATTTTCGCAGCCGTCATCATTTTGTTTGATATTTCGCTGCCTTTGCTTTTAACGTACTGCACGTGAGCTTTCCAATTTAATTTATCGTCAATCTTTACGCCGGGGTATGTAATTGCTTCCTTAAACGGTATTTTCTCCTCTCTCAGCTTCCGAAATAAAGCGCCTCTGACTTCGCCGTGTTAAATTTTAATTTTACCGTCTGCGACCATTCGTGTAGTTTATTAAGCGCCTCGTTCAGTTTTGTGCGCATATCCATTAACAATCGCGATCTGACAATTAAAAGCGTATCACCCGCAAACCCAACGATGAGCATCCTGTGGGAAACTTGACCCTAAAGATGTGTTACGGTATTCCGCGCAAACACAAAAGAAAACATTAAAATTAAGTAGAGAAATAGTTTACGGCGGACACCGCAACAAAACTGGGACAGAAAGGTAGAATTTGGGCTAGCTCAAAAACGTCGAAGAGGGGCGTGGGTGAAAACAAAAACACATTGGAAACCTCCGAGATACTCTATTGATAACATCGAATCTTGGAAGATTATTTACAAAACAATAAAATAAATAAGTTGCGTAATTGTGATTGTGTCATAACATAAAAAGTGGTAAGCAAATATAACATCTTATAATCTAAATACCTACTTAATGGTTCACCTTAAATACATATAAAAGAAAATAAAACAAACTATACAGTAAATCTAGAAAAAGAAATATACCTAAATTATATGTACATGCTGCTTTGTGAAGTGCACCTCCTCAGAAATAATATAACATTAAGATTAGACACCCTAACTTAAATTAATCATGTGTCAACTAGTTTTAAATTTATAAGTAAATGGTTTACGTTATAAAGACAGAAGAAACAGTAAAGAAGAATTCCAACATAAACATTGATTAATTAATTTTTAATTTATAGTATAATCACATAGTTGTTCGTGCATCGTGCTGGTAAGTTTTGTAACGGGGTAATGCCAATTTATCAGATAATTATAAGCAATGCAGCAAATGAAAAGTATATTCTTCACGCAGCATAAAAGAATTATGGAAATAGAAAACTGTACGTTGCACAATCAGTTTTGTGCTGGTCTAATCTTAACGCTGAAAAAATGCCGCTGCATTTCTCTATGGGCTGGCTGCATGCTGGAACCACCAACTTTACTTATACAAGCACAAAAATCATTTCTAATAGCGCGACTTTACAACATGTATCTTTTCGGTAATTCTTAAACTTTAATGGTGTCTTTCATAACACGGTCTCTATTTTATAAGACCAGACTCATGTATGGGGGTAGGGTATTTGATTTTCAAAGATATCGCCGAATTACTATGTGTGCAGAATTTCCAGACAACAGCTGCCAAAATACAAACTGTAGCAGCTTGCCAACAAGCAGATAACGCAATTATCAAAGTGTTTTAAACAAAGGAGAACAATTTTGTTTGTAACATCTTAACAGCTGCAGAATACCAGATAACAAGTCCATTGTAAGCAGATGTAGGCAGGTGGTGAGCGGTTTCATCTTTCAGAAGAAAGCTGTGCATTTACATGCACCTTTAAATTAAAATGTAATCACTGCAGGTGCTAGAATTTATTACAACTACTTTGTAACGTAAAGTTTGCTAAGCAGCAGTTTGATTTTATAAAGGCAAACTTTTATACAGGGTAATTACTTGAGAAATTTTATTAAATAATATTAATTCAAATGGCTTGAAATTGAGCTTGTTGAGGAATTTTAGGGCATTTTAAAAATAAATGCAGGAAAAATTGTTTGCAGGGTTTTGAACGTTACAGATGCTCCCATACAACAACTTCCAAAATGTGGGACCAGAGCATGACTCTTGCGGACATCCCATTTCCACCTCGCGCGACAAAACTTCACCCGGAATTTCAACCTGTGCCAATCGCCCCGAGAAATAACTCTTGACCAAAGACATCAAGTTTTGCGGACAACCCCTATTTTCCAACTCGCAAACAGTCAATGTCCACCAGACAGCATCAAATGCTCCTGAAATGTTTAAAGCAACAACAACACAGTAGTCTTTAACATCTCTCGCCTGCTTAATTTCCCCGACAACAAACTCTAATGCATCGATAGTCGACTTTCCCTCGATAAAACCGAACTGTCGGTTATTAAAACCGCCGCTGTCACGCACTAAGTGCTCAACTCGCGTAGTCATAACGCGATCCAAAACTTTCCCCAGCACCGGTAGCAAGCTAATTGGACGATAGCTGCTCGGGTCTGACGCATCCGCCTTTTTAGGCTTAGGTATGAATTTCACGTTCTGGACCTTTCAGCAACGCAAAAAGACGCCCCTTTCTAGACAAAGATTGAACAACCCGACAAAGACACACGGGGCTAACAGACACGCCTTCAGAGCTGCGTCTGAAGCGATTCCGTCATGCCTTGGTGCCTTTTTAAGGTTCATCCTCCTAAGAGCCCTGACGACTTCGTGAACTAGGATTGCCTGATCGGCACCTGTTCCTTGCGCTTCTGTAGCTTCCCGACGTACTAAATTGTGCGACCCCTCATCCTCCTCAAGATTATCCGAAGGAAAGAATTTCTCTAATAAATATTTCGCCGTGGTTTTAAAACCTTCCGTATATTCGCCATTTGTCTTTCTTATGTTACCGAGCGCGATTTTCTGTTGTTTACCCCTTCTTACACGGTATGCGGTTCCCCAAAGTTCTTTCTGTGAGTTTTGCTTGCAGAATTTTTTGAATTTATTTGTTCGCGTTTCTTCTATTAATATCTTATATTCGTAGTAACTTTGATTGTATTCTATTCTCCGTTGTTCTCTTATATCTCCCGAAGTGCGTTGATAGCGGCGCCTTATGTTACGAGTTTCTGCCCGCTTGGTTGTTAGTTCCCGGGTCCACCAGGGTACGCTGTCCTTTGTTTTTTTGCGGCGTAGAGTACGATGACACGTCTACCACTGCGTCGTTTAAATTTTTGCGAGTGGTTCTATTTCGTCTGCCTCTCGGCAGTTAAATAGCTCGTTTTCGAGCGCAAGGATACATTCGCCAAATTTTTGTTCAGACCGATCCCAATTTGCTTTTCTATTACAAAACCGCGGAAATATAGTTAGCTGCTCGTTTGCTCTTGTTTTGGTTCCAACGTCCCATCTTATTAATTTATGGTCAGAGAGCGTTTCTTCGTCCGACCTTAATTTCCAATCACAAATGATTTCGAACATCTCGTGCTAGGCTGCAGTAATATCAATAAAACTGCTGCCTCTGTGCCCCTCAAATGTAGGTGAATCATTAGTGTTTATCACACTAAGATCCCATTCCGTTAAAAGATCAGCAACCTGTGAACTTCTATCGTCTTCTATAGGGCTACCCCATAACGGTGACTTAGCATTGAAATCTCCCCCAATTATTAGTTTTTTATTCCTTCCAATTTGACGAAAAATGTTTTTGATGTGATTTATTAAGTCCTCGGTTTAAGGATTTTCCCGCCGGGAGTTGACTCGTGGAAGATACGCGCTTATCACGTAGAACGTGTTTGTCCCTAATTTTATTTCCGCGGTGGTTATTAACTCGGACAAATTGTTTAATATTATCCCGGCGCACGTCCCATTATTTATTATTATACGGCTCCGCGGTCGTTCGCTATTAGCGTTTAAGACAGTAACCGTCCTCTCAAAACCTGTTATTTTGTGGCTATACAGGTGCGGTTCCTGTATAAATCGAATGTTGATATTTTCTTCGTATAATAACTTACGAAGTTATTTATTGCCCCTTTGCCTTTCCCGATATTTAGTTGCGCGAATTTAATTTTCTTGCTTCTTTTAAATCTTTCTTTTTCTTCACGGTCCATAATCGATGTTCCGTGTGATTGAGTTCTTCAGCCGTAGCATCGTGGGGCATCTACTCGACTTGGCGTCGTGGCGCGTATCGACCCTTGCGCCACCGCCAGTTCTGTCGTTTGTGCTTGCGCAAACCACACAGCTGGGGACTGCCTTCCGGCAATTCTTGAATTCATGCCCGACCTCGGCACAGTTACCGCCCCACTGTACCTTCTCCCCGCACTTCATCGATCTATGACCGTACACGTAGCACCGGTAACACTGGGTAATCGAGAAATGGTCCCGGGCCCATACTCTTCGCCACCTGAGGTTGATAGCGTCAGCTAATATGCGCCTTCAAAATGTGAGGATCATTTCGAAGACTACGTTAGCGAAGGGATCCCTAGGGCCCTTTCCGCCAAACCTGAACTTCTCTCAGGTGATCTTCCAGCTTCAAATCGCCGAAGCGGGGATTCTGGCTCACGACCAACCGCACCAGTTCTTCCGCCTTCATCCCCGCTTCGACCCCCGGAAGAACGACTCGTGGACGCTTCTTCTCGATGGTCTTCGCTGCTAATTCTTCGCAATGTCCGCCGACCTTCGACTGCAGTTTCTTAGCGTCATCACGACCGCGCACTTAACTACTACACCGCCCCTACGCGTCCTTTGAGCTCGGACTACAACAAACCCATTATCTGCTGGGTCGACCTTCTTCTTCAGGGTCGTCATAACATCGCTCTTCTGGCCTGGTTTGGCGCCGACCCTAACGGCAAACGTAGGCTTCACACCTGCGGCAGCTGCTGCGTAGGAAGTGCGCGGCACCGACACTCCCTGTCTCCACATATCCTAGACTCCTGAAACAACAAAATCCGCCGCAGGATTTCCCCCGACAACACTAGCTCTCCCAGAGTTGTCTAAACAAATACGCAAAGCCCTAACCATACCTATTAGTTGGTTCGTCACGTCGCGGATATCATCCACGGCGTGCCGAACCATCTTCCTATCTTCTACGACGATAGTGGCGGAGTTAGAGGCAAATCACTTTAAGAAGAACCCAACGTCATCATGCGTACAAAGCAAAAATTGGTTAGGAACAGCTCATTATATATAATTAGGGATGGCAGTATTCAGGTTTTAGTGGCGTAGAGTTTTATGATCAACCAATCGGAAATTACCTTGTAAAAGTTTTAGATTTCATTACTATTTATTTTTACTTGATACACAGATGGACAGTGTTAAACCGCCATCTAACTAATATAAAATATCTTTCATATAACAATTAACATTAATAAAACAATAAGTTACTCAACAGATGTGTTTGCAGAACACTAGAATGAGATAGAAACCACTTAAGTAGGCCATGGTATTCAATCATTTGCTTTATCGGATTTTACAAAATAACCTTGCTATAGCAGTATTTTTTAGGGATATTGATGCACACAACTCATATGGCGATATTATATTAAAAATTTTAAATTATCATTTAATTAGTTATGTTTATTTTTTTACTATGTAACGCCATATCTTCCGTTTATACTGTAATAACTCAACTACGCCACTGATATTACATTTCTGCGCAATCTGGCATATGACGTTGGGTTCTTCTTAAAGTGATTTGCCTCTAGTCGGCACCCTACCGTAGACGGCCGCGTGTGCTTTCCTCACCCTGAACTTCAAGAGTTCCAGCTCATCAAAGTCGTTAGCATCAACGCTGCCGTTGCTGCTAGTCGACATCTTACGCTGGGACCTTGAATTCGAGGGCAATTCAGGCGCCGCAAACACCACAAGAGGCTCCGACTCCCCAAACACGACCGCCGCAGACACAGGCTCCTTCGCTACCTCTTCAACCTCCCCCTGTGTCTCTAACCTAACGTCCTTTAAAACGACCCTATGCTGTTTCCCCCAAACAGCGCCCTCAGCCACCGACCTAGCTGACTCCGACCGATCGCCCCTCTTCTTCCTTGGCAAAGACTCCTCATCCCGGTAGACCACCATGATAACAAAGCTAATGACAAAAGATTGACGAACGGGAAACTCAACTCAAAAACAACGACCTAATTGTTACGACGCTATAAGAACACAAACGTTGGTGCAGTAAAAACAATTTGATTAACGATAAACAGTAAACAACCCTGTATGTATTATTTAAATTTCAAACCGTCAAATTAAATTTCAAATTTAGCAAAAATACAAAAAACACTAAACGTTAAAATAACGACTAGAACCAAATAGCAACACTATTTATTTATTTTAAAATTTTAAACCCTCAAATCAAATTGAAATAAGTTAAACACTTAAAAATATTATTTATAGAATACTGTACTTTAAATTTAACTATGGAAATAAAAACAAATAAAAACACGCGCTATTGGAATGCGGTACCGGAAACGCACTTACCACGTGTTTACTCAAGCTTCAAATGTTACCCCTCCAATTACACAAAACTCGACTTTCAGCATGTTTAAGTACGCGTTTACTTAAAATATGGAATATTTATATTTAATTTATTTCAAAATTTACGGTTTTTGAGCTATTTATTTAATTTAAAAGGGCCTAGATTTTGGTTTTTAGATTGTTATTTTATTATACGCGTACTATAAAATTTCTACACACTTTTAGATGGTTTTAAGCGGTGTTTTACACGATTTACACGGTATTTGTTTTAAATTTATTAAAAACGCCTTTTAAATTATTTTTGAAATTATTTTGGGGTGTTTGTTTATTAGTTTTTTACTTTATTAGCCCGAAATTCAATATAGTTTATTTTAAAGGCGAATGTAAGTTTAAATTCAAAGGAAAACCGATTTATTTATTATTTATCCGATTAAATTATAACTTTTAATTTTATTTCACTGCCCTGTGTTTAAAAACTAATGCCGCACAATGATAAAAATAAAATACAATAAAAAACAAAGCTTAAAATATAATAAAAGTAATGAAAACCCTATATAAACACTTACTTGTAGCCTTGTATCCGGGAGCTCCTTGAAACACGTCCGCTCACTTCAAACGCTAACTAGAAAGTAAATTAGTACAATAGCAGCCAACTGCAGGAAAGGCTTTGGTTCTTCAGCATACAAATCGTTATGTTTGCTATCTGGTCACCAAAAATTCTTCATGGCAAAGACCTAGTTATAGACATCTATGTGAGGTTTTGCTGAATCTTAAGGCTCAGATGATGGAAAATGGAGTAACGAGAGTAGCGGTGCCCAAGCTAAGCTGTGGACTGGATCACTTAGATTGGGAAATAATCCGAAATATGCTAGAAGTAATTTTCCAGGGAACCAACGTCCAGGTCCTTGTTTGTTGCTATTGGACGGTTGCCTACCAAGACCAAGAAAGAATGTTGACTGTTATTTTCAACGACGTGGTGGATGCACCAGAGGAGATCGCTGCCGGTACTGTCACCAGTCATCAAATTGGCGTCAAAATGTATTTACAGTTACGAGACGTAACGGTTTTAAGGGGGGAGGGGCAGTGTTACGAGCTATTATTAGGCAACCCGTCAAACACACAAGCGCCATAACCAATGTATATTCTACAGAAGCCTCGAACTTTCTAGCATATACCGGAATATGAATCATCTATTTAATTCAGTGTATATATAAGGCCGCTGATGAAGTACAGAGTATCTAAATGTCGAACATAAATTATACCGTGTAAAGTTAATTAGTTACGCTTTTGGAAGTCCAAGAGTAAATATAAATATGTGTTATGTGAATGTGTATATTGTACCGCTAGCTTGTAAAATACATAAATAGACAAAAGTGTAATAAATAAATAGTTGTGTTAGTGTTGTTAATAGACCTATGGTTAAGCATTTAATTTAAAAAGCTATTAGTGCTTGTAAATAGCATTAGCGTAATAGTGCTTCATTGTTAATTAGACTGAAAACATCTATAAATAAAACATATACTGTTAATTAAACTTGTGAACAGTGAGTAATAAAGACTCGTTTGGTTATTACTTGTTTTAAATTAGTGAAACTCGTTAATAGTAGCCCGCTATAATATTGTATAAACCGCCCTCTGTTCTCCCTCAAATAAAGTTCGCATCATTTTCTTAAACGAATTAATGAAATTTAACAAATAAATAGCCTAAATTTTACAAAATGCTGCATCAATTGAATTTCGTAACTCTACAACGATATTGTGCCGATTTTTATATATCTCTTCTTTTATAAAAACCTACGAAAAATAGTCGAATTTTGACAAGTCGGGTGTGATCAGGGTGTACACTTAGCCAATCCAAACGTACCCATCCAATTATTGTAATATCTTCTATTCAGATAATTACTGCTGCTCACTGGGACAATGTAAGTGCCAGAATTGGTGATAAAGTATCCAGGTTTGTAGAGGTTGTATTATTGATTCTACTGCCTACTGAGTTAGTGTATTACACATGACACTACCTGGACACGTGAGGGTGTCTGTACTGGTGCGGCTCCTTATTGGTATAGTACAAGCGCAAAAGCTGTTGATAAAACTACTCAGGCTAGTGTAAGTGCCGATACTGATACTTTTACTTGCGGGGTTAGTGGAAGCGCGTGTGCTAAGGATAAAACAACCAGTACTGGAAGTGCAGGTTCTGTAATAAGACATCCCAGGCTAGTTAAAACGTCAGAGCTATTGTTTTGGTGTACGGCTTGGTGGAAATGTCAAGTTAGTTGTCGTGGCTAGTTAAAACACGAGAGAAACTGACCTAAAGTCAAGAGATTACTTTCATTCTTCCTGTTGCTGAAACAAGTAAAGGTTTGATTGGCTGTAATATTAACGCTACGGACTAATTTTGTTTTCCGGCTGATTTGGGCGAGATAAACACAAACGAGGCGAAGCTTCAGTTTTATGTAAAAATCAGATTATTGCAGTCGCGCAAACTTTTTTTGTCCAGAACTGCGTTGCATAACGTAATAATTTCCTAGTATAATGACTGGCTTGTTAACAGTACCTTAAATTGAAAAACCCCAAAGTACCTTTCAGCAACACTTAACGAGGGGGTATACACATAAACCAATAATTTTGAAATAGTGTCAACATATTGTAGTTGAAAGTATAGTAAATACATTTTTTATCAATGTGAATATTCGTTCAGTTTTTGAAAACTATGTCGTTGCATTACGAACAGAAGGTTTCCGATTTTGGTTGAATGAGGATTCCACAAAATTTTCAAAAATAACAAATTAATGCTTTAGAAATTGTAGGGGTAGATTATCCAATTATTGGGGGTAAAAGGTAACAGCTTTCTGTAAAAATTTTATGGAATGAAACCTAAGCCTTTGACTTTTGATAAATGATACGTCGCATTTCTAAAAAGTTTCGGAGAGAGAGATTTCAGGTTTTTAGAGGTGGGTACGAGGGTTGAGATCTTGGAAAAATTTTATCAAAAACAAAATCCCTTGCATAAAAGTAAAAAATTAATGCCCTCGATTGAATCCTCAAAAATTCTCCATTTATCTTGTAATTTTTGAAAGTGTTTACTTTAAGTTGACGTATGTATGTCATTGAAGATAATAACTAATAATTGCGGCTATGAAAACTTCCTAACTTCCACTTGCTTTTAATTATAATTTTCTTATCTTTGATTATTATTTGTTGTTTTGCAATTTCCGCTTGAGTATACGCATCTAGTGCTTCGCCAAATTTTTTTGTGTCCTGGACGCGGATTGGAGGATTGGTTGATTTTAGAGTAATTGGCGGTGTTATAAATAAAGAGTGAAATCAACTTACAATGGCAAATACAATATACGAAAGAATTTTCGACAGTATAAAGAATATAAATTCAAACGAGTAAAGATTACGTAGTTTATATTTACCTACAGGTAGATAATGCAATAGTTGTGGTATCAATTAATCATTGACATATTTTTTCAATTTTGTAGAAAGGTTAATGTGAAGTGAATCGCTATCTCTTGTGGCTAAGTACAATGAAACTTTTTATTTTATAATCTCAGTGCTTGTAAGATTCAAGCGGTGTTTAGACGCTAACTGGTATTTATTACCTTACGTATTTCGCAAAGATTTATCTGATCGAAAGATATAGAAAAAGTTAATGTAAAGTGTGAATTGAACTACCATTATCCAGTTTGAAACAGGATACGATGTAAAAGTAAGTTGCATTTTAGAAACAAATTTTCTTTGAGTTTCTCGCTCTAACTCAAAGTTCCAACACCGTTTCCATCGGTTAGTTCTGTATCTTCAAACAATATTGACTTAAATTTCACGCTTAGATAGTTACATCTATTTTGGTTTTTAATTTTTGAACAAATCACGTTCACTTGGTGTTCACATCTTCACGAACATTAGTTCAATTTACAACTTTCTATTAATTTAAGATTTGTTTATATCTTCTACCTTTTTTTTATTGTTCTATAATGCTCTCTATCGAAGCTTCAAAAAGACATTTTAAAAATTACTTTTATAATTTATACACACTTTTATTTCTACAAAATACTAATTTAAAAAGCCAAGAAGCAACTATATTATATATATAAAAATAAAAAATGTTATTCAAGATGTCATGTAGTGTAAGTTTACATTAATGTTTAATTTATATCTCCGTTCTGTATTATTTATTATAGAAGTCTTTAAAAAAGAATAAAAAGTATCCGAAAATGTAAGCATTTAATAAAAAATTGGTGATGCTGTAGATAAAATTAATCCAATGACCACAAGTACGACAATTTTAGAGTTAGGATAGAAAAATGTGCAGATCTTGTGGGAAGCCAAACAGAGTAATTGTACTTAGTAATCCCCTTGTTTTATCATCTAAAAGATTTATGATGTAACCGTAAATAATAAAAAATATTTTTCTCCTATTTTCTACTTCTACTATCAAATTACGCTGATCATTCTTAAGTCCATAACTTCTCTTAGTGACACTTTGGCGTACTATGAACGGAAAAAGTACTTTACCAGAAACAAAATTGGCAAACAGCAGATTTTTGCTAACTGTAAAGGCCTACTTGATTTTAACAAATCGAAAGTAAACTAAAAATAAGTTTCAGGCCAAGCAGTGTGGAATCCTAAAATATGAAAATTTAATTCGAAAATTTTTGGTCCATCATACCTATTGTGAACTCAATTCGGGGACACAATGTACATTGTTGTGGCAAAGCCTCGCGTTGGACGTTGCTAAAAGAGTGCTGTAACAACGGGTGTAAGTAGAAGCGCCACTAATTAACGTTGTGACTTAGGTACAGCAAAGGGAAATTTGAAATAATTATCTTACCTTCTTTTTCTTTTCTTTGCCTAGTTAGCTCAACGGAAGTTTTTACTGTGGAACTTGCCAAATGAAATAAGACACAGTAATCTCAAGAAAACATCTATACATTCAAAAACATTTTTTTCATGCAACCGAAAATATAAAACAGTTTACAGTTCCAGTTCATACAGAAAATAATTAAAATTATTACCTAATATTTGCTAACACATACACTATCGTTATCAATTATTAGATAGATAATTACACATCCTTTATTACCACGCTTGTAAGGGTGATTAGCCAATAATCCTTGACAGATAATCTATTTAGTAAAAGTCAAAATACCTGAAACTTTGACTTCAAAATTTGCTGTAAATTACCCTTACAAATAAATAGATTTACGACTTATGTTACTTTACATTCAAAATACTAAAATATCCTTAGCAATTAACAAACAAAGAAATCAAAAATTGTAGCCACTCCAAATACACATTATCCCGAGCATGTGCTTTACCAGGAGTATTCTTTATGAACACACCCTTGGTGATGCAATATTTTCGCTAATTCGACGGTTTTAATGATCTAATTAGTATCAAACCATCTTGACTAATTTGAGTTACAAGCATCGCAAGCAGTTGGCGATCCTCGGCAAATGCTCAGAATTCATGTGCTGTTTCCCTCTTTATTATTGTGACACGAAAAATTATATATAATTCTTATCTATTTTATTGCTTTATAATGTCCACAAGTTCTATGAATCGACGTTTATTCATAATTAGCTATTAAATGGTTATAATAGTTTTTCTTAGTGCAGATGACATATTTTTCTTTAATAATCATTAAAGTTCTGGAATTTAAACTCCAAATGTGTTCTCTATGCTTTATACACGTAATAAATGTTTTTTTAAGATAAATAAAGCAAATATTTTATGCACGTAAGGTGTATTTTTATAATAAATAAAAATAAATGGTTTTATATCTTAGTAATGAAAACTCGTTTTTATGGTATCTCTCGATGATTAATTTGCACAAGGTTTAGAGTTTTATATTCGTTTCATGATTATTTTACAGTCCGCGACTGACGTTATAACCCAAAAATTTAATCATATTATTAATAAAGGTTTTGTTTTCTAATAGCACAGGTTGCACGGGTAGATTCATTAAATATACCACAATTTTAATTTTTTCCAGTTTTCTTTTATTTGGATAGCTTTAATTGATAGAATATGAATTTCCATAACCCGTAAAAATAAAAGCATTCAAATTCGCGTGTAAATATTTGCTAGAACACGTTACATTTACTGCAAACGAATTTTATTGCATTTATGAAGCATAAGAACGAAGCCCTCATTAATTATGTAATAAAAATTCGTGTATAGGGATTTACTGGAGACTGAAAATAAGCAGCATACACTTTTAAAGTACTGAACACATTTTAATCCATACGTTTCTGAAGAACAAATTGCATCAAGTAATGCACCCTCATTTTTATAAGTTTGTAATAAAGAATAACTTTCTTTCAAAGAAGTAAATTTAAATTGGTTTTAGAATAAATATTGATTACATTATTTAATAAAAGTATACAACATTTCTTTCGAGAGAATTCGAAAAAGTCATAAATCAGATACGTCATCAAGCTAATTATTTTCCTGTATGAAGAAACGTCGATTCGCGAAACAATACTACCGAAAAAGTTATAAAATAAAATAAAATAGATAACGCGCTTAATAGCTCAAATATTACGCAAGTCGTAAGAGAGAGATGGCAGCTATTTCGTTCATTAACAAAAATGGAAGACGTTTACAACATCAACAACACTATACTAATAGCTCATTAAAACGCGACATCAGAGTAATTATTACATCATCCGGATGTGCCATGCTTTGAGAATATAATCGAAGATGACGTGTTGAGTTGGTTTTAGTATATAAGGTGGAAATGAATTACAATGGGGTCATTCTAACGTGAAACAACATGTCAGTTTTGAGTAAAAGTTTCGTCTTTTAATTTATTTTACGACATGCACCATATACGTTTCAAGTAATTTGGAATCTATTCTCTAAGCATTCCATAAGTAACATATAAGTTATGAAGTAGAGTTATTTGATAAAGTATTACGAAGGTTTATCACATTGATATAAATAATGTTGGTACAAGATTAAACACTAATTTTAATCGATTAAAAATAGATACACTTTGCAAACTGATATTTCAATGTCAACATTGGTTATAATTGGAGATTTGAAGTAGAACCAGAAAGTATTTAGTGTCGTAATTGCAATGAGATTTTTATAGGCGCTATTTGACAGTACCAACTGCAAGTATAATTTTGTTTTTTTTTTGTGTAACCTAATAGGAGATTTGAGTAAATTAAACTAGAATAAAATTTTAATTTTATAAAAATTAATTGTTAAGAGGATAATTTATTCCAGTAATTTTAAGATCAAAGTTCAAAGCATTTTTGACCTTTTTAAAAAATTTCTGCCCAGCGTCATTGGTCAACTACACTAACAACCGAGGTAATACAAGGATAGGTAAATATCCCGAGAATTTTAAGGAGAATTTTTGTAACTCACCTAAGAGATGTTTAGGTTTTGTAATTATTAGGAAGGATTAGGTGAAGATTATTTTAATAAGTAGTCAGTAGATAAATATTCTGTCTAAGCTTAAGTTATAATTGTTTTTATAAGCGTATATAAGAAATTCTTTAGATAATGTGTATAAAAGAAAAATGTTTTTAAATGCATAGAAGATTGTTTACAGATGTTTCTTGATTTTCTGTTTCATTTCTTTTGATAAAATCCACCGCATACATTTCGCTGAGCTAACCAGACAAGGAAAAAGACACGATAAGATGGAAATTTTACATATTTTCTATTGCATCTTCATTAATACAATTCGACAGTACCCAAGTCACAGCATCTTTTGTGGCTTTCAACGTATAGGACGACGGGTCACAGTATATGTGTAGGGGTCATCAAAAAGTCAAATAGTACCATTCTGTGAACATATTAACCTCAACAAAATTAAGAAAAATGCTCAGATTATGTATATATTCATTTTCATAGTAACGTACTTATTAAGACACTCAGTAGATTAAGTATAAATGCATAAACTTATGATTGAGGGAGTTTCATTCTTATTACGTAACCTAACCGTGTTTTTAGATAAGAATAATGACGGAGAGATAGTATTTTTAAGATAAATAATGGTATTCACAATATTCTACATATAGAAGTATGTTTTTCAAAGAGCTTTATACAAAAAGTACTCAACGAATAAATGCGATTATTATAAAAGATTTCGTGTTTAACGTAGTATCATGTTCAAATACTTTGATGTTATAGTACGAAATTGCATTTTTGTCGATCATATTTGACAGTTTTGAGTTTTTGACTTACCTCAGATGTAGACAACAAGCGACACTCAATATCACGGCTATAAGCCAACTATTAAATATACAATTAGATAATTGGACCTTATATTTCCCTGCTTTCAATTACTAGCTCGATTTGAAATAATCATTTGAGTTTTTTATAAAAGTCAATTTATTATTTCATCTTATTAACTAATATTTCAGTAGATATTAATCAACTTGCTTTGTGCAATTATCCAATATGTCAAAAATATGTATATTTTAAAAACAACGACATTGGTATAATGGATGGTGGATTAAATCTTAATACCGTGTCAGATCGGTTTTTGTTTTCAAATGCTGAGTTCAGCACAACTTTTTTTAGCCACACGGCCTATTTTTTCGTAATTCTGATAGATTAGTTATTGTTAATGCGAAAATAAGTTTGAAATTTAACTTAGTAGGTACTAATAAATGAAAATAATGAGGTTTGATAGTTACACTTGTCATTTTCTGAACCAAAAGTACTTACAAGGTGGTCTAATTAACAGAACAAAAGAAAATTATAATTTTGATGATGGTTGGATATCGTGACAGACGTAGAACGCATGCGTAGTTCAGTAGGGATCATCCTGATAGAACATACTGATCGCCAGATTCATGGTTAGCAAATTAATGACCAAATTTACAGAAACTGGTCCTGTAAAGGATTTATCACGTCCGGTTCGCGTATAGCTTGCTGCAGACGTCGAGTCAGACATCATTCTGCAAGCAGAAAAAAGTTTCATTCGTCAACTAGGCAGTTTAGGCTAAATCACAATGTACACTAAATACCGTTGTAAAACTATTACAACTAGAAAAATATCATCCCTACATTGACAACTCAGATTCAAAATGAAATCTTCAACCTATTTCAACCCCTTGCAGTAACATTTCAATTTTTCTACGAGCGATCACCTTAAATTTAAACATAACAAAGATGTAAGGTTGCAACCACTTTAAAATTTCTCTAATATTATTGACTGGACCATATAAACCATTAAATTTTAATTTTTGGAAAATAACTGAATTATGATTACTAAAAATGTAAAGAGACAATTAACAACAATTACAAAGAAATGAAAACGCACCAAAACATTTGGAAACCTACTTGGCTGAGGGTATTCATCACACTACTTGCCAGGGAAGCACGCGATCCTAATTCTTCTCGGATTGATTATGTGTATAGTAGTGTAAAAATATTACGTTTCTAATTTTGGTTATTTTTATGTACAAGGACTTAACATTATTGGCCTGGAATTTTTGACGTTAGTATTGGAGTTTATTTAAAATTGGCAACTTTCAACGGTGTTAACGCCATCATTTAGCTGTTGCATGTGTCTTGTTTAATTTGTGCCATTAAGATTTTGGATTGGAGGTCGTTATTGGTGTTTTGTTCAATTAGAAGTCAGTCTTGCTTAAGTTTTCGATGTCGAATGTTTTAAACTGTATAAGTGTTGTCTTTAAGTTGTTAAAATTTATGATTATATATACGTAATGAACCTTTGGTGTTTGATAGCAGGTAACGATACATCTTAGATCCGTATACTACAACCCTTCCTCACTTGTCCAAAGGTGAGTCAAGCAGGCCAATTTTGCTTCCAAGTTGGAATTCGGTAAATTATATTAAAAATTATTATTATTTATTGATTATGGAAATACAGTCCCTTATTGGTTGAATTACGATTTTGATAACTTTATATTTAAATATAAACCAGAGTTCAGCGAATGGCAATAACAAATAGAATACCAATTAACTACCTTGTTCTATACGTCGATTATTTACTAAAATTGCAATGAACTGAAGGTTGTTTTAGTTTTGTTATCTGTATTTAACTTGAGTATGAGTAAACGATTAACCTTATTGTTCATTAGCGCTTTATACGTGACTTTTTTCGCCACGTATTAAATTAATTTCGAACACCTCCAGAAATAAAAAACAGTTACGGAGAAATTTGTTTCTCTATTAATCAAATAGCAAGTTTTAGTTTCACACCTACCCATTATCGATCCAGCAACATATAAAGGTAAGATACGCACGTTAAAGCACTTGTCTGTAAAGGGTGAATATATTCACCATCACTTTTTTCGGTTGGTGGTGTTGCTTAGACCTTACAATTATTATAAATCAGAATTATTTTTTTACATAAAATATTGCTGGATGTATATTATTTAAGACCCGCATATCAGTAGTTATTAATTGACATGAAAATTTAAAATTCCAGGATTTACATTTTTAGTCTCTAGTCACCAACACATTCAAGAAAAATAGAAATTTCAAAAGGCATTGGTTTAAAATTTAAAGATCTTTGTCGTCCGTGCATAAATTGCGAATAATATCTTTTAGATACTTTCGGTCAGGATTTTACCCGATTTCTAGTAACAACAACAACAACAACAACAAAAGGATTAACCAAATTTTATGTCCGCACTTTGTGGAGTATTTATTTTCCTGTCACCTGCTGTTTATTACAAACATGAAAAATAACAAGTCTTTGAATTATTTTCTTGAAAATTTGTTTAATTTTCCTGGTTTGGAAATTGTTATCTTGTTTATTGTATAGTGGTGTGATGTGTTTTCGAACTATGGTTGTTTGCAAGATGTCTCATACGGCTTAAAATGTGGTTTCCTGGTCATTAATTTGAGCAGTTGAAATTGTCAGATCTGATCAGAAAATTAGCACTTTGTGGCAAAAAGAATGTCTAACAGGCGCTTAGTAGCCGTGGTAGCTTTTAGTATTAAGTAATTAATTAGTTTCGTTATTTGTACAATCAGCGGTAGGTTTAATTAGACGAATCCGTGGCGTAGTTGATATGCGTGTGACTACTATGCCCAAGGTTTCGGGTTCAAATCCCGATATTTGCTTGAGCATTTTTCCAAAAATACACCCTCGTTCGAACGACTGGTAAAATGGAGATCCTGTATGAGTGTTGTCACGCACATTAAAGATCCCTACGTTGCTTGTAACGGCAAGGGTTCGGCAAAATTCAAAATTTTTCCAGATAAAACGAACTCGCTTGCCGACCAATGCAGTACCTTCGAGCATTGAAAAATCAAATGTAGTGGTAGTGTTGAAGTCAACTAAGCTTTTCAGCTAGACAATTAATTACAATGCGTTATAATGAGGTTGCACAAATATATGACAGGTTGGAGTAAACTTTTTACACTCGGTTAAACCACACCATAAGAACAACTACAAAAAGAATTTATCTCCTGTATATTTTACAACGGTAAGACTTAAATACAGTTGCTTTTGTTTCGAAAGTGAACAAAGATATTTTAATATTACAACATAATAAATTGAAGTTTATTCAATGTTTTATCTGTTTATCTTCCAACTGTTTTTTCCCAAGTCTACCTAAAAAACCCTTTTTTCATTCCTAATTTCTAAGCATACTTTACAAGTAGGTTTAATTAACCATAAAATCTGTGATATTGTTAGAGGCTTTCACGACGGAAGTTATTATAAATATTTATGATTCCGGGTTGGGACGGTGTCATTATATAAAGTCGACGTTTCGCTCACTTTTGTAAGGGACCACATCATTATAAAAAAGAAAATGAAATATAAATATAAAATAATAATAATAAAAATAAGAATGATAAAATATTAATTAGACAAGTGTAGGAAGTATAAAAAGTTACTTCTGAACTAGCAGACTCACCAACCCATTTAATCGAAAAGGTGTCTTGTGGCAAAGTAACTGGTAAAAGTAACGAAAGTGGTGGTTTATATAAAGCGAGAGCATGATGCTTGAGTGATCATGAATAGAGACTAGTGTGTAACGGATCAGTGAATGCTACGATTCTGCTTTTGTGAACGTAAGCTCGTTTTCCAATTGGGAGAAAGGTAGTAGCAATCGTCTTTGTTTAAATTGTTAGAATTTTTAATGATTTCTATGGATTCTTTGATTTTTCTATTATAGAAAATTAAAATTCCGGCAATTAGTTCCGTCTTGTCAAAGTTAATGGTATGGCCTGTTTCATGTTGGTGTTACAGCGTCGTTTGGGGGTTCGTGTCCCCGACATGCCAAAACTTCCAACAAAAACGTGACAAAGCAAGAAATGATGGTTTTAAAACGCCTACGAACGAATAAGCAAATTGTTATATTTTCTGCAGACAAAGGTAATGCGACTGTAATTTTTAACCGTACAGAATACAAAGAAAAGATTAACCAATTATTAGAAGACCGTTCGTACACTCCTCTAACCAAAGACCCCACTTCAAAACTTGAACGACAAATTTCAGCACTTACCAGATCCTCTAGTATTCCCAAAGCTATCCAAAACCGCATAATACCTCGCGAATCTAAACCATCTCTCTTGTACATACTTCCTAAAATCCATAAACCTGATGTCCCCCTCCGACCAATAGTGAGCACAATTGATTCACCAACATACCATCTGGCAAAATACCTGGTAAATTTCTTAAAACCGTATTTCGACAACAGCCTACTAATGTTATAAACTCCACTCATTTTATAGAACTAATTGCAAATATTAAACTAGGCACTAATGACATACTAGTCAGTTCTGACGTAACATCTCTATTCACTAACGTACCTGTCATAGACACTGTCTCCATTATTAAACAACTCCTACCTCAAGAAAACTAATTTGAGCACCTGGCCACGCTCATTAAAAAATGTTTAGCTTCTACCTATTTTGTCTTCGGCGGACAGTTTTACAAACAAACTTCTGGCACACTCATGGACTTACCTGTATTCCCTAGTGTGGCCAATATATTCATGGAGTTTTTGGAAACGATGGTTCTCGAATCCGTAGAGTTTAAACCAAAAACTTGGCTTCGTTATGTAGATGACACTTTTGTAATCTGACCCCCATGGATACCAAACGCTCAATAATTTTCTAGATCACATAAACAATCAACATAAAGATATTAAGTTCACTATAGAAATTGAAAAGAACGGAACACTGCCATTCCTAGACGTTCTGGTGGAACGTCAACCCAACAGACGACTAGGTCATTCCGTATACAGAAGAGCAACACACACAAACAGATACATGCGTCGTGACATCATCATTCGTCACAAAAATCATCGGTAATCAACTCTTTAGTACAGCGTGCAATTAAGATTTCACAACTAGAACATTTATCTAATGAACTGACACATCTAAAACCAATCTTAAAAAAAACGGCTATCGCAACTCAGATAGCGGCAGAGTAATAAGCCGGCATCTGCATCCAACACAAACCACCAAACCACGCTGTAATTCAGACACACGATCTTCAGCAATCCTTCCATATACAGGGTGTCCCAAATTGAGTAGGATAGCATGGGTATCTTTCTTATTATTAATGATAGAGATCTGCTTAAATGGGCAAAGTTGTGTCATTTGGATAGCTTATTTAAATTCCGCATAGATACATTCTAAATTCCAAACGGTTTAGAAATTATTAAACAAAAAATTAAACTTCCAATTTCTTCAAAGTCGAATATTTTTGTTATAATAAAAGATACGAAAAAATGTTTCTTATAAAAGTTACTTAGTTCAATTATATGCACTTAAAAGCGATATTAAAATTAAATTCAAGATGGCGGTTATCGAGATATTAGCATCAACTTTCATATTTTAAATGGACGCTATATTGGATTTTTAGATTATTAGATAGCATATTTTTTTCTCTTTTTAACGATGTATCACAACATATGTTTAAATGAAAAAATTTACTGAAAATGATAATTTTAATTTTTTATCAAGTAGGCATCATCAGATTTCTCTTAAACAAATGAAATTATAACAAACTGTCATGTTGAATTAGTTGTACTAATAATTGGCATTTGCGTATTCTCTTTCGCAGTTATAAGTTTTGATATACTTATTCTATAAAATACTCAAATGGCAAATTTTTCAAGCGAACAATACCATGTTTTGTACATACATAAAATGTAATAAGAACAATCGCTTTGCTGCCGAAACATACTTAACAAACTTTCCCGAAAAAAACAGCCAAACATTAAAATCTTTCAAAGATTGGACACAAATATGCAGCAGTATGGATGTTTAAAAAAACCTACTCGAAACATAAATGAAGACATTGCAGATGAGGTGTTGACACTGGCCTGTGTGGAAGCTAATCCAAACATTTCAACACGGGAAATGAAACCCAAGTAAACGTATCCAAGTCTCAAGCATCAAGAATTTCAAAAAAGCATAAATATCACCCTTACAGATTTCACATTGCTCAAAACTTACAACCAAACGACTATCTCCGCAGATCAACATTTTGCAGATGGTTTATCAATCAAGTTAGGAGAATGATGATTTTATCAATCGCGTTTTGTGGACCGATGAGTCTTATTTTTCTAACTGTGGAATATTTAATCGTCATAATGAACACTATTGGGCACAGGAAAACCACGCATAACAGTTCCACATGCATCGCAATCAAATTCGATATTGGATGTAATGTATTTTGTGGTATATTGAGAAACCGTTTACTTGGTCCTATAATATTCGATAGAACCTTAACCTCTCAACGTTATTTGGAAATGCTTGAAACATTCTTTAGAAGATTTATTAGACGAACCTACCTTTGGCACAAAATAATCAAATTTGGTATCAACAAGATGGCCCAACTCCACACAACGCTAGAGATGTTATCACCTACTTAAGTAGCCGTTTTGATGGCTAGGGTAATCACGACCCACACACCTGTAGGTAGATTATAAAGGCCAGCCTAGATACAGCAGACTTAACACCCCTGGATTTTTATTTATGAGAGGCACTTTAAAAGATAATGTATATGGAAGTAATTTCCAGTACAATAATGTAGATGAACTACGGGAAGCGGTTATGCATGCAATAAACGGTCTTAATAGGAATACATTACGACGTGAGTTATGTAATCCCCCATTTGATATAATAAATAAAGAAACTAATAATTAGGAATTATTAGAAATATTAGGAAATGCGCAACAATGTAATTGAAGGACAATTCATTTCAGTTTATTAACGTTCATGGGAACGGAAACGCTACTTTGTAGCACAGAGATAAGTGACACTGCAGATGTCAGGTCACAGGCGGTCGTAGACAGTCACGTACCGAGATTACTGAGAAGTAAGCTCGCAACAAAGTAGTTATGAATAGATTTAAGATAGCAACAATGTATTATGAATAAGAGTCAAATGAAAGCAGACGTTAGGTTTGCAAGTTCCCACAGAAATGTGAGGGGGTAGGTATGTTATAAAAGGCCCGGGAGCTCCAATCACAGGCAGCTAATCCATTGTTCAGCTTTAGCATTGCAGTTCGTAGATAACTCACTTTGTACAATTAGTAATTAATTTCGGACTTAGAATAATAATTCAAGATTGTCAAAATTCAACATTAATTTCTGTAAATTAATAAATAAATGTGTTAAGAAGTTCAAGAAGTCTTTTTAAAAAGAACCGCTCGCAGCCACGAACCTTAACTCGCGTAACAAAAAGTGTTCTAAAACGTTGCCGATTGTGTTTAAATAATAACGGTCAACATTTTGAACAATTGCTATGATTTATTAGTTAATGTTTAATGTTATTCGAATGTTTTTTTTTCGTTTAATTTGTTTTAAAACTGATTTGTGTTGATGCCTACTTGATAAAAAATTAAAATTATCATTTTTAGTAAATTTTTTCATTTAAACCATATGTTGTGATACATCGTTGAAAAAAGAAAAAAATATGCTATCTAACCATCTAAAAATCCAATATGGCGTCTATTTAAAATATGAAAGTTGATGCTAATATCTCGATAACCGCCATCTTGAATTTAATTTTAATATCACTTTTAAGTGCACACAATTGAACTAAGTAACTTTTATAAAAAACATTTTTTCGTATCTTTTATTATAACAAAAATATTCGACTTCGAAGAAATTGGCAGTTTTCAGTTTTTTTTAAATAATTTCTAAACCGTTTGGAATTTCAAATGTATCTGTGCGGAATTTAAATAAGCTATCCAAATGACACAACTTTGCTCATTTAAGCAGATCTCTATCATTAATAATGCTACCACCCTGAGAGGGGTGTTAGTATATTTTTAAAATTAAGACTATTATAACTTTAGAACAAGTAATAATAAACACTTTAAATTTCTTAAGTACTTAGGTCAACAGTATAATGACAATTTCTCATATTACCACCACTTGCTTACTCAAGTTGAAGCAGAATAAATACCTCCACTCACCACCACGATGTATAATCTTGTTCACTACCTACTGCTTTACTATATTGCTAAATTACCGGCTAACTTTATTCTGAGCCTAAGTCCCATATACCTCAGCGGATCCATCGGCCCTATAAAAGTACACAAAAATATAAAGCAATAAAGATTTGGATTGGCCTGTGGTATCTTTTACTCTTTTCTAATAATCACTATTAACATTTAACTTGTAAATTTCATAAACAAAATATCAAAGGCCAAGTGCATGCATTTGGGGAACATTAAACATATATATATATATATATATATATATATATATATATATATATATATATATATACAGTGTGTCCAAATTTCGAGTCTCTACATTGTGATTTCAGTTATTATAAGAGATAGAAATTGGGTTAAATGGGGAAAGATTTGGAGGAATTCAGGCCAGTTTTGTATCCGTTTACAAAATTGGTGTAAGTTGTCTGGTTTTGGAGATATTCGAAGAAAACTAAAAATGGCGGATTTTGTTTTTTGATAATAAAACATGAATCATAAGTCGCACCATCACAAAACTTGCACATTATTAAGACACTTTTCTAAAAGGAGTATTTTAGCATAAACAGAATCATTCGACTGTCTTTTGTTTTCGAGGAAACGCCCACAACTTTTGTTTTTCTTATGGCCGCCATTTTGAATATTAAGTGAATATTATGCGCCTTAAAATTACCTTTTCAAAAATATGCCACATGTCTATAAAAAAAATGCAAAACTATCCTAAATTTTAAAAATAACTAAATTTGTATGTTCTTTAACGTTTGGTAATCCCAACAGGGCAAAAATTTGATTTCTACTTTATGAAAAGTACAATACACATTTTATAATGTACACAAACAGCATTTGTCACAAATTATTAACTATGGTGGTACTAGAGTTAAAATGATATCGTTTTATAATAGTAGGCGGAGGTATGTGACAAAACCAAACAATTGAATTACAGTTATATGTCAGGCAAATTCTAAAATTTAGATAAACTTGTGTGTGTTGTAAGTTTTGGTGCCGGTGGTGCTGCATTTTTAATTTAAAAAATGGCACATGTCTACAAGTTTTCGAATGAGGAAAAGTTTGATATGCTAAATACTTATTTACAATCGTTTCGGAACGATGATACGGCATCCGCCAGATATTTGGAATTGTATCCAGAAAGACGACAACCGCATAAAACATACATCAGAAAAATTTTAATGAATTTACTGAATTATGGTGCTTTTGAACAGACTAGGGAACAATACGACTTAAACAATAGGGAACGTGTTCTAAGCATTACTGAGGCGGTAACACGAAATCCATCCACATCCGTAAGATTTGTAAGCCGTGAACTTAATATTCCAAAATCAACTGTTCATAATATTTTAAAAAAGGAAAAGTTTCATCCTTATAAACCTACTATTGTCCAAGGCCTCAAAAGAGAAGATTTCGCCAGACGAATGCGTTTTTGTAATTGGTACATCCAAAAATTCGAGGAAGAACCGCATCCAATTGGTCTAGATTATTCCGAGAATGTAGCAGAATTATGCAACTAACATATATTGTAAGTTTAATAAAGCTCTTAAATACAAACTTTTGTAGCCTGTCAATCAAGACCATCTGAAAATGTCGCGTCACAGAATGTCCATCAATTATCTTTTGTAAACAGATTTTTTGAATACGTTTTAGTGTATTATTGTGGTTAAATGCTGAACGAAGCGGCGTTACACTGCCCTCCTTTTAAAGATATTGTCTCAGAACACTATGACCTGGACGTTGGAAGTTCGTTTGACAATAGGAACCATTTCTGCAGTTTTCATTTTGATAAAAGTAACAATCAATACTTTTCATAGCAAGCACCGTAGCATTAGATTATAACCACATACCAAGATCTGAAGCCCGACTTTCTAGAACGGTACCTTTAGCATATTTCATATCACACTCAAGTCCAACCCATCGAGCCCACAACTGATCATGGGTGGGGCCAGCTTCTTGTCTCCAAATTTGATCATCTGACTGATGAGATTTACTTTCACATATCCTGCTAATCCGATTTACCAAACGGTCATTGTTTAGTCACCAGGTAATAAGTGCTACGACGTCGGTAGTTGAGTCGTATGGTTTTCCCAACCTCTTGTTGTTAGCAAAGATGATTCAGATCACCAAATTTATTTTTAAACACCCGAGCAAAGCCTCGGGTCATACAAGAATACGCTGCTACGCAATGTGCCTGTGAGTATTCCAATGGCAAATCGAATAGATCACCTTGAATCTCTTCCGTGATCCCAAATCTTACTTTGTCTATGCCGCCGTACAGAGACATACACCAATCATAGCTCTTTCCAGACTTTTGTCCATCTCACGAGCGTAACTGCTTGTTCGTCTCACTGCTTGCCGTTCTTCAACATCACGGGCGTCATCACTATGGTAGAATGCTAATCGGTTGCATCACTATTGTTTGGACGTACAACCTTAACTCGTTTGTTAAAGACGATATACTTTTTCCAAGAAGAATACGCTGGATTTTTTTAATTATTAGTGGAACGTACTCGAATTAAATAATTTTTTTTTATCAAAGTGTATATTGAACATTTTACATACATGTTGGTTTGAGACGCCAAACGTACGGCGACACTACACGTCTTTCTGACGAACAGACCTTTACAACAGATGGCGTGGCAAAGATCAGGGAATATCAAAATGTTCTACACAATCTCCAACATGTCCCTCGACAAAATTTATATTTTTAGCATAATTTTGAATTTTTTAATATAACATAATTTGTTTAAATTCTGTATAAAAAATACAAAGATAGAAATACATTTAAACAATAACTCATATAAATGTAAACATAAAACATAGTAAACTTGTACAAAAGTAGCGCACAAAACAGAAATTTGAACGAACTTTAACACTAAACTCATACACTAGAAGGTTTCACCGGTAGTGGGCACAGTTTCGGAAAGTAACGAAGTATGTCTTTGTTTCTTGATGTTGGTTTTTAGTTCAGAATAAGAGTCGGGAACATTTTGCAAGTCAAAGCGGGGAATGTTAGAAGTATGAAGCAAGTAAGCTAGAGAACCTGAAAATTGAAATGAATAGGTTAGCACTAGACATGGTAGGAATCAGCGAAGTTCGGTGGCCACAGGCGGGGGATTTTTGGAGTGGATACTTCAGGGTAATTCATACAGGAGCATAGGAAGGAAATTTGGGTGTGGGGATAGTTATGCGGAAAAAAATAGGACACTGTGTAGAAAATTACTTACAAAAGAACGAAAGAGTACTCATGGTTAGATTAAAATCTAAACCGGTAAACACAGTAGTAATACAAGTATACATGCCCACCTCTAGCTACAGCGACGAAGAGGTAGAAGCGATCGACAAAGATATCAAAGACATATTAAGATACCTAAAAGGACATGAAAATTTAAAATTATGGGAGATTTTACAGCAGTGGTAGGTGAGGGTAGGGAAGGAGTGGTAGTAGGTTTATTTGGATTAGGTACGAAAAACGACAGAGGAGGCTGGTAAAATTTTGCGACAAGAACAATTTGATCATCACAAACGCATTATTTCAACATCATACTAGAAGCCGATACACGTAGAAGATACCAACAGATATAGTAAGATATCTAATAGATTATATTCTTGTTATACAACGGTTTAGGAATCAAGTAAAAGATTGTAGAAGATACCCAGAAGCAGATATAGACACTGACCCCAACATCGTATTTATGAAAGCCGCATTTAAATTTAAACATTTGAAAAAAAGAAACGGAAAAAGGCACTTGGACTTAGAGAAACTAAAATATAAAGATATTCAAGAAAGATTCGAAAAAACGTCGAATGAATTGCTGAAAGATATCAGAAAAATATCTGATAATAAGGAAGTAGGAACAGAATAGAATAACATTAAATCCAGCCTAGACAAGGCGGCTAGAGATATTCTGGGGTATACACAAAAAGGAAATAAGAAACCATGGTTAACAAAGGCTATCCTAAACTTAATAGAAGAAAGACAAAAATACAAAAATAAATCAGACAAAACAGGCAAACAGAAATACAAAGTCATAAAATGGGAAATTATTCGCAAATGCAGGAAAGCTAAAGAACAATGGATTGATCAAAAGTGCAAAGAGGTACAAACTAAGATGGAAGTAGGAAAGACAGATGAAGCATACAAACTAATTAGAATCAATTTTAGGGATATAAAACCGTAAAGCAAAAATATAAAGGACGTGGGGCGAAAAGTCATTATAGAAAATGTAGAGAAAGTGGGTAGATGGCAAGAATATATGTATAGGGAATTTATATGCAGGAGAGGAACTAACTGCATTAGAACAGGAATCAGACATTGAAAATGATGACTTGCGATATCCTATACTTAGAGATGAGTTTGAATTAGCATTGGAGTGTCTGAAAAATGGTAAGGCGCCTGGTAGAAATAAGGTACAAGCAGAATCTGTAAAAACCGCTAGAAAGAAGTAACAGAACGTCTCTTTCAACTTGTAAGCAGTATGTATGAGACAGGTAAGTTACCCAAAGATTTCAAACGTAACATCATATTAACTATACCAAAAAAAAAGGCGCAGATAGATGTGAAAAATTTCGAACAATAAGTTTGACAGCACACGTGTCAAAAATATTAACTAAAATTGTACAAACACGAATGGAAAAGCGAGCTGAAAAATATAGGAGAAGATCACTTTGGGTTTAGGCGAAACAGAGGAACACGGAAAGCTATTTTAGCTCTGAGAGTGATAATAGAGAAAATAATAGAAAAAGGGGAAACCGGGTATATAGGGTTTGTAGATATGAAAAAAGCATTTGACAGTGTAAAATGGAAAAAATGTTTTAAATACTCAAAAAGATTGAAATGAGTTATAGGGACAGACGAATAGCACATAGCTTATACAGCTTATACAATGAGCAATCGTAAGCAAGAGTAATCGAATTAGAGGTGGAACGTAGAAAAGTAAACGTTAGGAAAGGGGGTGAGACAAGGATATGCCCTATCCCCATTAATTTTTAAGCTTGTACATTGAAGAGGCAATGAATACTGTCAAATGCACGAGGACATTTGCAATTACTATGCAGGGACAAAAAATTGATATGCTTAGATTTGCAGATGATATAGTGGTATTAGCATCTAGAAAGAAAAAGTTACAAGCTGTTCTTAATGAAATGGAAACGGTTCTAACATAGAGATACGGTTTGAAAATTAACAAAAATAAAACTAAAGTACTAGTATGCAAAGGAGAGAAAAATAAATCAAAAACAAGAATACAAGTAGGTAACGAGAACTTACAAGAGGTTGGGATTTCTGCTACCTAGAAACCAACTAACGCAAGATGAGAAAGCGCAAAAGATATAAAACAAAGATTAGCACAAGGTCGTGCTACATTTAACAAGAAAAGACAGCAAACATAGAAACAAGGAAAGGATCGCTTAAAACATGTGTGTACAGTAGGAGACGCGAACAAGAAGAAAGTAGAAGCCTTTAAAATGTGATGCTGCAGACGAATGATGAAGATATCATGGACAGACAAAGTTAAGAATACAGAAGTACTAAAAATGATAAGGGAAGATAGAAATATGTGGAAAACGGTAAAAAAGAGAAGTAGGGCTAGACCTAGGTTAGACTATTGCACACAGATAGTGAAAGATGTAGGCTGTAAGAATTTCAGCAAAATGTGTAGGCTAGTTCAGAATAGAAATCAATGGAGGTACGCATCCAACCAATCCCAATATAGATAAACTAATGACGAAAAAAAAACTGTACTTAAACATGATAATTGTTATAAGAAACTACAGGTATGGGTTGTGCAATATTCTCGAACAATGTTAATTGTGTGAAAGGATTTACTGAAAAACTACTAATTCGGCAAATGTCTAAGTGTTGGGGGATCTTAGTAGTCACAGGCTGCTTAAACCCCTTCACATACCTTATATGTGATTATCCAAAGCTCCACCCGAAGGTACTACATTGGCCAGGAAGCGAGTTTTTTTACCTGGAAAATTTGGAATTTTGCCAAACCCTTGCTGTTCCAAGCAAGGTAAGGATCTTTAACGTGTGTGACAACACTCACACACGAGACCTCCATTTTATCTCTCATCCGAACGAGGGTGTAGTTTTGTGAAAAATGCTCGCCAAACATTTTTTAAGTAAACCGTGTTGGGATTCGAACCCGGGACCTTGGGCGCAGTAGTCACACACACACACCACTACGCCACGGAGCTGCCTCCCTTCACATACCACATAATCTCGGTGAAATAGGGCATATAATTAGAAAACAATAGAAGAAGATCCGAGCTGTATGTAGGTTGTGTGGGAATTTCATGAAACTGTGTAGGCTAGCTCAGAATATAAATAAGTGCAGGTGCGTGTTCCAATCTGTTTTGAGACAGAAAACCTAATGACGAAAAAATAAGCGCAGATAAATTTGATGATTATTATAAACAACTACAGGGGTTAGTTGTGAAATATCTGCAATTAATGTTGACTGTGCGAAAAGATATATTGGGAAAAATATTTAATCGGCAAATGCTGAAGTGCTGGAGGAACTTGGCAGCCACAGGCTGCATACCCCCTTCACAATCACTGAATGTCGGAGAAATAGGGTATATAATTGTAAAACAATAGAAGGAAATCGAATGCATCTAACAAGAAAGAACAGCACCTGTGATCAAAGACAACAAACATAGAAACAAGAAGAAAATTGTTTAAAGCATATGTGTGGAGTACAGCACAGTATGTCTATGAAATATGGGCAGTAGGAAAGCAGACAGAAAAACGAGAGCAGCCTTTTGGAATGTTGTGCTTCAGATGTATGAGAGTGATAGCATGGGCAGAGAAAGTTAATAACAAATAGGTTATAGAAATAGTAGTGGAATAAAGATATCTGTGGAAAAAAATAGTAGAAATAAAAGGGCAGAATACGTTCTAAGGCATTTTTGGGGAATAGTGTGGGATATATTACAAGTAGAGATAGGAAAAAGGATGTTGATGTAGACCTAGATCAAATAGTGATAGATGCAGACTGTACAAATTTTAGGAAAATGTGAAGGTTAGTTCAGAATAGGAAACAATGATGGTACGCGTCTAACCAGTTCTAGGACTGAAGACCTAATGATGATGTTGGTTTTTAAAAATTTTTATCATATTTTTAATCGCTTCAGAACTTACTATAACATATTTAAAAAGTTCAAAATTAAAAATCTTTTACAATTTATTGTTTAAGGTGCATTTCAGTGTTAATTTTTAACTTTAAATAATACAAACTTTTATTCCGGTCGTCTCTGTGTACAGTAGCAACAAATACAGTAACTTGAACTTCAGTTTCACTTGTACAGTACTTAACTACTAACTTTTGTCAATTGCAAATTACTAAGTACTGAGTGCCTTCTGAACGCGAAAACAAAGTCTTTTATATAACTATTGCATTCTTTGTCTTAACAATTCGTTTGCTCTTTGTACATAAAGTTTTTAATATAATTTACAATATATTAGAAAAGCGGCAGTATTATTACTAATACATTGTATTACCATCTAATGAAACTGCATGATATTCAATTGTCATGTAAATTAGATGCATTCGCAAACAGGTGGCAAATCTTTTTTAGTGTTTAGCAATGTTATTTATAATAATTGCTAAAATTTTGTGAATTTTTCTTACATTGTAGCTTTATACTGTATTTAATTACAAACAACAGGTGTTTATTTCTGACGTATATGAACGGAAATGATTTAATTGCAGCTTTGCGTGTAAATCTCTTTCATACCGTGAATTATTAAATGTAATTGATAAGATTTGAAATTTGTTTAAGCTTAAGGTTCAAATTAATTGTTGTCTAAAATTAAAAAGGCTTCTCTTACATTCACTCTACTTATGCGCTATTAGAATACTTAATAACATAAATTAATATGAACTTTTTTTAATTGCCAAATTAGGCTCAATCGATATAGTGGACTGTAATAATTAATCGATATACTTAATCACGCTATATTAAACAAAAGATCACACTGAAATGCAAAGCAGATAATACAAAATATTGGAAATAATAATCAAACTAGGTAACTTGAAATGTTGATACAAAATGAGATGTTATTACGTTAAACGCTGTTACCCGACTGGTTTGTGTTGCGGGGTTGATGGGCGCATGAACAATACTCTTAAGCTTCTTTGGAGTAATCATCCTGCTACATCGTGATCTACAAGTGTTTGCCAGGTGACATACTAAATTCAATTCAAGGGCACTGAATTCTCACGTAATTTATCAATAATTGTTCACACTCCCCGCCTTGAACGAATGCTCGAACGCGAGTTACGTGTATCCCCCAATCCAAATATGTACAATCAAATAGAAATTATTAAGAAACTTAAGTTAGATGCAACATTGTAAATTCAAGGGTAAATAAGAAAGGTTTATTGAAAGTTCACAAGCAAGTTGCGAGAACGGATATGACTACATTGTATTCCAGACATAAGTGATACTGCAGGTGGCAGGTTACAGACGGTTAAGAAACCGCAATTACTTAGGAATTAAGATTGTTACATTGTATAATGAATGGAATAAAGAAATAAGCAGACATGAGCTCTGCAAGTTCCCACAGACATGTGAGGGAGAGGGACAACATGAATACCCCGGGAGCCCCAGATAAGTCAGTCAATCTTAGGTATTTCAGCTTTAACATTGTTGTTTGCTTAAGCTGCTCGCCCTCAATTAAATTCAATTATTATTTAATTTCGACTTAGTATAATTTATACCAGTTTGTCAAAATTCTACATGTAATATCTGTTTAAAAAATAAATTTGTTACAAGAAGTTTTAAAAAGACCTCTACCAAGGACCCAAACGTAACTCGCGTTCAATGTAATAGCAATAAACAAAAATTAATACAATTAAAGTATATAAACTTATACCAAATTCAATTAAGTCATAGTAAACAGTACGTGTAAACAAGTACTCATCACACAATAATAGGTAATGGGCACATTTTTGAAATACCACGTTTTAACAATCCACTGAATGTTTTAATCGTAACACCGCACAGCAAAAATTTGTGCTTCCCGCCTGCGTGCATATTTCATTAGTTTGTATGACAAGTTTCAACTTGCTATTTCAAGTAGTTTGCTTACATGAATTTTTCAGGCAGACTTCTTATGCGTGTTTCCTTAAGTTGGATAAACTTGAATATCGTGCGGTCATAAAATTCTTTGTTTTGGACGGATTAACCCCTCAGGAAACTCATCCAAAGTTGACAAAAGTTTACGGAGACTCTGCCCCTTTCCTGTCAACCGTTAAAAAGTGGACAGCTGACTTTAAACGTGGTCGCACGTCTCTCGAAGATGACCCACGTGAAAGACGACCAAAAACCGCAAGCACACCGGAAACGATCGAAAAAGTGCATGATATTGTGTTGGACGATAGGCGAGTGAAAGTGAAAGAGATAGCTGAGACTGTAGGGATATCGGACGAAAGGCCAGAAATATCTTACACAAAGAGTTAGGGATGTGAAAGCTCTGCGCAATATGGGTGCCGCATTTGTTGAATGCCGATCAAAAGCAAATGCAAAAGCGAGTTTCGCAGCAATGTGTGGCCCGGTTCGATAAGGATCCGAGCGATTTTGTGCGGCGATTTGTCACTATGGACATGGGTCCACCATTACACGCGAAAAACGAAGCAGTCGAAGCAGTGGATAGAAGCCGGTTGATTAGCGCCAAAGAAAGCGAAGTGGATCGCATCTGCCGGAAAGGTGATGAACAGCGTGTTTTGGGATGCGAAAGGAAACCTATTAATAGATTACCTTGAGAAAAGGCAAAACAATTACAGGCCAATACTACTCCACCTTTCTTGATCATCTGGATGCCAAAATTCGCAAAAACAGACTTGGTTTGAAGAAGAAAAAAATCATCTTTCAACAAGACAATACACCTGCACACAACGGTGTGTTGGCTATGGGAAAATTGACGGATTTGAAGTACGACTTGCTCGGCCATCCCCCCTATTTCCCTGATTTGGCGCCCTCAGACTTCTGTCTGTTTCCCAAACCTGAAGAAATTTGTTTCTAGAAAGCACTTCATGTTCAATGAAAAAGTTGAGAGGGCCATAGACAAATATTTTCATAGCCTTCCAGACTTTCACTTTCGGCAAGGAATACTGATGTTAGAGAAACGCTGCACCAAGTGTGTTGAAGTTAAAGGGGATTATATCGAAAAATAATTTTTTTTGAAAATTGCACGTCTTTCATTGTAGGCCGACAACTTTTCACCTTACCCTCGTAGACCAAATTTTGATAAAAAAGAGTTTAAGGTAATTTACTTCACTATGGTGTGTTCTAGTTTTTCACAATTTATTTTAAAACTATTTTCGTTAGAGAGTACTTAGACTAAGGTATTTAAATTACAATTACTTTGTTTTATTCTTGTTAAAGTGTAAAAAGGTACAATTAAAAATAGGGGATAATTAATGTTTGAATGGTATTTCAATTGAAAATTAATAATTAAGCAATTATAAATCACAAATCATCAAACCCTTACATCATAAAAATGTAGAATTTGTTTGTTATTGTATAATCCCATATTGTAAGACGTTTCTGCTATTTTCTGTCCTTTCTTGTGATTTGTTTTAGTCGCTCATATAACTGAGGTAAGTAGAAATTGAAAAATAATAGTTTTGTTGTTCACCGCGCGCGAATAAATGTGATAGGAAATTGCGAAACAAAACAAACAAAAACAAAACAAGCAAACAACCAAATACAAATAATAGATAAACAAATTAAAAGCAAGTCGAAGAACGATTTCGACTTTATCTGCTTGACATAATTGCATTTGTTACAAATAAACAGTTGAAAATTTATCAGTAAATGCATATTAAGCAAGATTAAATACAAAGTATTTTAAAACAAGTGAGCAATATTTCTGAAGGTAACGGAACATTCATAACACTGAACAGAAATTTTTTTGTTTCCTTATGTGTGATGGGTGTTTTTTATAGAGGTTTTCCTCCTAATTACGAATCTGTTAACACAATGTTTCTCTCCAGTGAAAAGTCATTCATATATTTATAGTGAAACATTTAAATATGTTGTTGTAATACAAATTATTCATATCACGTCACTACCGATTTTGAAATTTCTTTTGGTTGTAATTTTTATTTGTAGGGTACCTCTGGAGCATCCCGGAATAGGTTCCATCAATAATCTGCGAGTATTGTAGAGAACTACTTCTCTTGGTATCGGTTTTTACAATACATAATGTTTTGCTGAAGCCTTTCACTATATTTATCTCTCACACACACTAGATTTACAGGGAAAATTCCAAATGCGAGTGGAAAAAATGAATCTTCAAAGACAGATTGCAACCTGTATCACTCGATGCGGAAATTAAAAGATTCACAATTTATTCAAAATTCTTTGTCTTTGTATTTCCCATAAAATTGAAAAGATACCCATACAGCAGCCTCAATCAAATACAGTCTCCTTTATGATGCGACGAATTTACGGTTCAATAAAAATTCTTTTTTTTATTTTTGCCTCACTTATCTGAGAAATTTCTCTCTCAGATATTGGAATCCTCTACCGTCTTTATTTAAGGTTCTGACAAAGTTTTTCATCAGTCCCAGTTTTATGTGCAAAGGTGGGAGCAAAACTTTCTTTGTATCAATGAGATAAGGATTTATAACATTTTTTTTCTCCAGTAAGAAAATGTTCTCGAATTTTCCAGTCTTTTACAAAGTAGTGATTATCCTTTGCTGTGCTGTTCAATTTGTAAAGAAAACAGCAATGTCAATTGCATTCCTAACAAAAGTGCTATGATTACTAAAACACCATATATACGCCACTAATGTTCTGTATACTTTATTTTTCAAGTAAAATTTTCATATTGTCATGGTTTCCCTTCATATGTACTACCTGTGCAATAGAAACAGAAGGTACGAATTTCTATTGTACAGGAGAACTTTCTCAGGTTTAGAGTAGATGAATCGATAAATAGTCTCGACCCTTTAATTTAGTATTTACATCCTCATGCACCCCTCCAGGAACATCTACGCAGTACACCAACTAATCACACGATCTAAAAAAATGAAGAAAATCTTGTCCACGCCTTCGATATGTGAAAATATGTGTACTACTGTGTAAAAGATTCCAACCTTGCAACCTTGATCCCAATAGTTCGATTTGAGCTTTTGACAAATTTAAATCCCTTACTAAATCGTTAGCTCATTTTGTGAAAGTAAAAGTGGAGTACCTATATCAAATGGTTGAAAATCAGGATCCGTATCTTTTTCTATAGGTTCAACAATATTATCTTCAGCAGTATTCATATCATCGTCTATTGTGTATTATTCTGGACGTTTAGGTACAGGCAAGTTCTGGCTGTAAAGAACTGGTCTGAGAGCCGATTGCAGGTTTGGGTTACATTGTAAATATTTCTCTAGTTAGAATTTTTAGTATTTGTATACTGTATCTAGTTAGTAGCATAAAATTTAACAAATCATTCCTTACTAATACCCCTCCTTCATTCCTACTTTAGTGCGTACAGACAAAACTGAGTGTTTAAAAATTCCTGCATAAATCATCTGGTTCGTTGTTGGTCGTCGATTGGTAGTCCACAAATTAGCATTTATACAATCTATTTTGTCTACTAAATAACAGTGCAATAAAAAACAGAATCAATACTGAAAAGTATATGATACAATACCTTGATAATCATAATCAACAGATACTATATAGTGTGTTTCGACTTCAGTAAAATTTAAGACAGATTCGTCAAGCAAAAATAGCAATCTGTAACATGATCTTTAGATTATCTCCACACCA
The DNA here is from genome assembly GCA_036346225.1 of Platerodrilus igneus. NCBI lineage: Eukaryota > Metazoa > Arthropoda > Insecta > Coleoptera > Lycidae > Platerodrilus > Platerodrilus igneus. Next base: position 8,102,163 of record JARFIW010000999.1, on the reverse strand, counting down.
TAGTCACTGCAAAAGGCATATAATATGTGGCGCCCATAGTTCATCCGGATCTAGTTTGCTTCCAAAATGAAGCTCATGAGCTTTTTCGATTAGCAGAGGTATTGTCTTTTTGTGAGATTTAATCGTAAACTCGCCACATACGTAATAAAACGTATCTGTTTGAGTTGTATACGTTCGCGACATTCTACGAAATCTATCAGCAACACATATACTGTACACTAAAATATAATTTCTCTATTTATATTTTATATCTATTTATAGACATGTTTAGGATATCAACTGCTACCCATTATGTCCGTAGCGTTTATATACCTTAAGTCGACATTTCCAGCGATTTTTAGAACCTCTACCAACATCATGAAGCTGTTTACATTCCAATGATGCGTCACCAACCGGATTACGTTCGCTGCAGTATAATATACTACGTAAACCGGTTTTAACGAATATTTTAATATCTGAAAGTGATACGACAATCTCGAGTGTACATTCGGTTTTAGCGCAACAATACATAAAAGACTCCCGTCAGACATCAGGAAACAAAAATTGTGTTGATCTGTAAATAATCAATGTTTGATTAGTATGCACGTACCAAAACACAACTATCAAGAGATCTAGAAGTACCTTTCTCAAGAAAATTTCCCAAAGAAGTGCATCGACCACAATATGGTACATAAATTGTAAAACTAATTGTATTATGTTGCGTTCCAATTGACCGTTAATTAAAAAACTCTATGCAGAAACTAAGTAGTTTGGTACTAACTTTACGTCACTACTAATTTAATTGAAATATTGTTTTTTTTTCGAATTACTTATATTATATCTTTGCGTACTAATAAGCTTAAAAATTTAAATCTCTAACATTCAAAGTGAATGACGACAGTTAAAGATCATCTTCTTTCTGTTCTTTTCGCTAAACTAATTAGAATATTATCCTTTTCAAAAATCTTTACTATTTCTTTGTTCCTAAAACGCACTCTAATGCGCATAAAATTTTAATTCTTTAATATCAAATAAAATTTTTTTAAAATTAAATTAAGTTGTTTGGTGTTAATTTGACGCTCAGCATTTAGCTACCTGGAATATTAAGTTTATTGAATTTTATTTCTTTTTAAATATCTACAATAAAAATATATTAAATTAATTGAAAATACTTTAAAAAATTGTTTTTGGTGCTTAGTACCGCCTTCACTGATCCTAATGTGCACAAAAATTTCATTTTTTAACATTGAAAACCATCAGTACCATTAGGTCTTCGGTTCTAGAACTAGTTGGACACGCACTTCCATTGTTTCCTGTCCTGAAACTCTCACAGTCCATATCTTTCATTATTTGTAATCTAATCTAATATATATTTTCCTCTACCTCTACTTTTTCCTTTTCTGCTTATAATATTTGCTGCACTATTCCTTCAGGCCTTAATGTGTCCTTTCGTTCTCAGCAACATCATTAGGTTTTCAATCATGGAATTCTGTTTAGATGCGTACCTCCATTGCTTTCTATTCTGAGCTAACCTACACATTACCTTGAAATTCCCGCATTCAACATTTTTCACTATCTGCGTGCAATATTCTAATCTAGGTCTACGTCTCCCACTACCTCTCTTTTCTATCTCTACTTGTAATATACCCGCACCGTTTCCCAATGCCTTAGAACGTGTCCTACCCTTCCATTTCTCCTATTTTTTTTTGTTTTCCACAGAAATCTTACTTTCCCTACTATTTCTAGAACCTCTTTGTTCTTAACTTTGTCCATGCTATCATCATCATACATCTAAAGCACCACATTCCAAAGACTTCTACTTATTCCCTATCCGATTCTCCTACCGTCCAGTGCTGTGCTCTGCAAATATGCCTTCAACATTTTTTCCTTGTTTCTGGGTCTATTGTCATTGAACATAGCCGCTGCTCTTTCTTGTTAAATAGAGCACGGCTTTCCATCTATTGTTTTCTAAATATATACCCTATTTCACCGATATTCAGTGGTACACAAAGGGGGTTAAGCAACCTAACGGCTACCAAGATCTGGCAACACTTAAACATTTACCGAATATCATTATTATTATGATTATTAATTTTTACGCCTTTATTAATAATAATTAGACTCTGAATCTGGGGCCAACTCCCCACGAATATTTCAATCGACCATGGTTGGAAGTGAATTTGAAATATTTGTTTTCCTACCGGTGTCCCAAATAGGCCTAGCTCGTTTCTATAGCATTTTCGAGCTATTTGTCTTTGTTGTTATAATTATTATTTTTGTTATCGTCATTATTCGTTAATAGTTTCCAATTAATTTTTTCGCTCAATCAACATTTGCTGAGAATATTGCAAAACCAATACCTGTAGTTATTTACAATAATAATCAAGTACAAGCTCAATTACCTTTTCCATCATTACGTTTTTCGTCTTGGAACTGGTTGGACGCGTACCTTCATTGATTTCTATTCTGAGCTAACCTACACATTTCTCTGAAATTCTCACTTTCAGTATCTTTGTTCAATAGTCTAACCTAAGTCTACCTCTATCTCTCTAGACAAATACTTCTTCGATAGAATAGACTATCACTTATAAAATTGTAATTATATTTTTGCACCGATACTTTTTCTATTGGATCCTCCTGAATTTTCTTTTCATGTCAAATACACTGTGTAGACGAATAAATACATTTATTTTTAATAAAACATCAATGAATAATTTAACAAATCTACAAAACTTGGCAGTTCTGAAAATTAATTTTAAATCATATATAAAAGATGTATGTTACTCGTTGAAACCATAGTAACCACATAAAAAATGAATGCTAGCATGGACATATTGATATTTATCTTCAAAATAATTGTCCACTTTCTTTTTTCTATTTCAGTTTCTAATATATTGCACACTATTCCCTCATACCTCAGTATGTGTCCTCTCATCCTATTTCTCCAATTTTTAATTGCTTTCCACATATTTCTTTCTTCCCTTTACCATTTCTAGAACCTTTTTGAAGTCCGGCGATAGTGCTAGCCAATTTGTAGGAGCATCATATCCCCTTCCGATCCATCGATCCGGATATTTTTCGTGTAAATGTTGTCGAACAGCTAGAGTAAAGTGGGGAGGAGCACCATCGTGCATGAACCACATGTCTTGGCGAAGTAACAATGGCAGATCTTCCAATAAATTCGGCAATGTTTGTTGTAAAAAGTTGAAGTAATTGTCTCCGTTTAATCGATTTGGTATCACAACAGGACCGATAATAAAATTATCAATAACTCCAGCCCAGACATTAATCTTAAATTCATGTTGATAGTGAGTCACTTTAGTTGCATGAGGATTTTCTATAGCGTAAACATATTCATTATGTATGTTAGTAATACCAGATATTATAAAATATTATAAAAGAAGCTTCGTCTGTAAATAAAATTTTGCGACTGAAATTTGCATCTTGAATTCTCTGATCTTGAATAAATTGACAGAAAGCTAGACGCCTCTCAGGATCGATAGGCAAAAGGTCTTGTACCTGTTGAACGTGGTATGGGTGTAATAACTGTTCCTTTAAAACGTCATGAACAATACTTTTAGGAACTTGTAGTTCAAGTCCTAAGCGTCTGGTGCTTATTTTTGGGTCTTCTTCAACTCTATCCAAAATTTGTTCCTCCAGATCCGCAGTTCTTGTGGTACGTTCACGTCCTCAATCCGCATTTCTTGACTGAAAGCTACCATATTCACGAAAACGTCTTTTAATATTTGCGAATGTTCGGTGGTTTGGAATTCAGCGATTAGGAAATCTTTCCCTATAGACTCTGACGCTTTCACGACCATTGCCTTGACAAAATCCGAAAATCAAAAGCATATCCACCTGTTCGTTGTTTGTGTAAGTACTCATAATGTAAGATGAAAGATGCAAACTTTATTGAATTAAGCAGAAATTCACGACTTGACAAGCAAACTGAGGTTACATAATATTCAAATTAAATAACAAATCAAAAGCAAAGCCTACTACTATATTATGTTCATTTATTTGTCCCGTTTTACAGTTAATGCAGCAATGATGACAAAAGTATGCAGACATTTGAAATTATTTTTTTCTGTCAAACCGCTCGTCTAATCAAAATTTTACACGAGACAAAAAGTTTCCAAATTAAGTTGGCTACTCATTAAAAAAAATGGTAGTCATTGCATAAACAGGAAAAAAGTAATGGTCGGATATTTATACAATACATCATTTTTGGGATACTCCTATGCTTTTAAAATTATTGCGTACACCACCAAAAAATGTCAATTGAAAGTAGAAACTCGCATCCCAAAAATGATCAAAATCTATCGACGCGTTTTCGAGTTATTTTAAAATATCAAATATTTTTCACGATTTTTGAAGCCTTCTAGCGGCTAAATGAAGCAACTTGTATAATAAGTAAGTTGGTTCAAATCGATCTATTTCGAGCCAAAGAATCTCTGTTCTTACGCTGCACACGTATTTTTCGGACACCCTGTATATATAGCTATGATAATAGGGTAGTTTAAGGGTAGATAGAGTCATATGGGTCGTAGAATAGATATGAATAACTTTAACCTTAAGACAAATAATTCCATCAATTATAGGAGTAAATCGACTATTCTACAAAAAGTCAATTGCGAGGATGCTAAATATAAAAGATATGTGATTAAATGCATAAGAAAGAAGCTCCTTTAGTAATAATACGATACCATTTAATCAGAATAGTAATGTGTGCGTCGTATAAATATATTTAAGTATAATTTACAAGTAAAGATACGATTTTAGAAGCAACTAATTGCATCAAAATAAATTACCGGAAAACACAAATAAATTGGCACTCCAAATATTTAATAATTGCATCGAAAATATCAACGTAATTATTATGCAAACGCATCTTAATACGCCATTATTAGAATGCTCGAATGCCGTAAAAGTTTACGTAATTAATTAGTAAAATTGAACTAAGTACAAATGAAATTTGAAAGTGCAAAAATTTGTGCAACGAAAAATAAGCCGATCTACAAATAGACGTAAGTTAAACAATTAATAAAATATATTTCTAATATTTAACAAAACAGGGCTTCTTATATTGGGACGGATTTTTGGAGGCGATTCTTATATTGGGACGGCTTTTTGGAGGCGATTCTTTTATTGGGATGGTTTTTATTGGAGGCGATTCTATTATTGGAATGGCTTTTGCCGATGCCATTTTATTGGAACGGCAATTTTGTTAATACAACTTTTATTAAGTCGATGTTCATGTCGAGATCTAAGCCTTAATGCAAATCTAATAATACTAGAGATCAAAAGTGGATAATTCTGGCCAATAAGTAAAGCGGACACAACAAGGGATGCAAACCACAGACTATGAAGGAATTCCAGAGACCATTTCAGATTAGCCATTTATAAACATTTTATTATTGAAAGACTGTTTCAAATTTAATATTTGGTATACATTGTGTATTTGTAAGAGTTATCAAAAAGATCATTTGAAAAATATGAAAACAAGGAAAAGCATCTAGGAACGTTCGAAGGTGCTTGAAAGTAATTAAAAGATATTTTTGCACGCTTTCAGGAAAGCATAAATTTGGTAAATGTAAATATTTTATACAAGAGAAAATTTTGAGTTTACACCGAATTGTACAGTGTGTCCCAAATTGGATGTATTAAATGGGTAACTTAGTTGTTATTAAAGATACAATAAAACTGTGTGCGCAGTCATGGGCCAACATTTTGAGATCAATTCAATGGTGAAATCACAAATGAGCGATCTTCTTTTGTTGTCAAGTTATAGCCAAAAATTGATATTTTTAACAATTCTATTAATTCCTATAACTCGTTTGGTTGCAAAAATATCCAAAAATACAGTAATAGTTTTTTATACGGTTTTTTACGTAAAATACAGTGGCGTACGCAAATATTTAATATTTATAATACTTTTGAGGTTATAATATAAACTTGCATTTTTTTTAAATGGAAACCACAATTGGTTGTCACTTTGTTTAAAAGCTCTTTTTGACAGCTTTTCAAAAATATATAGTTTAATATAATTATTTTTTCAAATGGCCGATTTATTCCATGTTTTTGGTATAATAAAATAATTTATTATATTGGTAATAAATAGTTGGCCGCGAAACAGAAGGTAAACAAAAAACGACAATTGTTTGTATAACAAACGTCAACGAGCTTCAATCATATCTATTGCACATGTAATAAGTTGTATTGTTAGAATCAGTCTGTTACTAAATGGCAAAATTTGAAAATTACGAAAAATACGATATGCTAGTTGCATTTATTGAGTCTGCGAGAATTCCTCTATCAGTAAAAACTTTATATTTTAACAGGTAATTGTGTAACTAATAGCAAATAATATTACTATGTCGTTTGTAAATAATAAGGTACCTGAAAGACAACAACCTAATATTAACATGTTTAAAAGGATAGATAGTAATTTACAAAGTTTGGTGCTTTAAAACCTAGAACGAAACAGTATGCAGTTTTAATTAAAAACTACTGTTTCAACCATAGCATGTGGAAACAAACCCAAGAACATTTATGTAGGAAAATTGAAAGGGAATGGGTGTTTCTAAATCAGCAGCTTCAAGAATATTGAAGCGTAATAAATATCGACCCTATAAAATTAAAATTATACATAGTTTGTTTCCGACGATTTTCAAAAAGAAGGCGATTTTGTCAATGGTATCTTCGTAAATGTGCTGGTACTAACAATTTTGGAAATAACATTATATGGTCTGATGAAGCACCTGATCGAATGAAAATACCTATCAAACATACGAGGCGTCAACAAAGCCGTTATGGTTTGAATATTTGTTGCTACATTTTTGGCAAATTTCAATACCATTTTTTGAAAACAATCATTCAGCTTGTCGCTATATTGAAATTTTTTTGGTTACTGGAGGACATGCCTCTCAAAAAAGACAAAAAGTGTGGTTCCAACAAGATGGTGCACCTCCGCACAACGCTATAATTACTCGTGATTATTTAAATAAAAACTAATAAATGGATGGGTACGTTTAGACCTGTTCAGTGGCCGCCTAGATCTCTGACTTGTCGATATTGGACTATTTCTTGTGGAATTTTTGAAAAGGAAATCTATAAAACCCAGAACCATAGTATTGAAGAGTTGCGGAATTCAATTGAAGCAGCATTTCGTAAAGTTAAGGCGGTTTATTTATTAAATTCTATTAAGTCCTTAATAAAACGATGCGAACTTTGTTTAAGAGAGAATGGAGGCCAGTTTGAAGAATATCTCTGAATTATCAGTAAATAAAACTATTGTAGTATTCCCATCTGTGTTCTAGTGTTTTATATATATTATGTGTCAGGGTGTGTGGTAGGGTGTGTGTGGTTTGTGGCCATGGTGGGCGCGTGCTTGTGTGTGTGTGTGTGAGGGTATGGGTGTGTGGTATTTGTTTTGTGTATCCATATATGGATTATAGACTGTTTAAATGTGGATAGGAAGGATAATTTTAATTTGATTGTTATATTAATTTTGTAATATAGTAGTTATGATATTGTATTCTTCACTTTCAAACTTTGTTGTTTAGAGTGGTGTGGTACAATAATAAACTCTTGTTTTTGTTTACCTTTTGTTTCGCGGCCAACTATAGATTACCAATATAATAAATTATTTTATTATACCAAAACATGGAATAAATCGGCCATTTGAAAAATAATTATACTAAACTATATATTTTGAAAAGCTGTCAAAAGAGCTTTTAAATAAAGGACAACCGATTGTGGTTTCCATTTAAAAAATGCAAGTTTATATTATAACCTCAAAAGTATTATAAATATTAAATATTTGCGTACGCAACTGTATTCTACATAAAAAACCGTATAAAAGACTTCTACAGTATTTTTGGATATTTTTGCAAACAAACGAGTTATGAGAATGAATTGAATTGTAAAAAATATCAATTTTTGGCTATAACTCGAAAACAAAAGAAGATCGCTCATTTGTGATTTCACCATTGAATTGATCTCAAAAAGTTGACACATGACTGCGCACACAGTTTTATTGTATCTTTAATAACAACTAAGTTACCCATTTAATACATCCAATTTGGGACACACTGTACATATTATCAATTATTATATTGTGTGTTTTTGAACTGCTTTATTTGAATCCATTTAAAGGTTAAAATAAGATTTATTCAATGAGCTAGTCGGGGTAAAATCCTAAAGTAAATATCATAGAAAAATAAATATTACATATCAATTAATAACGCCCAATTGAGGGGCATATCATAGCAATGTTATATATATATATATATATATATATATATAAAGAATAAGTAAATTTAATGAGTCTTAAAATAATATTAAAGAATGAAATTTATTGGCAAGTGACTCAATATTAGCTACAAAGGTATCCTGTTGACGCGTTTCGCCCTAATTGGGGCTCATCAGGACAGGAGTAGCAAAGATGTAATATGAAACACGAACATATTATGGGAAGTACAGCATCACCTAGCCCAGAATTTGTGCCTTGGTGCTGTTTCACCTGATTTTGCAGGTTTTTATCAACAGTCGGCACGGAGGAGATCCTTGTGGCTAATATTGAGTCACTTGCCAATAAATTTCATTCTTTAATATTATTTTAAGACTCATTAAATTTACTTATTCTTTATAATTATAATCTTTAACTATGGAAAAAAGCAGTTGAACCGGATCTCCTCCGTGCCGACTGTTGATAAAACCTGCAAAGTCAGGTGAAACAGCACGAAGGCACAAATTGTGGTCTAGGTGATGCTGTGCTTCCCATAATGTGTTTGTGTTACATATTGAATCTTTGCTACTCCTGTCCTGATGAGCCCCAATTAGGGCGAAACGTGTCGACAGGAAGCCCTTGTGGCTAATATTGAGTCACTTGCCAATAAATTTCATTCTTTAATATATATATATATATATATATATATATATATATATATTCACTTATAGAAGTTTGTCAGTTTAGGTTTCTTAGTTAATAGCTCTAATTACTTTTAAATATAAAATAAGTTAGTTCATACTATTTTGGTAGGTGGGATATTTAGTCTCTTTGTCGCACGTTTTCGTGTTTAATTTAAGTCGTTGTAAATTCGTAGTTGTAACTCAAATAGTAAAGCTGTCATCCCTTGTCCTGTTTTATCTTGTAATCAACCTCTTTTGTGCCGATGGAAATTAAGTTGGACTAAAGGGGTAGTGATAGACACTTGTTCATGGGTATCGAAAACAAATGGTTGTTCGTTCGGTAAAGTGAGTGAAGTCGTCTCCGAATGTGATTTTATCGATAAATCCCTAAAAAACACAGTGATAGTGTGTACGTAACACGCCCAATAAATCGCCATACAGTCCACTTCATTCAAGAGTAGGAACGACACTTAGAACAATAGAATACGCGGAGGTAAGTCGATATATAAAATTATCAGTCCCCTCGCGCATTAAACATCATTTGATAAATAATAATGTCAAATTGGCCTGTAACATATAAGTAGAGTGTGTCATTCTTGTGCATTGATAAGACAAATTAGTCAAATTTCACATCCACCACACAAAAACTTTTTAAACGATTTATTGTTAAACTAAAAATTATCGAATACGGATACAACTATCATCAAGCAAAGTTTTCAAATTGTTCATATCGATATAGACTGCGAATAAAGCATTTTAACAGCACAAAGTTAAGAGTATTGAAATGTACACTATTAATTCTTGCCTAAATTTTGTAGTGACGGCCATATTTCTACCACGTGCCCAGCCTAAAGATACATTAACAATAATAATATTGAACGTGAAGAATCCATTGACTACTCAATTAAATTTCTTTTTGTGCACTTGTTTGCGCATAATGAATAGTGTCATTTGTGTCGTGAACACTACGTGTTTATCGGTCCCTTTTTGTGTTACAAATTTTGAATTTACTGTCTTGTTTATACCTTAACATGGAATCCAGGTATTGTTTTACGGACAGAAATTTGGCAAGTTATTTTTGTTGTATCTGCTGCCTTTAGCGTATAATCAATATTTTAGTCGTTTAAGAATAAACAACTCAGTGACAACTGATTTAGATGATTTCCTATTCGTTGTGATAATTACAAAGGTTTGTAACAGAAAAGAAATAAATTTGATTGTTTGGTACTAAAAATAACGAAAGTCAGATTAATTACATTAATCTTTAGTTAATTTTTGAAATTTAGAATATCTCAGGGTGTTGAATCAACAAAATGAATGAGTATTTAAACAATCATAGTTTGTTTTTTTTTAAATGTAACATTTACTTAAGTAATTTTTTAATTATTTTGCAATATTTAGGGTTTTTAACAATTACTAAAATTTGTGTTTTAATGATCCTAAAAGAAATAAAAGGAAAAGGATTTTCTCGGTAAATTTACCAATAATATATCTCTGCGTTATTTTATTCTTGTGCAATAGAATTCAACTGCCGAATCATCCATAAATTACGTAATAAGTGATTTGATTTTATCTAATAAGCACCTTAAATGACAAAACAAATATTAACATTCTTGGCAAATTAATATACAAACAAAATGAATATACCTATTTGTGGATAGGTTATAAATTATTTGTATTGATTTTTATTAATTTATTTACTATTTATTCTGAGTATGACACATATTCAATGCATATAACATTCGTCATTTTAAATGTATCAATAGAATACTTGCAGTACAGATATAAAACAATTTAGATTAAATTACAAGGTTCATAAATTCCTCGGTGCTATATATCACCTATTTGTATCTTATTTCAGAATAGCATGACTCTTTTTCAAGAAATGATGATTAAATCTTTTAACTATTAATAGAGCTATAAACTTTGTTATCTCGTATCTATATGTGTAATCACTAAATATTTATTATTCTAGTCGAAAATATATGCAATCGTTGTTTTCTACCCTCACTTCGATTTTTATAAATAATTTGTTTAGAAATCATCATTTTCTCTCGCTTATCATCAAATTAGACTTCTATGAATGAGCATAGATTGTAATTTGAATAGTATGTGCAATAAAACTTGAATCACATGAATAGTTAACGAAAAAATGAATTACATTAGATATAAGAACAAATATTAATTTATAAACAGCGTTGCCGCGAAGGAACTTGTGGTTCTTTCTCGAGAGTTTTATTTAAGTGTCCTCGTTGGCCTCTTTGATCGTAAGCCCTATTCTACTACTCAGGATACATAACTGGAGGGAACAAATTCATTAAGTTATCCGTCTAATAATTGTACATAATATAATAACTACTTAACATAATTAGTAAGAATAGTTATAAAATCATTAGTCAGTTTTGGATTCGCTCAACAAGCATACTTTACAACAGTTTTACAGCTTGTAACAAGATGAGCCAGATAAAAATATAGCTTGGTGAAAGTCAATTTCCACAGCCCCCCTAGGATCAAAATTTGAACGTTTTTCTACGTCATTCGTTTATGCATCGTATGTGCACAAATGTGCACAGTGGAGCTGTGAAAACGGCAGCCCCCGCCCCACCAAACAAATTTCGGATTTTTTATAGCCAATCGTTTGTGCATCGTAGGTGCACACATGTGCACGGTAGACGAACGTTTGTGCACATATATATACGGAGATACGTAAAAAATAAAGTGCAGAGTTGTAGAAACGACAGCCCCTCCACCAAAAATTCCGTTTTTTAATAATCAATCGTTTGCGCATCGTAGGAGCACAAATGTGCACAGTATACGAACGTTTGTGCACATCTCAATACGGAGAAAATAAAGTGGAGAGACTGTAGAAACGGCAGCCCTCACCAAAAAAATTCTGGATTTCTTTTTAGCTAATCGTTTGTGCATCGTAGATGCACAAATGTGCACGGTATACGAACGTTTGTGCACTTCTCTATTCGGAGATGCAAAGAAAATATCACAAGCTTCATGTTGATCTTGGAGGTTAACATATTTTACTTGTATGCCTTTGTATTGTAACAATTACGATATTCTGTTATTCAAATAGACAACTCTGTTCAATACACCTAATCAATAAATGTTACATTTCTATTGAAACCTTTTATTATAAATTTATACATAGTACGCCATCTACATTAGAATAGCAAAAGTACACTTAAAGTGAACTTCTAGTTGTTTGTATCTTGTTTCAATATCCTCCTTCCCGGCGCATGCTCGTATAACTAAGATTGCCTCGTGGAATAAGTCATTTTGGTATCAGATGTAGTCCGTAGACCAGTATTATCTTGGGCTTGCAGGTTTTTGATAAAACATGCCACTCGAACAATTGGTTAAGTGGAGTCAACATGTACCATAAGTTAGTTTCTGTAATAGCATCGACCTAAAATGGTTGTAGATATATTTTTACGCGCAAGTTCTTGTTTGTTTTAGTTTAGAGTTTTAAGGATTAAACTACCTATCATTAAATATGAAGATAATTATAATTTTAAAATATTAAATTTAAGTTACAAATAATGAAGTTATGGAAATTTAAGTATTATAAAGAAAACAATCGTTAAACATAAGGCAAGCACTAGAGAAGCAGCTTCAATTGTTGCTAGACAGGAATGTAGAAACCCGCACATGTGATTGGTTTGTATGAAGGTTCAACCAGGACCCCTACGTCAGCCTCGCTCAACTATAAGAGTAAAGACGCAGAAGTTTAAAAAAAATTTAAAAAAAAAAGGAAAACCGGCCGCCAGCGGTAAGTCATCCTCCATTTTTATACTTATATCTTTTCAAGAAACTTGTAGCAATTTTATTTTCTATATGTTCAAATAATTAATCCCTTTATTTAATAAGAAACGATATAATGCATAATAATATTATTCAGTCCACTAATTAAATATTACCTATTGCCCAATAAAGTATTAGCATTCAATTAAAATTTAATTTCCACGGTGACAAAATAAAAGTTTCCATTTAGTATCTTTCCTATAGCTCCATCTATTTAAGAAATTGAGAAGTGATTGTGTTGCCGGGCAGCAACTCGCTTGACGACACTTCTAACACAGCTGTGGTGAAAGCAGGTCGAATTGTTCCTAGAAACAATGATGTTTTGCTGTTTTTCGTGTTGGAAGCACGTGCGGATTAAGTTCTGTTAGGAGAATGTCATCTCCGAGAGGCATTTTTGATAGTCCATTTTGTTGGAACAGCTCGTAGATGACGTGAAATTTTTTGGTCGAAGGGCCGTTGGTAACAGTAAGTAAAATTTGATTCTGTAACCATATTAAATAAAAATTTTCAGTGCAACTTCATTTATGTATAATACGAAATTTTACATAAAGTATTCAATCTAAATTACATGCAACTTTATTTATATATATAACATGAAATTTTACATATAGTATTCAAGTTAAATTATCATGCATCATTTGATGGTTTTCGTGGTTTAATGTACATATAAAGCAACTTTAAATTAACATGCAGATTGATTTTTACGCTTTGTTCATGGTGTGGTCCTGGCGGAATTTAATTACTCAAAATGGACGCCGAGTAATGTGGATTTTCAGTATGCAGTACAATTATTCGTTCTAAATTGGAGATTTCCGTATTTCAATGCTGACGTAAGATTCCTTTATGGTATTTTTCAGACAGACGGAGTTCTAGTATGTAGAAAATTTGTTTTCGTATGTTAGCTGAACTATGGACATTGTAATTAGATAATTTATTTGTAAATACTCCCTGTATGTTTGTTGTGGTTTGTATAGTATTCTTCTTAATCTTCTTTGGGTATTAAACCACTCATAGTTTTTAAAATTATCTTTATTAACGTTTCGATCCATAACCTAGGATCGTTTTCAAAATAATAAAAGCTTCAAGTTTGACATTTATGACATAAATTGAAGGTGACTTTGATTTATTGATGTTTGAAATATTTGGTTTGAGTACACTAAGCAAAAATTTTTAAAAATTTAAATGAATAATTGCCTTCAATTTGTGTTAGGCCTGGGACCGACTTTTTTAGGTAGCCAATACGCTTAACGTGAAATCAGCTGATTAATTTTTATTGTAAAAATTCAATAACTTGGGAATTGGAAAACACTTTTTACCATGTTTCTATTTATACAATTTAGAGGATGGTTATTAAAGAAGTGTGCAATTGCATTATTAAAAGGCTTAAGTAGTCGTTTTATTATATTTATTTTGAAGGGGAAATCATTATGATTTAGGCTACCTCTTTGGTAGATTTTAACATTGTTCTGAGGTAATCTTATGGTGGGTTTACACTTGTCAGATACCAATGTTGTTCTATGAAGGTTGTATATGGATCTGAGGCGACCCTATGGCGGGTTTACACTTGTCAGATACCAATACTGTTTAACGGAGATTGTATATGGTTGTGAGGTAACCTTATTGCGGGTTTACACTTGTCAGATACCAATGCTGTTTTACAGGGGTTGTTAATATGCTTCATCATTATCTTCATTGGATGTTTGTTGTGGTTTGTATAGTATTCTTCTTAATCTTCTTTGGGTATTAAACCACTCATAGTTTTTAAAATTATCTTTATTAACGTTTCGATCCATAACCTAGGATCGTTTTCAAAATAATAAAAGCTTCAAGTTTGACATTTATGACATAAATTGAAGGTGACTTTGATTTATTGATGTTTGAAATATTTGGTTTGAGTACACTAAGCAAAAATTTTAAAATTTAAATGAATAATTGTTCAATTTGTGTTACGGCCTGGGACCGACTTTTTAGGTAGCCAATACGCTTAACGTGAAATCAGCTGATTAATTTTATTGTAAAATTCAATACAACCAGTTTTGAGATGAAGATCCAATGAAGATGATGATGAACATTTAACAACCCTTAAAACAGCATTGGTATCTGACAAGTGAAACCCGCAATAAGGTTACCTCACAACCATATACAATCTCCGTTAAACAGTATTGGTATCCGGGAAACCCGCCATGGGTCCCCGCCATTCAACCTTAAAATTGGTTCTGACAAGGTAAACCCACCATAAGATTACCTCAGAACAATGTTAAAATTAAAAGGTAGCCTAAATCATAATGATTTCCTTCAAAATAAATATAATAAAAATCAATTTAAAATCAATTGCACTTTTTAATAACCATCCTCTAAATTGTATAAATAGAAACATGGTAAAAGTGTTTTCCAATTCCCAAGTTATTGAATTTTACAATAAAATTAATCAGCTGATTTCACGTTCGTTTCTATAAAAAGTCGGTCCCAGGCCGTAACACAAATTGAAGGCAATTATTCATTTAAATTTTTAAAATTTTGCTTAGTTACTCAAACCAAATATTTCAAACATCAATAAACAAAGTCACCTTCAATTTATGTCATAAATGTCAAACTTGAAGCTTTATTATTTTGAAAACGATCCTAGGTTATGGATCGAAACGTTAATAAAGATAATTTTAAAAACTATGAGTGGTTTAATAAAAGAAGATTGGTTTATTTGTTTAATCAAGTTATTTAAACGACAATATAGGTCAAGGACAGACTGTGAATATGTTTTGCAATATTAAACAATAGGAATCTGTAACTATTACTTATCCAAATCTTTTATTAATTCACTAAAATTACGGAAGATGTCAATACGTGTTAAGAAAAGTAAATTCTTCTATTTATGAGAACTTAGAAATCAAATTTCTATGTTTGCTATTTCATTAATACTTATTTGGAATTATCCATTGTAAGGTTAAGGTAGATCTACCAAAACTAATATTTTTGTCATCAATAAGCAACAGTTTAGAAAGCAACTTTATGCTTTATCTATTTGTTATTAAAACCACATTTAATTTGATTGGTACTGATTTTATCCAGTGCCCTTGTAGATGATTTTCATAAATTAAATTAATCACAATATAAAGAAAGAAAAATATTTTGTAAAGAAGCACATAATTGAATACTAGAGGAATAGATTTTTATTTTTGAACAAGACTATTCTTTTTAATTAGGATGAATGAAAGTTGATTCCATTTGAATTTAAAAATTTTTTGAGTATAAATGCACAAACAGTGCTATTTTTTGTTTAATTTGTTCACAGGTGTAGCAGTGAATTACTAAGATCAAGGTCGAGCCATAAGGTAAGAAAGTTCACGGATTATATTGTCTATAATAAACAGTATAGCGGTTATAGAGTAAAGGTTTCCGCATTCGCCTTGTACAAGGGACTTGAGTAAGGTCTTCTCTGTATAGAAAAATACGGTGGCGCCTTATTCTTTATGTTTTTGGTCACAATCTAACCCCGACCCACAGCTCATGTTCCACCCAGAGCATATAGTTCGACTATCCGCTTTGCCTTTGAGATTTCCATAACTTTGGGCCATTTTCCATCAGAACTTGCCGTGGGCTCTATTCGATTATAGGAAATTCTCGTTAAACAAAATCCCAAAATAACTTAAAAGGTTATAAATAGCGCCCAACGTATAGGCCTCGATTGCTGTGCCAATTGTATAAGCACATAACGTGCAGGCTTCGATTAACTTTGCTTGTTTACACTTGTGATTCGTAAATCATTTACCCTCAGATTAATTTAGTCTATTGATGTTGTTCGACTGAAGTTTTAGTGCAGATTGTTTAATTGAGTTAAATTATAGTTAGTTACCTAGTCTATTTCATGATGGCGGAAATTGATAGTATGTCAACGTTAATAAAGTTGTGTAAGAAGTTAGAAGAAGTTTTCTTACATGGTAAAATTGTTCGATAGGAATATCATTGTTCTTTTAGTCGCAGCTTGTAGTATTTCAGTGAATAGTAATTCACAATGTAGTTGATAATAGTGATTTGTATTTAGGTTCATCTTCCATTTGTATTAGTCACAATAGTTGTTAGATTAATTTTTTTAGTTGAAATAATAGATGTTTATAATTTGGTACACTAGTTTTAACTGTCGGTAAACCCTTTCAGGATTGCTCTTGTGCATAGGCACGTTTTGTTTTGATATGATTTATTTTGATAGCAATTTTTGATTTATTTATATCCGCATTGCAACGCAGTATGTTAATTGGTTGTAAGTCTAAGCGAAACTTGTCGTCGTGGTTGGTCGGATAGCAGTATATCAGTCTAGACGAGACTTAGGAAAAGTCGGTCGCTCAGCATTACATTAGTCTAAACGAGACTCGAGGTAAGTTGTCGCTCTAGCAATTTTGGCATCACTATTTTTGAGATTGGTGATGAGGTAAAAATTTCTTTGTTTATTAGTCTAGGTGAGACTCACAGAGGAGTTTGTCACTCTAGCAAGTTTATGCGTTGTGAAGTACTTTTGTCTGTCATGACAGTTTGATTATGAGTAGTGTAAGAGTGTACTAGAACATTGATTTGTTGTTATCCTCTATGGAAGGTTGGAAGTAATCTAAATTATAAATTTATTATGTTTAAAATTGTCATTGTCTGTGAATTTAAAAGAAAAGGTGTTCTTAAAGTTTGAAGTTTATAGGTTTAATGTAGTTCCAGATTGTCTTAGTCGTGCAGTTCCAGTCATAAATCATGTGGATAATTTAGTTGAGATCAAGTTAGATAATGTGGATCCCTGGTATGCGTCTCTTCGAGAAAAAATTTTATCTTCACCTGATGATTACCCACAATGGAAGGTTGAAGATAATCATGTATTTAAATTTCTTTCTTCAAATTTACCACTCTCATCGAATGTAAGGGAATGGAAATATTTAGTTCCTAGATCACAAAAGGAAGAGGTTATTCGGATAAATCATGACCCTTCAGTGGCCGGACATTTTGGTTTTTTTAAAACATTGGCACGCATACAAGAGAATTTTATTGGCCAAAATGCGTATTGATGTGTTGAAATTTTGTAAAATTGTTTAACGTGTGGTGCACAGAAGGCATCGAATAGAGGACCCTTGGTTTAATGGGAAAGGAAAAGAAGTGAAGTTCCCTTTCAGATTATCGCTATAGACCTCATGGGCCCATTTCCACGGTCCAAGGTTGGACACAAATGGTTATTAGTTATTGGTGATTGGTTCTCAAAATTTACGTTAATGTTTCCGTTACGGAGTGCAAGAGCGCATTTAATAGAACGTGTATTGGAGGAAAAAGTTTTTTTAGTTTATGGTGTTCCCAAATTTATTATTTGTGATAATGGCTCACAATTTAGTGGTAGAAATTTCAAGGCAGTATGTAAAAAATATAACGTTCAAAAAATTTGGTTTAATGCAGTTTACTCTCCCCAATGTAATTTTGTGGAAAGGATAAATCGAACCGTCGGAACAGCTATACGTACGTATATTAAAGAACATGATACTTGGGACATGGAGTTACCCCAAATTCAGTATGCAATTAATTCTGCAAAACATCATGCCACTGGTTATTCGCCAAATTTCTTAGTTTTTGGTAGACATGTTCCTGTGTCTGGAAGATTTTATGGTCTTGATGTGGAACCCTCAGTTGATATAGATATTATTTCTGGTAATAGACCTTCGTATGTGTTAGATCATCAAGGACTATTTGATATTTTTATAGACGTACAAAAAAGGTTACATTTAGCTTACATGCAGTCTAGTAATTCATATAATTTAAGAAGACGTAACATTTCTTTCGAAGTAGGTGACAAGGTTTGGAGGTCAAATAAAGTTCTTTCGAAAGCAAGTGATAAGTTTACTGCTAAGCTTGCGCCAAAATATGTTTTGAGTATTGTTAGAAAGAAGATTTCGAATTTGATTTATGAATTGAATAATGAAAATGGTTCAAAGGCAGGCAGATGGCATGTTAAGGACTTAAAACCTTATTCAGAGTTCAGTAATGATATTGAGAAAGGTGATGTTTCTGAACATTAATTAGTATTGTTGATATGTTTAAAGGTTGATAGTAGGAATTATTTCTGTCTTATCTTTTTAGTAAGAATTTATTTATTGTATTGGAATACTGTTTGGTAATCTAAAATTTAGATGTTGGATATGAAGTAAAAAGGATAAAAAAATTTTTTTGTAGTGCAGTAAGGTTGATATTAGTCTGCGCTGATATTGTTAGTTGCAAATTATTTGTTTGAGTTGAGATGATATAAGTTGCATGTTTCCATAGGTCAAATGTTTCCATAGGACAAATGTTTTCCATAGGTCATATGTTTTCCATAGGTCAAATGTTAGTAAGGAATGTTTATTTATACTTTTGGTGATGAATTTTAGTAAAGTTGTAAAGTTGTATATATTTGGTTATTATTTTCTTTTGGATTTATGATTATAGTGTTTGAAGGTAATTTTGTAGTCGAGAGGACAACCGAGATTAATGGTAGTTCTTGAGATTATATTGGGAATCAAGTAGCTTGAGTCCAAGTTAGATATTGGTAGGAGGCCAATATTGTTAGTGACTAAATTAGTTATGTTGTTATGAATATTGTGTAAGGTAGCAATGTTCTATTTTTGTATGAATATTGTGTGAGTTAGCAATGTTCTATTTTTGTATGAATATTGTGTGAGTTAGCAATGTTCTATTTTGTTCATTCATGCGTGAGTGAAAATTTTTGAGGAGTAAGACGTGGTGACGTTTTACTTGTCTCTTCATGGATAGAGATGTTTCTACATTTTTGTTAGCATATACATGCGGTAGATTGTTGAACATCCTTGATTTCAAGACATGGTTGTTGTTTTGGAGATATGTTTGTTATGGATCCCAATGGTAGTGGGAGTCCTTTTTTTTCTTTTGTAAGTATGTAAATTATGGTTAGTAAAGTAAGAGTATGTTTGTCATGAATACGGCAGTATTCTATGTTTTGTTTCTTAAGTTTCGAGGTAAAATGAGTGATAAAATAACCCCGAATATGTGTTAAATAAGAGTGAGACTTTACCGATTAAGACTTCCCGAATTTGTCCCCTTGTGGCGTATAGTACGCGTAGTTACTGGTCACTCATTTTCAAGTACGCAGTATCTTAAGTGATTCAGAAGTTATTTTTGTTTTGGCATATAAAATTAATAATAAGTTGTAAATACAAGTAGTAAATTTATAAAAAAAAAAATTCTTCGCATTTATTCCAGAATATTTTCTCGAATTTTTTTTTCTTAGAAAGAGGCAGTGTAGCAATTTTATTTTCTATCTAGATATGTTCAAATAATTAATTCCTTTATTTAATAAGAAACGATATAATGCATAATAATATCATTCAGTCCACTAATTAAATATTACCTATTGCCCAATAAAGTATTAGCATTCAATTAAAATTTAATTTCCACGGTGACAAAATAAAAGTTTCCATTTAGTATCTTTCTTATAGCTCCATCTATTTAAGAAATTGAGAAGTGATTGTGTTGCCGGGCAGCAACTCGCTTGACGACACTTCTAACACAGCTGTGGTGAAAGCAGGTCGAATTGTTCCTAGAAACAATGATGTTTTGCTGTTTTTCGTGTTGGAAGCACGTGCGGATTAAGTTCTGTTAGGAGAATGTCATCTCCGAGAGGCATTTTGATAGTCCATTTTGTTGGAACAGCTCGTAGATGACGTGAAATTTTTTGGTCGAAGGGCCGTTGGTAACAGTAAGTAAAATTTGATTCTGTAACCATATTAAATAAAAATTTTCAGTGCAACTTCATTTATGTATAATACGAAATTTTACATAAAGTATTCAATCTAAATTACATGCAACTTTATTTATATATATAACATGAAATTTTACATATAGTATTCAAGTTAAATTATCATGCATCATTTGATGGTTTTCGTGGTTTAATGTACATATAAAACAACTTTAAATTAACATGCAGATTGGTTTTTACGCTTTGTTCATGGTGTGGTCCTGGCGGAATTTAATTACTCAAAATGGACGCCGAGTAATGTGGATTTTCAGTAAGCAGTACAATTATTCGTTCTAAATTGGAGATTTCCGTATTTCAATGCTGACGTAAGATTCCTTTATGGTATTTTTCAGACAGACGGAGTTCTAGTATGTAGAAAATTTGTTTTCGTATGTTAGCTGAACTATGGACATTGTAATTAGATAATTTATTTGTTTAATCAAGTTATTTAAACGACAATATAGGTCAAGGACAGACTGTGAATATGTTTTGCAATATTAAGCAATAGGAATCTGTAACTATTACTTATCCAAATCTTTTATTAATTCACTAAAATTACGGAAGATGTCAATACGTGTTAAGAAAAGTAAATTCTTCTATTTATGAGAACTTAGAAATCAAATTTCTATGTTTGCTATTTCATTAATACTTATTTGGAATTATCCATTGTAAGGTTAAGATAGATCTACCAAAACTAATATTTTTGTCATCAATAAGCAACAGTTTAGAAAGCAACTTTATGCTTTATCTATTTGTTATTAAAACCACATTTAATTTGATTGGTACTGATTTTATCCAGTGCCCTTGTAGATGATTTTCATAAATTAAATTAATCACAATATAAAAAAAGAAAGATATTTTGTAAAGAAGCACATAATTGAATACTAGAGGAATAGATTTTTATTTTTGAACAAGACTATTCTTTTTAATTAGGATGAATGAAAGTTGATTCCATTTGAATTTAAAAAATTTTTGAGTATAAATGCACAAACAGTGCTATTCTTTGTTTAATTTGTTCACAGGTGTAGCAGTGAATTACTAAGATCAAGGTCGAACCATAAGGTAAGAAAGTTCACGGATTATGTTGTCTATAATAAACAGTATAGCGGTTATAGAGTAAAGGTTTCCGCATTCGCCTTGTACAAGGGACTTGAGTAAGGTCTTCTCTGTATAGAAAAATACGGTGGCGCCTTATTCTTCATGTTTTTGGTCACAATCTAACCCCGACCCACAGCTCATGTTCCACCCAGAGCATATAGTTCGACTAGCGGCTTTGCCTTTGAGATTTCCATAACTTTGGGCCATTTTCCATCAGAACTTGCCGTGGGCTCTATTCGATTATAGGAAATTCTCGTTAAACAAAATCCCAAAATAACTTAAAAGGCTATAAACTTTCAATTAAAATGCTCAAATAAATTTTCGAAAAAGTTATATAAAAGTTTGTTTAAAATTAATTCTTGAAATTTTGCTAAAGTTCATAGCTCAATTAATTTGTTTCATTTAAAAATTTAATTAAAAAATTTAGTATTTGAATAAGGCATAATTGACCTTAACATTTTTAAGATCTTTGTATAATATTATGTTTGAAGTTACAAGGTTGTATTGAAAGGTTTGCTTTATTGAACATGTGATATGATAAAAATTGTTTGCCGAATTATTGTGATAATTCAATCTGGACAATAAGTACTTTTCTTTGACCTTTGATTTTATTAATGATAACTATTAAAAATGTACAACCATAACCAGAGAAATTATTTCTGAATATGTAATTTTTTTTTGTGAACTGAAAAAGATCCTATTCTAGTAGCATGAAGTCACTGTAACATAAAGTAAAAGTAATATATTTTTTTAAAGTGAACTGAAATAATGTATGCAGTTAATAAAACAATATTCCAAGAATGCTTAGAGATAGAGATTAATATTAAATAGTGAAAACGGAACTGTTTCGAAAGTCTCCGTATAAATAAGTTGTATAGACAATGTATATATAAATATTTTTAAAAAAAAAAAATTAATAGAAAAAATATTAAGTTGTCTCAAATTTTTTTTTCTTTGAAGTCAACAGTAATTATTCTACAGAAGCAAACTGTTTTTTATTAAGAAACTTTAGTACTGAAGAAAGGTATTATTAGTGTTGAAGTTAAAAGTTTTTCTTGAAAGTATAATTTTGACTAGTGGATTTACATATAATTATTTTTGTGATAAAGTGACTAGGCTCTAATGAAGCCCTAATTAGAAAATGTTTAGGTGTGATTAAATTTTCAGATAGCACGAGATCGTCGTTCCTATTCCAGGTTGCAGAGACCACAGTAAGTATTTTTGTTTATGTTGCTCGTCGTAAATTTTTTTTATTTCGAAGATTTCCGTATCTGATCTTTGAATAATTTCTTATAAAACACTCATTAAGATACGGTGGTGTCCAATAAAATTTCTTTTGTTTTATCGTATACCATCCTACGAACCTAGCTCATAGCTCTGCCCTAAGTTGAAGAAGCTTAGCTGGCTGGAAGATCTTTTTAGAGGGACCCTAATTTTCTCAAAGCCATTCAACATCCTTTTTACCCTGGACTTGACCGTCAAACAGGAACCCCTCGTAATCTATCGAGGCTCTGCCGCCTGTATGGTAGAGCAGACATATTATTTTCCTTTTGAGGAATTTAATATGTTACAGTATAATGGACAAAAGCGTATCAAAAGAAGATATATGTTTTTGTTATCGTGTATTATAGTCCCGCCGATGCGGCACATGCGACACAAAAGACAGTTGGTAACGATATTATCTAATGTGAAAATCGACGCTCAAATTTCGATGGCGTCACACAATATGCAAATTATAAAGGAAATAAGTTTTAAAGCAACTCAAAAAGGGGCACTTACGTGAACAAGTAGAGCTTCCTTCAGAAATATTCCATGATGGCCGCCGTGGCGTCCTTCAGGATTATTTCATGATGGTTCTCGGGTCGTGGGCTGCTGTTAGGCCAGGTTGCGTCCAAATTCGTTGGTCTTCTTTCTATCTGTAGGGAACGACAGGAACTGGTTTATAGGGAACAATAATCAAAAAGGCAAAAAAAGGGACCTACATAACCCAAAAAGAGAAGATAAGATCAGACACAACCACTCTTGTTGGCGTTTTAGAGGCAAGTCCCTCAGCGTCTTTCGGAAATTCCCCACTTTCTTCTCCCCCACGCGAGTTATGTGATCCCCATTTACTATACCTATGAAACTAATAAACTTATTAGGAAATATTAGGAAATATTAGGAAAGTGCAACAATGTCATAAAAGACAAATTGCAATAATTTATTACAATTTATATTCAATTATTTCAGTTCCCACGAGTGGAAACGCTACAAAGTAGCACAAAGATAAGTGACACTGCAGATGTCAGGTCACAGACGGTCGTCAGAAGTCACGTACCAAGATTACGCAGAATAAGCCTGCAACATTGTAATTATGAATAGCTTTTAAGATAGAAACTAAGTATTATGAATAGGATCGAATGTAAGCAGACATTACGTCTGCAAGTTCCCACAGAATTGTGAGGGGGAAGAAATTATATAAGGACCGGGAGCTCCACTCACGGTCAGTTCATCAACGTTCAGCTTGTAACAATTTTATTTTTTGGTTATTAAATCCGTTCATAAAAGTGCAAGAATTATAAAACACTTTTATTAAAATGATAAGTAAAATACATTTAACAACTTTGGTATTACGCTAAAGCGACATCTTTATGTAGCATTCTATGTATAGTCAAATATCTGTGTCTTCGATAGCAATTTGCAAGCGCGTTTTGGTTGACAGCCCCCTCCTGGGACACTCCGTTCGTCCAAGTGAGATTGATAACCAGTCGGCCATGCGAGATAGTAGAGTCAAGATGTACGAAAAAACGCAGGCCGCCAATTTGCGTATAAATTTTGAGCAGTCGAGACACATCTTTAAATAGTGGTTGGTATCCTATGAACGTTATTAAATTGTTTAATTGAGATATTTTATTTAGCGCAAAAACAACACTAAAAATGCAACTTTGAAAACAGGAAATCCAGTCACTGATGTTAAAACCACTTTGTATTACAACCTGTAAAAAAGCAACTTAGAAGATGAAAATTTTGACTAATTTATAGAAGACCATTTTATTACACAACGTAAAGATGTTATTTGGTAAGGCAGCGTGATTCAACATATTGCAGCAGCTGACGGATGTATTGTGACTGCATTTAATTCGACACCTGGAGCAATTCCATGTGCTAGGAGCTGTTGAGGATGAGCTGGGTCCACACAACATACAGTAAATTCCGCTTGATATTACAAGTACCTCTTCAAGGCCACAAAAAGCAGTTTTGGTTCGTAGTTAGTTTTAAGAATCTTATTTTGATGGTTTATACATTCGAAACACTTTAATTTGTTTGATTGTGTAAAAGCACGAATATTATAAAAATTTCAATTATTTGTTGAGCTGGAATTTTCCAGTGTTAAAATTATAATTCACTATTTTGATGGTTTTAGAAACCACACACGTGGTTCATTATGTACCGTTAGTAACAGCAACAGGTGTTACTGACGTCACTTGTTTGTTTGCAGTATACTGCTGACAGATGTGTTCTAGGAAACAAATGCTTCGAACAGCGTTTGCCCAAGTTGAGTAAACAAGAATATTTTTGTGATCTGTTTTTTTAATAGAAATTAAAACTAACACAAGTAATTTAGAAAAGGAAAAACTTGAGTAGCAACGTTTTTAAAATGTAATCCCCCCGAACAGATCTGCACGGGTCGGACCTTTTTAGTGTAACAAGTTTACACTAAGCTGTAAAATGTTTGATTATCAACAATTTTGATAAACCTTAATTTAGAATTCATGAACTCATTTAATTATTTATGAAATTTTGTTGCATTGCATTTTGTTTTAAAAGAGAATCTTTTGAGTAAATTATTGGTTCAAGATTAAAGTTTTTTATTTTGATCAAATATGGTCAAACCTAACAACAGGAAACTAATATCCTTAAGAGTAGAATTTTGATGCCAATTTTATATAGAAAATATCTTTTTAATATTTCTTTAGGTATGTTTGCGGGACACAAATAGTGTTCCACCTTTCTATTAATCTAATTATTACAATTTCTTACAGGAGCAGCGTCTTATTTTGTTAAGGCGGGTTTTTGTCTTCGAAGGCGATTTTTTTCTTTGGGTTTCCACGTCCGCCCCTAGAAATATACCACGCAATTATCATAAATAAATCAGGACTTGGTGGCGCTTATTTGTTTTGGATTAAGTTTGACTTACAATCAGATTTCGACTTACCCCCCCCCCCATTTCTCATAGCTCTACCCAAGGAATAGACCCCTAGTTATGCCGGAAGACTTCGTTACAATTGCCCATGCGTGAGGCTAGCCTTGTAACCAGCTATATATAAGAAAAATTAGTTTCACTGGCACACAACGTAGGGCTGGTGTTTTAGTGCTTCAAAAAATTCGTTACAAGCTTTCACATTGCAGTCCGTCGGTATCTCACTTGTACAATTAATTAATAATTTGGGACTTAGAGTAATAATTCAAGATTATCTAAATTCAATATTTAACTTTTGTACAAACTTAAAATAAATGTGTTAAGAATCAAAGAAGTCTTTTTAAAAAGGACCGTTCGAAGCCACGAATCTTAACTCGCGTCGGCGCGAAATTCGCGCAACGCATTTCTGACGTGACGGAAATACGCACAACAAGTCTTTCAAATTTATGGCGCGAAACTCCCGCATATCAAAACTATATGAATGTCTACGGCCGATTTCGGCACGTAACACGTGGTTTAAAGCATTCGTCAAAATTGCAAATTCGATTTACCATGATCAACATTAGTCGCTATGCGTCTCAATACATTTACTACAATAACTTCTGTTTTCGTCCGATTTCTTGAAAAATTTAACATCGAGGAACTCGAAGCGGTGACACGGTCGACACATTTACGTCTCTCAGACTTTATATGCTGTTTAATATTACTGGTACCGCTATGAGGCACACTGAATTTTATACGTTTACGCATATGACATCTTAGGGAGTATTCGTTTGCTTAATAAACAGTTTGCTTGTAAACTAATATTAAATATGGACTTGCATTTCGGCATAGTTACAATGGGAGTTTCCAAAACAAAACACTTCGAACGCGAGCGTTAGTGGAAACAACCAACAATTGGAAAAAGGCGATAAGTAGTAAAAAATAGTCAAGGCGTGGATGGTAAGCAAACCAAGACGCCCCTCCTCTGTTCGCCCATTCTTTCCCGTCCAATTTTGCATTATCCGTCCACAACTGAATTTTTGAAAGAAAATGTCGTTCATTTGATAGGCGCTGACAGTACGGCAGTTCTATGGTTATTTTTTTATGTTATAGTTTGAGAAAGTGTACAAACGCTATGCCCTAACGAACAATTATCCATAAGAAGAACAGAAATTTGTTTGGTAAAGAAGTTACGATTTCTATGATCTCCGGTCTCCGCAAACCGCTTTACTTTTACCTTAGTGTACAAAAGTGCACAAACGTTAAGATTTTTGTAGAATCATGTATGTCCAATCACAAAAATCACTAAAAACCTTGAGTTTAGCGCGTAGGAAAAGTGTTGCCGTTTATGTGGACAGCTCGAATTAATTTCTGCACAGCTAGTATTGATTAGGTGCGTGAAGCTAGCGCACTCTTTAAATTTCAAAAAATATTTTGTGGCATAATTAAGCATTATTTTGCGCCGTTAAAACAAAATGTTGCGTCCGCCTAGTAAACAAGTTACATTAGAAAAATTATTGCGAACAAGTTATTTAGGAAATTTTCCGTAGATGCGTGAACCGCGCCTACTGAAGGTTATCTAAATAATTTGCTTGCAACGAGGACGCAAAATTTTATTTTAAGGGTGCAAATTGGCGCCTATTGAGCGCCTAATTATGGCACACAATTTTCTTTCAAAATACCAAAAAAATGCGGCAACCTGAATTTGGCCGAAGCAATAGTTTTTTTAAATATAACTTATTTGTCAGGTGAGCGCAAAATTTTGTTTTAACGACGCAAAATAGCGCCTAATTGACGTCTATTTATAGCACAATTTTTTTTTGAAAAAACGAAAACAAACGTAGCTGCGTAAACTCGGGTTCATATCCCCGCACGGTCCGCTTGAAAAATGTTAGGCGAGCATTTTTCACAAAAATACACCCTCGTTCGGATGAGAGGTAAATTGGAGGTCTCGTGTGTGAGTGTTGTCACGCACGTTAAAGATCCCTACCTTGCTTAGAACAGCAAGGGTTAGGCAAAATTCAAAATTTTTCAGGTAAAAAAGAACTCGCTTCCTGGCCAATGTAGTACCTTCGGGTGAAGCATTGGAAAAAAATTACATGTAAGGCCGGAAAAACATATTTTTAAAATAACTTGAATGCTAAGAGAGCGTAAAATTTAGTTTTAACGGCGCAAAATGGCACCTAATTATAACACAAACTTTTTTGTAAAATTAAAAAAAAAATGCGGCTAACTTCGCGCACCTGCATTAGTTAGTATTTCACATCGATTGCGAGAGTACGCAAATATTTGCACGTTGTGCACTGACTGCTGTCAACCTACAATGCGAAAGCGATTGGCTTTTAGATAATATGGGATTGCATCGGTGGTAGGTCGCCACTTATGTTTGGGCTACCGAAAAATAATATTCTCGTATCTTAGTATGTGGAGGTGGATAAATCTATGTACACTCTGCACATGTGTGCATCTACAATACACAAACAACTTCCTATAATAAAAATTCAGAATTGCTTGGGTGAGGAGGCCGTCGTTTCTACAGCCCCGCCATTTTAATATCTTCGTATCTTTGTATAGAGAAGTGCACAAACGCTGCTTCACTGTGCACATCTGTGCAAAATTCTGCAAAAATTTCAACGTTTGTGCAATTTCGTACACTAAGGTAAAAGGAAGATAATTTACGGAGATCGCAGTCCGCAGAAATGGTAACTTTTTTACCAAACAAATTTCTTCTCTTCTTTATGGATACTTGTTCGTTAGGGCGTAACGTTTGTACACTTTCTCAAACTATAACATAAAAAAATAAACATAGAACTGCCCAAATTTCAGCGTTCATCAAATGAAAGACGTTTTCTTACAAAAATTTTGTTGTGGATGGATAATGCAAAATGGGTTGGGAAGGTATGAGCGGACAGAAGACGGACGTCTTGGTTTGCTTACCGTCCACGCCTTGAGTACCTCTTACTACGTATCGCCTTTTTTCGATTGGTGGTTGTTTCCACTAACGCTCGCGTTCGAAATGTTTTGTTTTGGAAACTTCCATTTTAACTATGCCGAAATGCAAGTCCATATTTAATATTAGTTTACAACTCCCTAGGATGTCGTATGCGTATACGTACAGAATTCAGTGTGTCTCATAGCGGTACCGGTAATATTGAACAGCATATAAAATCTGAGAGACGTAAGTGCGTCAACCGTGCCACGGCTTCGGGTTTTTCGATGTTAAATTTTTCAAGAAATTGGACGAAAATAGAAGTTATTGTAGTAAATGTATTGAGCCGTACAGCGATTAAAGAATTAAATGTTGATTATAGTAAATTGAATTTACAATTTTGCCGGATGCTTCAAACCACGATAACAAGAACATATATCTTCTTTTGATGCGCTTTTGTCCTCTATACGAAGGTATACAAGTAAAATATTTTGATCTCCGAGACCAACATGAAACTTCTGATATTTTCAGTTTATTTTCTTTACATCTCTGAATAGAGAAGTGCATAAACGTTCGTATACTGTGCACATTTGTGCACCTACGATGCACAAACCATTGGCTATAAAGAAATCCGGAATTTTTTGAAGAGTAGTTGCTGTTTCTACAGCTCTCCTACTTTATTTTCTTCATATCTCCGTATAGAAATTTGCACAAACGTTCGTATACTGTGCACATTTGTGCACCTACGAAACGATTGGCTATAAAAAACCGGAATTTCTTGGGGGGCTACCGTTTCTACAGCCGCTCCACTTTATTTTCTTCGTATCTCCGTATAGAGATGTGCACAAACGTTCGTATACCGTGCAAATTTGTGCACTTACGATGCACAAACGATTGACTATAAAAATTCCGAAATTTCTTTGGTGGTGGGGGGGGTGGGGCGCTGCTGTTTCCACAGCCCCATTTTTGTTTTTTTCGTATCTTTGTATAAAAAGGTGCACAAACGTTCGTTCACTGTGTAGCTACGGTGCACAAACGAATGACGTAGAAAAAATTCAAATTTCGATTGTGGGAGGGCTGTGGAAATTGTCTTGCTTGGTGAACAAGCCCGAAGCGCTTTGCTAATATTTTTATTAATATAATTGAGATAAACATAATTATTATTATTAATCAATGATATGAACAGATACTTTATTTTGAATTTATTTACGATAAGCTGAATATAAATTCAATTATGCATAACTTATTGTTTCAACATTTCAACATACATGCCAATATCTGTATCGCAAAATTCTATTATACGCTGTAATTAATCCAAAAGAAATATTTTTCTCATAATAACCTTATTATACGATTCTAAACTGTAACCAGCCTAGTATAAATTGCTAAAAATTCAAATTTTTAAATTTAAGTGCGGCCTTCATAATTACGATGTTGTGGTCAGTGTCTATGTCTGCTTCTCGGTAGCTTCTACAGCCTTTTACTTGATTCCTAAACCGTTGTCTAACAAGAATGTAATCTATTTGATTTTTCACTATATCTCCTGGCATCTTCCACGTATATCGTCTTCTAGCATGATGTTGAAATAATGTGTTTGTGATGATTAAATTGTTCTTGTCGCAAAATTCTACCAGCCTATTTCCCCTGTCATTTCTCGTGCCTAAACCAAATAAACCTACTACCGTTCCTTCCCTACCCTCACCTACCACTGCATTAAAATTCCCCCGTAATTATTAAATTTTCATGTCTTTTTACGTATCTTAGTATGTCTTCGATATCTTTGTAGATCGCTTCTACCTCTTCGTCACTGTAGCTAGAGGTGGGCATGTATACTTGTATTATTACTGTATTTACCGGTTTAGATTTTAATCTTACCATGAGTACTCTTTCGTTCTTTTGTAAGTAATTTTCTACACGGTATCCTATCTTTTTTCGCATAAATATCCCCACACCCGAATTTCCTTGCTCTGTTCCTGTGTGAATTACTCTGAAGTCTCCCTTTCTAGAAGTTCCATAAGGTATAACATCCTTCAGATAACGAACCTTAAAATACTTCATTAGAATTTCGATGAAATAATTTCTTTTTTATTTATTTCTTTGCATTACTTTAATGTTAACATCGCAATATATTTTAAATTTTGCAACTTTAAATGGAAAGTATGAAAAAGACCGATATTCGTTTCTTCTTTAATGTAGGTATCACTATACTTTTTATGTATATTGAACATTAACTTCAATAATCCTGTGTCAACATTCCAAACGACAGCACGGTAAACGAAGTTTTTAGCTTATAATAATAATAATAATAATAATAATAATAATAATAATAATAATAATAATAATAATAATAATAATAATAATAATAATAAAATAGTAAGCCCTGCTTAAACGACAACGTATAGCTCTGACTAAAAATTAAATATTTTGTTACGTGCCATTGCACTTCAACATGTTTTTTATGTTAAGTTTTTTGATATACGGAAGTTTCCCGCCATAATTTTCAAATACGCGAGACGCGAGAATTTTTAAATGGACTAGGCGGTACTTCCGTACGTCAGAGTAGTAAGTTTGCGTAGTGTGCTTATCCCTAGAGGGTTAGGGCAATACTAGACAATGGGGTGGAGAGTTCTCCGCTTCTCTCGCGATAACGTGGCTTTTTTACCGGATATCGTCGTGAAGTTAAGTGCTCTTTTCTATCTCTGGTAACGTATCGTTAGGGTTTACCTATGTAGTTCCTTTCCTAATTATCGTTTGTTTGTCTACCTTATACCTCTTCCTGTCCAAACCTTACATAGGTAAGAATCTGCGTCACCTAGGGCCTACCGACCTCCACATCTGTAGATGGAGAGACCTCATGTCTACCGTAGCTAGCCGGAGCCGTTCCGTACGCTTTTGCTAGCGTCGACGTTCATCTCTAATTCCTTCGGGAGGAGCCCCGACTGGAGTGGTTAGAGGCCTGCCCGAGTGCAATTTCAGGCAGAAGCAGGATACCTGATGTGAGTAATCTTTTACTTATTTTTATATTGTGCATGCCTTATTCTTGGTGTTAAAAATGTAGTAAATTTGCGTAGGATTGCGTAATATTGATGACATCATTGATAGTTGACGCGCCCTAAATCTGTATACGAATAAGTGCAGCCAACTGTTGATAGTGTCTATTACACCATGCTACCGGTGTTGTAATTATCGAACTTTTAATTTTAACTACCGTGTTGAAACGTAACAATTTATATCCTCAGAAATACATATAACATATATAATATATTTGATTGGCTTGTTGTTGCATCATTATAGTGTTCAATTGATAAAACCCCACGAATAACCACACAAATAAAAAAGTTAGCCAAGAGCGAGTCGAGCTCGCACGATTAGGGTTCCGTACCAATACTACAGGGAGCAATCAATAAACCACATTAAGCTGTTTTTATTTTTTATGTATATTTAAATCTTATTCAAATTTGATTGTGATAGCTGAAAAATGAATATATTGACCGACATTGTACTGGTACATTAGTAAATACGTTGTATATCACTGTGTTTAAAAAAATTTTCCCTTTGGAAATGTAGGAGAACGAGGAGTGGGGGAGGCTAGACGGTCATTTTTTGGCACATTGTGAGCTATATCATGAAGATTACTGGACCGAAAATTATTAAAAAAAAATTTTTAGAAGCCTTTTAGAATCCTCCTTCAAATGATACCTCACACGATATATTTATTAAAACTTGTTTTCTTTTGACCGAATTAACCTCCGCCATTTTAATCTAAAAATATTATTTTCTATTTTCTGATTGTCGATATATGTGCGCGCCATAAAGACCTAGCATTGTGCCAAATTTCAAATTCCTACGTTACATAGTTTTCGAGAAAAACCTCTGTGACAGACGGACGGACGGACGGACACGACAGTAATCTTATAAAGGTTCCGTTATACCTTATAAGATACAGAACTCTAAAAATGGCTAATAATGTATCATTTGACAGCACATTTGATGACATTCACAGCGAAAATGAAAATAACTACATCAATAAATGGAAAACACCAAGAAGATTATACCCCATAGATAACCTTCTTAATCTTCTTTGGGTATTAAACCACTCATAGTTTTTAAAATTATCTTTATTAACGTTTCGATCCATAACCTAGGATCGTTTTCAAAATAATTATTATTTACTAAACAAACCACAACAAACATACAGGGACCATAGATAACCGTTTTAATAATTTTATCAATTAAAACAACTGGAAATTATGTAACAATGATTTAGAAGAAGCAGGGCCTTCCTATATAAATGTTCATGTAGGACATATTGCAACAGAAATAGTGAACACTGTAGCGGAAAACATACAGTATTGCCCGAAATAAACAGTACTGAAATTGTAATTGTTTTGTATATTTAAAAAATACATATTATTGACACTTTATTATATGTTCTAAATGTGCACCTCCTCGTTCGAGACAGACTTCATAACGATGTTCTAAGTTTCTGGTCATGTTATTGAATAAGGGTTGTCTCAGGGCTGCGAAGAAGACTCTAACGGCATCCTTTAATTTATCGATGGTTTGTGGTGCCCGTTTGAAAACGGCATTTTAGCCATGCTCCAAATGTATGCGTCTGGAGGTGTGAGGTCTGGAGAATGTGAAGGATAAGGAAGTCAGTAAATCGTGATATGAATTTGCTTGGAAAATGTTCTTGAAGAAATTGACGAATTGTGGCAGCAGTATGGCAAGTTGCCCCGTCCTGCTGAAAAATTGGTTTCGAAATGCCAAGTTATGTGCACGACAGAATTGACGTAGATCAGGGATAAATCGTGTTAAAATTTGTCTGTACCTCTGTTGATTAAGTGTGACTTGCCTACCATTCTCTTCGATAAAGTACGGACCAATGATTCCGTGTCCGGAAACAGCACACCAGACACTCACTTTTTCACTATGTAAAGGAACCTCTTGAACCTCATCGGGTCTGGCAAAGCCCAGAAATCGATTTGTGCGACGATTCACATAGCCTGACAAGTGAAAATGTGCTTCGTCTGAAAACCAAACATTCTTCAAAAATTCAGGATTTTCATACTGTAACGCGAGAATTCTGGCGCAATATTCCACTCTACTGCGATAATCCCGAGGATGTAGTTGTTGATGTACCTGAATCACATACGAAAATGTACCCAGCTCCTTCAGGATTCTTTGAAAGGAAGTTCTTTTAAATCAAGTTGTAACGCTGTCCTTGCCTGGCTGACTTTCGGATTTTCTAAGATTTGCTCAAAAACACGTTCATGGTTATTGTTGTTGTTAACTGTCCTGGGACGCCCCGAGTTTCCTTTTCGTTGGCACAATATACTACCTGTATTTCTAAACTTTTCAATAACCTTCAAAATTACAGCATTACTTGGAGAACGTTTATTAAACCTTTGTGTGAATTGATCAGACACGTATAGCAAACTTGCACCATTACGTCGGCCGATTCCGTATGAACGAAAATAATGCTCTACCAGAAACACTTTCTCCTCTGTACTTAACACCATTTTTAACAATTAGGCCCTACTAATTACTTGTTTGAGGTTTACTTGACAGGTCTATACTAGCTAACTTGAGTGTGACAGCGCACGCATAAAAACACCGCCAACTTAGTTTCAGTACTGTTTATTTCGGGCAATACTGTATTAGTCAACCTCCAACCGAGAACTACAAATATTGTTAACACACAAATTGCTTTAAGCATTGCTGTTTGCAATAAGAGTGGTAAACGTATTAAATGGACAATAAAAATGAATCTTGACATAATACGTTCATTTTATTATGTTAATAAATGTGAAGACACGCCGCTTCAGGGCTGGAGATTTTTAATACACAATGATTTTTCAAAAAATATCGTGAACTAAATCTATCAATACAAAATGTAGTCGATAGAAGAATCGTGATAATTAAAAATAAATACCTAAGCGAACTAGAAATTCAAGAGAAATAGGCAACGTATTTTATAATAAAAACATTGAAGAATGCGTAACTGACGTAACAACACCTAACCAAAATTCAATTAGTAATGTAACATTGACAGACAACTCTGTCTACGATTTGATATCAAGAAATTAAAAATTTTATGAAGAATCAAATCCCAACAATCGACCAAGGTGACCAAAATTGAAATACAAAAGTGAAACAGAAGAAATATTATCAAACATAAATAACTTTGAAAAACATTTTGAAAACCTTTGAACTTGATTTGACATCTTTATATGAATTACTCTACTCTGCTATTTTAACACGTTTACAGATAAATGAATAATCGTCAATTAATGAAACAGCTAAATGGAATTGTTACATAAGTGAACCGTCTTTGAAAATTAGGTTGACAAAAGACATTATTACCTTAAGATGCAAAATGGATATCATTAGTGAATTCTTGAAAGACAATCCAAGTCTTAAAGTTCGAAACAAAATTAATAATATAATTTTAGGTACAAAATTACAATACTCATCAAAAAAGTTAAAGGAACAGCTTATCGATTATCGCGATTTTTTAAATCAGAAATTTAAGTTAAAAGGAGCACGATTACGACGATACAATTTAACAACTAAAAGGAATCGACAAAATTTCTTTTTCGTAATATCTCCATCAAAATGTTTTAGAACACTTGAAAATCCAAATAACGTGAACATTACCAAAGGACAAATAGATAAAAACGTATTTATAAATTTTTTGAAAAGCTTATGGCAAAATGCTACTAAATCAGACTTGACATCCCTTACAGTAACGGCAATTAAACACTCTTACGAAAAAATAGAATTAATGAACGATAATATAAACATTACGGAACAAAATCTCTTTGATTTTTGGTCCGAACTGCTATTCTTCCTTTTCTATGTCGTAGGTAGACTTGAAATTACGATCTACTACGAGTGATTACGCTTTGAATCTACAATGCTTAATTATTCTCAAAATCGCGGAGAGCTTACCCTTGGTAATATTTGAAAAATCGCAACTTAACATTCCTAAAGGATTTAAGCTCGCGAATACTAATTTTCATAAATCTTTGCCTATTGACATTTTAATTGGCGCTAGTGAATTTTATAATTTGATGTGCATAGGTCAATTTTCCTTAGGGAAAAATAAGCCCATTTTGCAAAAAACGTTTGGTTGAGTATTTTCCGGTAACTGTCTTGCGCAACCAAATGCTTATAACATTGTATGTGCCAATTTAGCTATTAATGGCAACAGTACAAAAATGAAAAGTCTACACGACTCTATTCAAAAATTCTGGCAATTAGAGGATGTTCAACCCTCGAACGAGTTATCTAAACTTTCTCCTCAGGAACCTTTTTGCAAACAACATTTTTCTGAAACTATCACACAATATGATAATGGCCGTTTTATGGTCTCTATCCCTTTTAATTGTAAACTTATTAAATTGGGATATTCTTTCGAACTTGCTAAAAAACGTTTTCTCAAGTTGGAAAATAAATTCAATTCTAATCCTACTTTTAAACGTGAATACACTGAATTTATGCACGAATACGTCTCTTTAGGTCATATGTCTAAGGTCCTATTTGAAAATGACTATGTATTCAACAAACCTATAAGTGCTTTTAATGCTGAAGTCGACATTTTAGATGTACCTGCTTATTACTTACCGCATCACGCTGTCAAAAATCTACCTCTTTAACTACTAAATTGAGAGTGGTTTGTGACGGTAGTGCGCCCACATCTTCCAACATTTCTATTAATGACACGCAAGTCGTCGCGCCTGCTGTCCAAGATGACTTGTTTTCAATTCTCTTGCGTTTTAAGCAATACAAAATTGCTCTTACTTGTGATATAGAGAAAATGTACCGCCAGATACTTATACAACCGTCTGAGCGTAAATTTCAACGGATCCTATGGCGCGATGAACTAAACTTGCCCATAGAAACTTTTGAACTTAATACTGTTAACTATGGCACAGTTAGTGCCAGCTACTTAGCTACAAAGTGTTTAAATCACCTCTCAGCACTTTGCGCTAAAAAGCACCCACTAATTTCTGCCATTTTCAAATCCGATTTTTACATGGATAACCTACTTATTGGCGGCGACACAATACAAGAAGTCCAACAAATTAAAGCTGGTTTGACTTCCGTTCTAGCTACTGCCTGTTTTCCGATTAGAAAATTTCTATCGAATTCCTCTGAGTTTTTAGGAACTGAAGAAAACGATAATCTCTACAACATTCCTTTAGGTGAGAGGGCAAGTGCAAAAACTTTAGGCCTTGCTTGGGATTCATTGCAAGACACTATAGGTTTTGATGTTCAATTAAAACCTACTGATTCTAGATATACTAAGCGTTCCATTTTATCGATGGTGTCGCAAATTTTTGACCCTCTAGGTCTACTTGCGCCTGTTGTAGTTATAGGCAAATTACTTATACAAAAACTGTGGCAATCTAAGACTTCTTTGAATGAGAATATCTCTCAGGATCTCGATTACAAATGGAATTTATTCAAAGCTCAGCTGAGTGCTTTAGAAAACTTAACTAGTTCTAAACTTAACAATGCTCGAAATAGTGTGAAAGATTTGTCAAAACGAGTCCTTTGGGTTACTTATAAAACAACTGAATCAAAAACAGCCCATTAAGGCCGATTACAGTATTTTACAATTAAACCCTTTTCTTGACGAAGATAATATTCTAAGAGTAGGTGGTAGATTAAATAGTTCCACTTATGCCTATCACAAAAAAATGTCTAATTTTACTGCCTAAAAACACACATTAACTAAGCTTATTTTTGAGCATTACCACATTAGCTTGATGCATTGCGGGACGCAGCAACTTTAGGTTTGCGTTCGTAAACATTATTGACCCATCGCCGGCCTAAACACTGCCAAACAAACTTGTCGTAATTGCGATAGGTGCTTTCG
Organism: Platerodrilus igneus; assembly: GCA_036346225.1. Classification (NCBI taxonomy): domain Eukaryota; kingdom Metazoa; phylum Arthropoda; class Insecta; order Coleoptera; family Lycidae; genus Platerodrilus; species Platerodrilus igneus. The sequence continues at coordinate 8,064,617 of JARFIW010000999.1, read as the reverse complement.
GGCAAAACCTACTAGTTCTAACCCCTTGATAAGTAAGTTACCTGCTAAAAGACTAGAAACTAATACTCCTGTGTTTCATAACGTCGGTGTAGATTACGCCGGACCAATATTGATTAAGGACCGCAAAACTCGCGGCGCTAAACTTATTAAGTCGTATATTTGTTTATTCATTTGTTTGGTTACGAAGGCCGTACACCTAGACCTAGCTACGGATCTCTCTACTGATGCCTTTTTGGCAGTGCTGAAAAGATTTATTGCTCGTAGAGGCAAACCTAAAACAATTTTTTCTAACAACGCTACGAACTTTTTCGGCGCATATAGAGTTACGACAGCTTTTTGAATTTTTAAACACCAATGATAGCAATGAAAAAATATCCAGGTTCTTAACTAACCAAGGTATTACTTGGGAATTTGTTACACCTCGTGCTCCTCATCAAAGAGGTTTGTGGGAGAGCAGAGTAAAAATACTAAAACTCATCTCAGATGAGTCTTGGGTAACACTAATCTAAATTATGAGGATCTCCAAACTGCTTTATTGCAGATTGAAGCTGTGTTAAATTCGTGTCCACTTTCACCACTGTCTGCCGATCCTTTTGACTTTTGTCCTTTGACTCCTGATCACTTTATAATCGGAAGATCTTTATGTACCGTACCTGAACCTAACCTATTGAATACTAATGAAAGTAGATTGACATTGTACCGTCGAGTTCAGAAATTGGTACAACATTTTTGGAAGGGCTGGAATCTTCAGGTTGTACCTGAAATGCAACGCAGAGTCAAATGGTTCAAAATTACGAATTGGTTCCTTAGTACTAATAAAGGATGAGAACTTTCCCCCCCTACGATGGTTTCTTGGTAGAGTAGTGCAATTGCATCCTGCTGCGGATGGCGTCCTTAGTAACGTCACTCTACATCTTCCAAATGGACACCTATGCAAGCGTTCAGTGCACCATTTGTGTGTTTCCTAAAGTGAATTAGCGTTTTTGTGCTTAGTTGTATTTTATTAGCTTAGCTTTTAATTTTGATTATTCTTTATGTTCTTTATGTCTTACTATTTGAGTCCTTTGACTTTACTTAATTTTAATATTATAACTTAAGCTTATTCCATTTACGTGTTTCATCTTGCTTTATTGAAACGTTGGAGATTTCAAGGAGGCCGGCATGTTAAAGGTTTTCCTTAAATACTATAAATTTTGTTCAACTGTACCTAGTATTAGAAGCGAGTTGTATATTCTCGCCCCACTTAGTCTGAAATCCTGGAGGCGACTTGCTTCAAGGGTAGTACGTATACGTATCGGTAGTTCAGCGTGTAGCTTGCTTATTACGCGCGCTTAATGCCAAGGTGTACAATTTTGTATTAAACTTACTAATTATGTAATTAAATGTTCTACACTAATTTCACTGTTGTACTTATTTCTCTAAACACTGAAAAATGAGCAACTGATTCTGCTATCGTGTTTGCAAATGCCCTGAAAAGGGTTAAGTTGGTTTTGTATTTAAAACAGAAACAGTGTTGCATTTAACATCAACAAATCACGATAATTCCAACTATGTTAATCCACAAAAAGGGTGACATGAAATCTGCTGAAAGTTACAGATCCATTGTATGTTTAAATGTAATTTATAACTTATTAACATTAATTATAAGTGTTAAAATCTATATTCATTGCGTTGAAAACAAGATCATTGCAAACGAACAAAAAGGTTGTATTAAACAAGCATTGGGAAGTAAAGAACAGTTAACAATTGATTCAATTATTATGAATCACGCAAAATCGAAGAAACCAAATTTACACGTTGGTTTTATTGATTTCAGCAAGGGATACGATTCTGTACTTCATAACTGGTTACTGAAAATTCTACAAATATATAAGGTGTCGCCAAAAATAATCGGAATTCTACATAACCTTATGAACACGTGGAATACTAAATTAATTTTAAATAATGAATACATAGGAGACGTACAAATTAAACGTGGAAATATTTCAAGGAGACTCATTTAGCCCTTTATGGTTTTGTCTAGCTATAAATCCTCTATCACATTGTAGTATGTTATGCTTCACGCGTTGCTATACTATTGCGCAATTGTTTAATATAACGTATCCTTACATGGCAAATTACGCGCCATTTTGTATCAAATACCGAACGCTTTTAAAGGTGATTCAATGTTCAAATTTTCATGCACAATGTAAATAAAACAATTTACTCACTTAAATCGCACCTTGCAGCCAAGTCCCAGGGTCCATTACGTTTTGTGGGTCACATCACGCCATGTTGACTCCAAATTTCCAATCCGTCCATCCTCTATTTATTCGTAGGGGAACGATAAGGAACAACCAGGTATGAGGAACACGAAGGTAAAGATAAAGGAACCTACATGCCTACAAAAGAAAAGACACACACAAAACACAGGTAGATGTTCTTGGCTTCAGGTCTTGTAGCTTAATGGCCGCTTCCGACACTACCCGCACCTGCACATCCTTTTGCGTAAACGCAACTGTCCGGAATGACAGAAATTAGCAAGTTCATTTAAAAATATTCGCGGGAATTTATTTACAAATTAAACAATGTGCATTGCCAAATTTGGCATGTAACAAGTAATAATATGCTTAATCACTTTACCCTTCCAGTTTCCTAGTACTAGGTAGAATTATTACACGATTTTATTATTACACACATTTTCTAAAATATACTGATGGAGGATTTAGAATGAATTATAAACAAAATGAATTTAAGCTAACACGTTTATTTTTTATAGATGATATAAAACTTTATGTAGAAACTAAAAAGATGCTACATTCCACGATAAAAACCACAAAATTATTTAGTGCTACTATAAAAATGACCTTTGGGGTAAATAAATGTGCTACATTTAGCATTATAAAAGGTGAAATTATAGAAGAAAACCCATCATTATCGAGCAAACAGTTTCACACGTACCTGGGTTATAAACAAAATAGAACTTTAAATCATAAGGAAATGAAAGACATTTACACTTTAAATTATAAAAAAAAGCTTACAAAATTACTCAATACAAAACTTTCTGCAAAAAATATGTTTTTAGCAATAAATTCCTAGGCTTGACCTATTCTTTTGGCATTTTGAAATGGAGCGAAACAGACTTAAATAATTTAGATAGACTAACGAGACACTTACTAACAAAATTTAGATGTTTACATTCAAATTCATCAGTAGATTGATTATACATTCCAAGAAAATTCGTAGGTAGGGGATTACTTAATATTCGCAATTTATGTAGAAAACAAGAAAACCTTCTTCAACAATATTTTCATGGTTTAAATAATAATAAAATATTGACAATTTTAAAATATGATCAAAATTATACACCGTTGAAACTTGAAACATTCTTTGAAATCTCTATTACGACCATAAATAATCGATGTGAAAATTGGAAAAACGAAGTTCTTCACGGAAACTACCCACAATCACTAGAAGTGGAAAATATAAATAAAGTGGATACTTTAAATTGGATCAATTTTGGATACTTAGATCCAGAAACAGAAGGCTTTTTCTCTGCTATACAAGACTGTTATCAGAACAAGAAATTATGAAAAACACACATTACGATACAACGTAACCGACAAATGCCGCAAAGTGACAAAATTGGTGAAACAGTAGAACAAATTGTTGCTAATTGTTCTGAACTCGCTCCTACTGCGTATTTAAGACGACATAATCAATTTGCCGAAAGCATACATCAACGACTTGCTGTTAAATATAAATTGGGATCGACAAATACTAACAGACCGATCTATACCGTACAACAAACCGGACATATTTTTAGTTGATAAAATTAATAGTAGAGGATTTCTTATTAATATTGCTGTTCCTTTAAGTCATAACTTGATAAAAATTGAAAAACACAAAATTGAAAAGTATAACGATTTGGTTATAGAAATTAAACATATTTGGCATTTATAATCAGTAAAACAATACCTTTGGTTATATCAACTAATGGAGTTCTCACCAAAAATATAAAAGAAAACCTAAAAACACTTGGATTATCTGAAAAGTTATATTGTATATGTGCAAAAACAGTGATATTACAAACATATCATTTAGTACGTATGTTCCTAAGTTAATAAGCGTATCTGAAATGAAAACTTATTAATTAGTTACCAAAATTATGTAAATTATTGTGTTTATGTAGTTTTAAGAGAAATAAAGATAATAATAATAATAATAATAATAATAATAATAATAATAATAATAATAATAATAATAGTGATAATAATAATAATATAATTTGAAAACGGTCAAACGAATGTCGTGAATTAATGGTAGTACTATTTTAATGTCACTATTTTATGAAACACTCTATTTAATCCCAAATTCATTTTCTGCTTGTAAAATGTAAAACTATACAAACGTGATTTCGTATTTATTTTAAATAAAAATTACAACTTTGTGTACTGTAGGACGCCCAGAAGACTAATTTTTGACTGTTAACCTCAAATATTGTGAAGAACTACTCAAAAATAATAGATCTTTTACTGATAGCTTTTTTAAAGTATTTAGTCGTAGTTATTTTGGAATGCCTTATACATATAAGAAGCGGTTTTAATTTAGACAATGGTAATTAAAGTGCACATTAGACGTAATTTAACTGAAAATAAATATTTATGTTTAGTTTGCTCGTAATTTAAATAATGAAGATAGTTGTGTACGACATCCTAAACATTTCTTTTGCTTTTTAAGACGCGTGTAGAAAAAAGCAATTGTTATATTCAATTACTAACCTTAAGTGTAGTATCTCGACGTCAATTAAACTCTGTCGTTAATTGTGCCAGTGCTGGCAAAAATATTCTCAAGGTAATTTATTTAATTTACCTATACTTTTCTACTTTAATAAAAAACTTGATACGCAATTTTAATTTATCTACAAGTGTTGATATCGTACTATTTTATTGTAGAATATAATAATATAGTTATTTTGTTATCTCTAAAACATATTTCACACCAAAAAAATTGTCCTACAGAAATAACCATATCCTTGTTAATAACTAAAAAGAAAAAACCTTAAAAAATGCAGTGGATATGGATCCCCGTCGTCATATTTTATCAAGAATTTATTTATTTATTTATTTATTGAGATGAAAATATACATGAAAAGTCCTAATTATATATTTCACTTAAATACTAATATTATAAACAATCGGTGAGTGCACACGAATGCGCATGTATGTGTATGATGTGCACGCGCACGCGTGTGTATATATGTGTGTGTGTATGTTTGTAATGCGTGCGTGCGTACGTACATACGTGCGTGTTAATCGCTAATTAACTTTTGCTATATCTTTTAAATTCATATTTATTACTTGTGAATAATTGTAATACTTTGTGATGGTATGAGTTTTATGCTGCTAGTATTAGCGAAATGCGCCTCAGTTATATTCTAAATGTCGGAATATGAAATAGATGTTTAAGACGACCAGAATGTACACGGACCGAAAAACCAATTTTATTCAATTTATAGAGGCTATCAATTTGATTATTTGGGATCTTATGTAAAAGAGAAAACCTTATCATTATTCGACTTTCGAAAATTTTATTGAATGCGAATATTATTCAAGCATAATTCTACGAATTAAAACCTTAGGTGTATTAAATTTTTTATAATAAATGTTGATATAAACTTATTTTGAATAGTTTTAATTAGTTTGAAGCACTTGAAAACAGCAGAGAAATATTTCAATTTTATCTAGATAATGCTATTAAAATATTAGATCGTTTTAAAAATTAATAAAATGAAATGTTTCTAATAGAAGTACGTCGACTCACTACAGTTAATTCGAAGCGACTTACTCAGCACATTTCCAACTCGCCAGTGTTTAATTCGTCACTAATGTAAGCCTTCTATTAATCCTATAATACTTATCTTTTTTTTAAACGGAGGTTCTACAGTATCAATCGCGTGGACTGGCTCACCGCACTAAAGTAATTTCTTCTTCCATCTTGTGACTGAAAATCTCAGGAAGCGTCATTCTAGCATCTCCATTAGGGGATTCGAGAGGAACAGTTAATATTTATTTTTTATTGATTTATTTTCGTCTTTTCTTATTTTTCTTACATTTCATGATTTTATTGAAGAAAATCGATGGTTGGTCAATTTTCTTTTGAGAATGTCAGTCCTCCCTCACGTTAGTAATCTGTTATGTCATACGAACACGTCACACCTAACCCATGACGCCTAGAGTTTAAAGATTTAAAAAGGTTAAAAAAAGAAGTTATTTGCAACGGAATTCGAACTGTTCCCTTGACACTTTTTTTGCTTACGTCTTGGCAACTATTTTTGATTCACACTATTTTCAAGTCACAAATGTTATTACAGTACTCCCGTCATTTTTTGTTTGCGTGCTGATGACGAGAAGGAAAAAGTTAATTGAATTGCGATTCAAACCCGAACCGCTTAGTTACATAACTAGTACCTATGTGGCCACCTGTGACACAACTGTCATTTTTACACTTTTTTGCTTACGTTACGACAGCCATCTTTGATTTATACACTTTTTATGTCACAACTGTCGTATTAATGCACTTGCCATTTTTGTTTACTTCATGATTATGAAAAGAAAAACGTTGATTGCACCGGGATTCGAACCCAGATTGCCTAGTTAGAGAACGAGTACCCTAAACTTTAGATCACATAGCTATATAATAATAGTACAATTTTTTTGTGTTTACCTCGCTGTACTTTGAGAAAAAAGGTTGATTAATGCGGGATTGAAACCCGCGCCACCTGATTAGAAAACGAGCACATTGTCATTGAAACACGTCTTATTAACTCAATAATTTCTTATAAACTTAAGCTATGAAAAAAAAACTGCATTACATCTGCTTCATTAATTGATCTACTTACTTAGACTATGCCAATCAAAGATCCCCTCCCACCTATTTTTTGAACGGTAATATTTATACTAATCTAACTCATCAGAAAGATATTTCACTGCATGGAAATTGTTTTTATTTTTACCAATTATTAAGACAGCTGCTACTTTGTCGACTACAGTACGTACGACTTTACCTATGTAGACATTTAAACGTCTCGTTAAATAATAATTAAACTAACTATTCAAGGTACAGAACACTTTTGCAATAACGCAGCAAAGTAAAAAACGGGAGAATTAAAAAACGTCAATTTTTTGTAAATTAACCAGAGCTGGACTTTAGAATGTTTATTAAGTAAATGTAATTTTAGCATTTATTAAATTCATCTATTAAAATCAGCTTAAACCCAAAAAAAAATTAGTATGATTGAGTAGATATAATTAATACCTTTCAAACGAGATGTCACTTGTCATAAAGTCCTATTTAAAATTATTGGTCACAGTAGCTCTATGACGTCATCTATCACTAATACGTCACCTATTACGACTAGTTAAAAAGCGTGAATTCATTTATTTTTACCCTCCAAATTTCATTAGTATAAATGTAACCGTTCAAAAGATAGGAGGGAGGAAGGGACTTTTGACTAGCACGGTATATTTTGGAACATGTAGGAAAAATATTTGAAATACGGCTGGTTGCGACCTATCCACTTACATTAAAAACTCGTCTACTAGTTATGTAGGTACGAGGGTCGTTCAATAAGTACTTAGAAAATCCAAAAGATGGAGCTCGTAGTACGGAAAATAAAATTTTCATAGTAAGCAGCACTCCTAACTAGTCAGCTGTTAGAGTTTCAGCCGTATCCATCACGTAGTTTCATTTTTGTTGTTGATTGAAGTAAAAACTTTCATTTGATTATAACAGTGGATAAAAGTGAGTTTCGAGCACTGATTAAACACTTGTATTTAAAAGGGTTAACGGCGAAATAAATCAAAGCTGAGTTGGATGAAGTTCATGACACATGTGCTTCTCTATTTGTAACTATTTACAATTGAGTGAACCAGTTTAAACCTGACCGTACACCCACAAAAGATGAACATCGTTCCGGACACTCTGTGAAAATGTATAGCCCCCGAAATGATTGACAAAATCCACGATATGATTTTAAATGATCCACGAATAAAAGTGCGCGAAATAGTTGAGGCTACAAGTATATTGGAAGACACAATCGTTTGAATTTTTCACAAAAATAACAAGATGGATGTCGCGTTTGGTCACAGTGGAGAATAAACGCAATCGTGTGGTCGATTCTGAGGCTGATTTGGCGCTTTTCCGTTGCAATCCTGGGGATTTTCTGCGTCGATACATAACTGCCAACGAAACATGGATACATCACTACACTCCAGAAACAAAAGAACAGCCAAAACAGTGGATTTTCGAAGGCGAATGGGCTCCGAAGAAGACGAAGACTGTGAAATCGGCCGGCAAGGTTATGGTCACAGTCTTTTGGGATGCACGCAGAATCATCTACATCGATTACTTGGTAAAGGGAAAAACAATAACAGGAGAATATTATGAGGCGTTTTTGTACCGGCTGAGCGAAAAAATCGAGGCAAAACGTCTTCATTTGAAACGGAAAAAGATCATCTTTCATCAAGACAATGCACGGGTGTACACCTGGGCAGTTGCGATGGCCAAAATTATAGAATTAAAGTTCCAATTATTACAACATCCACCGTATTTGTCAGATTTGGCCCCCAGTGACTCTTTCTTATTTCCCAACTTGAAGAATTGGCTTGACGGACAAAGGTTTACGTTTAACGAGGAGGTCATCTCCCAAACAAATGCCTATTTGTGAGGAGTTTGCAAAATTCTATTTTATGGACGGCTTAAAAAATTTGAAAAAACGCTTAGAAAAGTGTGTAGAGCTGAAGGGAGATTATGTTGAAAACAAAAATCTATCCAAAAAAAAAAGTTTTTTCTATTTTTATCTGAGGACTTATTGAACGAACCTCTTATATAATACGAAGTACAAATTCTTTCCACGTTAACGATACTACTTATTTAATGTCACCACATATAAATTCTTTTATTAATTTTCCCAGAATACACGTATTAAATGTCAAAATAGGTTTATAGGATAAATCTAGATGTACAATAAATAGTTACGTTGAATCTCGAATTTCAGTAGACCATTTCTAAAATTACCATACAGGAAAAAGATATTACGGATAACATTTAGACCTATAGTTCATTTTTAGACCCAATTAAAGCAAGAATTCAAATGTGCGTGTTATAGTAAAACCGTACGGTTTATCTTATATTATCGCATGAGGTTTGAGGTTTTTAAACCAGGAAATAGTTATAAAACTCACGCCTACGATTTACTTACAGGTTAACTTTTTTTGCAATACTTTTCTAATCATATAGCATTGTTTTTAATATTTTTATTATTTCCCGTGTAACTTCTAGTACAGTTTTGTGTTAAATAGTTGAGCCAATGCATATTGCGTATAGAAATCAATTGCAATTAGAATACTTTTGCAACCGTTATTAACCAGAAAGAAGAATGCGTGTTATAAAGATCTTGAGGTGTTCGCTTTATTGGTTTTTAGTAAGGATGACGTTGCTTAAATATTTTATTCTAATAATGATACTAAATTAATTTGCGCATCATTTCCTAGTTGTACTCTTTGCACTCTTGTACTCTTACGAGATGATTTCTCTTCTTTTAGAAACAGCTTTTTCGCTCCCAGACATGATGTGTCGGGTAGAATCCTGCAATTACCAGAAGAACTTCCATAAATATTGTATGTATGTATGTATGAATATTTTTTATTTTAAACTATACCTAGACCATTGACCTATCTTAGCTTGAACAGTCTAAGTTCAATAAAAAGAAAGTAAACAATTAAGAAAAACAAAATAAATTAAAGTTCATTCGATTTTAGGTGGTCTTTTTCTCAGACTCGCTTCTACCTTCGGGTGACGTCAAAAACTTGATCCGGGTAGGGGGATTGCAGGTTAGAAGGGTTAAAGTGGGGGTATTGGAGGTTTAGTGTCTAAAATTTCTTGTAGGACGGCATGTAAAGAAAGGGAAAGTTAGTGATTAAGAATTTAAAATCGAGTAGTGGAGAAAGTAGGTCGAGTTGAATGATTTGTTTGAAGGTATTTCGGATGAGTGTGACGGCGGGGCAATGGTATAGTAGATGTTCTGGGGTTTCGGGGGAATCAAGATTGCATGGACATAGAAGAGAGGGCATTAGGTGGAAGAAGTGTAGTTTGGATCGGAATTTTCCATGACCAGTTAGGAATTGGATAGTTGTACGGTTGGAATTTTGTATGTGAGTGGGGATGTCGGTAATGGTAGGAAATATTTGGTGAGTGTGTCTGCCGGTATAGGAGTAGGACTATAATTCTTGCCTGGAGTGAAGGAGAGAGTTGTAGATACGAGTCTTAAGGTCGGAAGTAGGGATTATGCGGTACGTATCTGGGGATAGTGTTTCATTATGGAGGTGGATTGGACGAAGGAATTTTAGATTACAGATTTGCACGAAATGATGTAGTTGAATTTCTGAGGGGGGAATTTTTAATATTGTGTATAGAAAGGCAGTTGAGGTGGTTCGAAAGGCTCGAGAAACGTATAACAGGTAAGGACGTATGATTGGATTTAGGATTCCGGGGGAATGTAGGGTTGTGAGGGGATAAAAAGAATCAACAGCGTAGCAGACGATGGGGATGATAGTATTGTTCAGGATTAGTCTTCTTGTAGGAAGGGCTAGTTGGATTGATTTTGGTAATGGTTGCTTAATGTTGTGCAGAATTAACTTGGTTTTTGAAGGGATTTTTTGGAGGAAAGTATGCATCTTCAGACAGGTTACTAAATGAATACCGAGGTACAAGACAGATTCAGAGAAGATTAATGGTGTTCCTAGGATATAGATAGTAAGACTGCGGCGGAGGTCAAGGAAGCTTTTTGGAAGTAACATTCTGGATTTAATAGGGGAGATGGGTTGCTTATTTAGAATTGACCATTGTTCGATATGTTGGATTAAGATATTTGTAGAGGATTGTAGTTAGAGGCGGAAGTTTCCGTGAATGAGGAACGTAAGGTCATCTGCACAGACAAAGGTAGCTGTGTTTGGAATATTAAGGTCAAGAAGAGGGTTAATGGATAGGTTCCAAAGGGTGGGTGAAAGAATAGATTCTTGAGGACAGCCTTGTGTTAGGAACATGGTAGTGGAAAAGTAGTTTGTACGGAGACTTGCTGTTCAGGAAGAAGGGTATGATTGAGTGATTTTATATATATATATATATATATATATATATATATATATATTGGAGAGGAAATTCAGTATTTTGAGTTGATTTAGGACATTGGGTCACCAAAGGATATCAAAGGCGGAGTGGAAATCAAAGAAAATTTCTGTAACGTATTTGGATTGTGCTGATCGGACTTTGGAGATTAAGAAAAAGATTGTTTTTTCTGCGCTGTGACCTTGGCGGAACCCGTATTGGTTATGGGAAATCAGGGAGTAATTTTCGATGTGTGATTGGAGTTTTTGCAGGATCAGCTTTTCAAGGCGTTTACCGATGGATGAAAGAAGAGCATTTGGACAGTAGAAAGATGGGTTTTTAGGGAATTTTGCAGGTTTCAGTAGTAAGGTAATGTTAGCATGTTTAAAGGTGCCAGCAAAGATATGGTGGTTTGGCATACTTGGAATAGTTGGATGACAGGTTGACGGATTACTGGCCATGATTTTTGGATGATGGTGTTTGTGAGGTGATCAGGACCTAGAGATTTATGTGGGTTTAATTTGGAAACAATGGAGTCAAGAACGTTGGTGTCACGGATATCATCTGGAGTTGTGTTAGGAGGAGTTTCGCAATTGGAGATGATTTGGTCTTGTTGGAAGGAATGGGTATCCATAGAAGTAAGTGGGATTGCAGTGTTTAATAGGAGGGATAAAGTATTTTGGATGGTGGGATTTTGGAGTGATGTGGGCGTAGTTAGGATTTGATTTGGAGGGAATTTTACTAACCTGCGATAAGTTTTCTAAGGATCGACATCGGGGTGGTCAACAATGTTTCGTAGATGGTTCTTCTTAGTCTTATAGATGGAACTTTTGAAACTTGATCGCAATTGTTGATATTGTGTGCTCAATAGTGCTGTGTGGTCATTTGAAACTGTGAGTCTGCGTAGTCGTTGTATTTTGTGTCGTAGGGTGTTTAGTCGCCGTCTTGTGTCTTGTAATGTAAGACTCCACCAGGGTGTCCTGCGAGTAGTGTGGTATCTTGTTGGGATGGTAGTGGGGATGCAGCACGATGGATATTTTGGACAGTGGAGTTTGCGAGTAGGGTTGGTTGGGAACTTTGTGGTAAGGCAGGTTGGGGGTTAGAAATGTGGTTTCTCAGGGATTTTAAGGAGCGGGGCCAGTCTGCTTTATTTGTGTTATAGGATGACAATTTGTCGAATTGGCGTGGTGGGCGGTTGGGAAGGATGTTGAATGTTATTGGATTGTGGTTGTTCGAGGTTATTAGGTGGGATATATTCCAAAAGTCAATTAAATTACGGGCTGATGGGGTGGCGAGGGTAACGTCATTATTGGAGCTGTGGGTTAATCATTCTCAGGCTGGAGTGTTTGATTGAGTATTTAGGATGGATAAGTTGTATTGTAAGATAAAATCTTCTAGGAGGGTGTCTTTGTCATCAGTGGTGTCATGTACCATAACGTTGAATGTGCGTTAGCGTCTGCACATATAAGTTTCGGTTTGTGTGTAATGGTTTGTAAAGTGTTGTCCAGTTGTAAGTATGTCTGAATGTTTTTGTTATATTGAAAGTAAGCTGAGATAATATAGATAGAGCCAGTATTCCAGTGTAGTTCAGCAATTAGTACTTGTGGATCAGAGTGGGAGAGGATAAGGATAAGGATTTGGGAGTTGTTGATGATAATGGCTGCTGTTAGATTAGGGTCTAGTGGATGTGGGTAGATAAGGGATCTAGTATACGGTGCTAGGTTAGGAATTTTGTTGGTTATAAGGTAAGGTTCTTGAAGAACAGCTAAGGATATTTTTCGTTTGGTAAGGACATGAGTAAGTTCAAATATTGCGGAGTGGGAGTGTTGGAGGTTGGCTTGAATAAGTGATATGTAAAAGGGTGTTAGGTGGGGATTATAAGTGGGCGTAGGAAATTGAGTGGTGGGATTAGTAGCCATGGTCAGTACGTAATTTAGATATTTCTAGGGATTGTTTGTACACGGGACAATTAGGGCTGGTTAAACAGTGGTAATGGGGGCGATTAATGCGTTGCAGTTGGAACAGATGGGTTGTGAGATTGATTAAGACATGATCTTAAGGTGTGTTCTTGAACACAGTGTCCACAGGTGGTTGTTGACCGGCAGACTTTGGCTGAGTGTTCAAAGCGTTGGTAATTGTAACATCTTGTGATTGAAACAAGGTCTCGAATTCTGCAAGACTTATAACCTATGTACGCGTGGAATCTTGCAGTTAAAATCGTTCGGAGCCTGGGAGAAACGTTAAGAATGAGGTTATCGTTGGAATCGAATCTGGGGCGGCGTATGGCTACGGATGTTTCGGAATGAAATTCATTTTCGGGGATGAGGTGTTGAAGAGAGTTTTGTTGGTAGAGGTGTGAAAGGATGTCTGGAGTCGGTATGTCTCGGTCTATGTCAAATATTATCAGTTGGGGTTGTCTGGGTTTTAGAACGTAGACAGAACAGATATGTTGAGTTAGGTTGGAAATTATATTGATGTCAGGTTTATCAGTGACACGGCGGTTCTGGAAGGGCGGATACTACGGATTTAAAAGTCTGATAAGGATGGTCGCAGGTTTCGTTTAACAATATTAGGAATCTGGGATGGGGTTGTATCGGAGGATGTTGGTTTTAGAGTGATGACTTTGGGAGGGGCTTAGTAGGTAGTGTGTGTTGGGAAGTAGTGGCTGAAACGTGAGCGTATGTAGGTGGTATGTGTGTGGATAGTGGTTGTACTGTTAACTGTAGTGCCGAAATTGTCTTAATGTTCTTTTCTAGCTGGTGGAGTCTGGTAGTCTCGTAGTCCTGAGAGGCGGCAGAGGCTATTAAGGCGATGTCTTGCATTCTCTGCAGGATATATTGAGCCACCATTGCGGTTGATTTTGTTGCTGTCCCTGAAAACATACTTGGTTAGATCTTTCTTAATGGTTGTTATATTTTATAAGTTGATAGTTGAAACCGTGACATCATCATCTCTAGCTCGTTTGGTCTTTTGGGTATCGGAAAGGACAGAACTGACTGATAAGGCTCTGGATCGTAATGGCGGTGGTGAGTGGGACATCCTGGTTGACTTCTGAAAAGGCATAAGCGAGTCTGCAGATGCTAGAGGCGGTGGATATGTGAAGGCAATAGTGGTGCTAGTCGTTGGTGTTGTCCTTAGTATATTGTGTTTGCTTTTATCGGCCATGGCACTTGTTAATATGGAAATATTGCGAATTTATCAGCACGCGCTGATAATAGTGCTTGTTTGTCTGAAAGTTTGTGTGCAGCTGTCTGATAAATTTTCAAAATTGTTGTATTAAATAATTACGTAACCAAGACCTGGCCTTATTAGGGCTCTAACCCATTTACCCACTTGTAAATTTCTTCAGGGTTTGATGATCTGGTTTGAACTGTTGCAATCCAGACACTTGACCGCCGGATTGCAACAGTTCAAACGAGATCATCAAACTCTGAAGAAATTTACAAGTGAGTAAGTTGTGCGATATGCACTGACACGTCTTACGAATCTCCTCTGGCATTTATTAATCTCTTTTGGACATTTTTTGATTCTAAACATCTTGCGCCAAATTGGCGCGTCATATAAAACCACCAACTACGTTATCATGCGCAGTATTTTTTATTTTTGAGTATCCGAGCCGACTCGGTTTGATAGAAGGGTATTTAAGATTCTCGCTGTATTCGTTACCTCGAGTGTGGATGTAATCGTGTCTAAATGGATATCTGACCTATATACATTTTCACAAAGAAAATAAAAAATTATTAAACTAGCTGCCAAAAAATAATAACGTTATGTAAATTTCAGTTTTTTTTCCTTATAGGAATTACAGTTAAATTCTTTTTTGTTCAGAATTTTTTGAAACTGTTAAAGTGTTGATGAATAATAATTAAGTAAAACGCAAAGTAATACCATGAAGTTGGTTTAATTAATAGTTCAACGATAAACCATATCGTTGAATTAAACTTAATACCACAACTATATGATACGCAATCGTTGTTTTATTTTTTGATGTGTATATTGTTAAGAATAATTTTCACCAACTTAATAAGCAAACTATGTTACATGTCTAACCTTGTCGCACGCTACTACCGTCACATTAATTTTAATTATGTGTTAAACAGTGTATGTTAATGAACTTAAAATAATCATTTGTATGCGCAAACACTAGGAGACTGTACGGAATGCTAAAAGTTTTTTTGCTCAGAGTTGGTCATGAAATAAAAACGTATTATGTATTAGATTATACATCGTCTTAAAATTTTAACGTTGTGACGTACAACCTCATTTGATTTTCTCAATTAGGTTAAAGAATTGAAAGCCGTCGGAGAAATTAATAACGTTTTTGTTAACAATAATGTTCTTTTCTGTAAAAATTGTAAATAATTGTATGTGTACAAATGTATATTAATTTTCAGAAAATGTTCAATAAAGACAAATAATAATAATAATAATAATAATAATAATAATAATATTTGCAATGTCACTTCCTTGTCTGATTACACAATTTATTTTTTCATGCTGTCAGTACCGTTTTGCAACATTTTTGGTGTTGTACTGGCACACTTTTTTACAATTATTTGTTGGTTCTTGCAAATTATTCACGAATGTTTAACATATCCTATTTTTCAATAAGAAAACACACAAAAGTCCATAATAGACAATTCAGAGAAGTTCGGAGGAAACTCGCCAGTCGATAAACTCACAGAAAAAAGTTCATCTTGCATTTGTTGACTAAGTTAAATGAAAATGATGTTTCTGCAGTGTTATGCGTGGACAATCAAATTGAAAGAAGCACTCTCAATTATTATTTGTCTAAGAGAAATACGAAGTAACGTTCAAACACAAATTTTTTCAGAATATGGCAAAGATTCAACAAAAATATACAGATTATCAGTACTTCGCAAACGCATATTTTTTCTATTTTCGCGTATTTCGAAAGATACAATCTTCCTTCATAAAAAAATGTAAATTTAGTAAGTCGTCATTTGCAAAATTAGTGATAGAGCTGCACACTGGCATGATATGACTGCATCTTATTTTGATACAAGCCCAAGTCCTTTCTTCCTTTTCATTTGTTTCGACAGATTTCAGGAAAGTCTAAATTGTTGAGGCGAGCGCTGTAAATGTTTTGAAAGTTCTTATTCCATTCGTTAACAAACCTTATTACCAACTTTTTGTGCGTCACAAGTCCAGTTTCGCAAAATATAATAACATGATTTGTATTGCACATATAAAAATGTTTCAATATCGCTGAGACGTTCCATAGTAATCCTTTCAAACATAAATGTTGACTCATCATTAAGTATTCAGTCATGGAACTGGTTAGAAGTGTACCTTCATTGATTTCTGTTCTGAGCTAACCTATACATTTCCTTGAAATTTCCACACCCAACATCTTTGTCTATCTATGTGCAGTCTAACCTGTATATCTCTACCTCTTTTTTTTCTCATCTCTGTTTCTAATATATAGCGCGCTATTTCCACATGCCTTACTATGTGGCCTCCCATCTTCTCTCTCCTATTTTTTTCTGTTTTACACATATTTTTTCTTCCTCTACCATTTCTAGAACCTCTTTGTTTTTAACTTTGTCTATCCATTAATGCCATCTTCATCATACGTCTGTAGCTTGTCACGATATTCTCGTACCGTGCAAATTTATGTCACGATATTCTCGTACCGTAACTAAAAGGATGTGTCGACTAAGCTGCAGCCGAATATTGGGAGGGGGGGATGGAGTAAGCTAAAACTGAAGTAACTCAACAAGGAGAAAATTAACCATTGAAATAAAATAAGGTTCGTACCTGCAAAAGAAAGGCAATAATTAATGACAGGACGCCAGTCCGTCCAACTAAAACACATAGGTAATAAAAAAAATAACTTTGTTAAAAAAATTCAAGTTAAAAATATACTTTATTTGCTTATCATAAGACTTGTAATCAATTATTATGTTAGTACTAAATGTATATGATTACTAAAAGCACAAAATAAACTTTTAAGAAACGTTCACTAATCAAAAAGTACATTTGTGCGTCTGTGAAACTTGGCGTTATGGTAAAATATTACAAGTACGCCCCTGACGCAATCAGGATAAAGAAAATAATTTATATTTTTATACAAAAGGGTCCATCCAAAACACTGATGTTAACTATGTTCATAATGGAATATTAATGATGCATAAAGAATGTGAGAGTATCTCAAAAGTAACTACTATAGTAACTATAACTTATTAGTATTGAAGGATTGTAGATGATTCAAACTTATTAAACATTACTGTAAAATTTGTAACTATCAGAACTATAGTAAAGCACTGCTGATGAGGAACGTGTTACGCAATTATTAGCATATATGTGGGAAATAATTTATTGTATGGACTACTAGTAAAATAGAATTTAAAAAATAGTCTGCTTTCGTCTACGTACTTATAACGAGACAAAGAAATGTTTAACATATCAGTAACCAGTCAAGATCCGGAACAATGCATTTTCTTTTACAGTCACAATACCTGGTAGCTCGAGGATTCTGGTAGACCAAAAAGAGTTGTGAGTAATTAGCAATCCATATGGTCCAACATCAAACCTGAACATAACAATCAAATCCATACAATAAAATTCTACACGTACGGGAAAGTTTTAAACCTTGGGTACGAACAACTTTTTAAGTCCTACGATAAGGTCATACGATACGAGCTAGAAAGTAAACATGAAAATGTAGGCATTTGCACTCATAAAATGTATATTATGTTCATAATTCGAATATCGGCGGGAATCTTTTAAAGAAAGAAAATGAAATGAGGTGGGGATTAGTTAAGGTTATGATTGGAAGAGAGAGAGATGTAATGGAGGATGGTGGTTAATAGAAATTTATGTCTTGAGTATTTTTTTTATTTTTTAAAAGTCATCCTAATTAATTCGGCCAAATCCTACAAAAATAAGTAATTTATCAACCATTTTATTCACTTACCAAATACACAAGAAGTAGTAAAGGAAAAGAATGTTGTGTATTTGCTCGTTCAGAATTAAGAACTGTTTAAGAGGATCTGTTCAACGTGTAATAAAGTACAAAGTACAAATGAATTAATTCCCAACAGAACAATTTAGAATCTCTACTATGATAACATAAGGTAATACCGTTAAAACAAGAAATTACCAGGCGTTGATAAGGACAATAATTTGTATACTAAATTGTAGTATAGGTGATAAGAAATTAATATTAATAGAGAAACCAAACTGCTTTATGAATAAACTGATAGGTTAATGTGCTTTATCTATAATAGGTATAACTTTGAAAATAGTCAAAAAAAGCGAATTAGGATATTTATTTAAACTGGTAATAATTTATCAATGAAGGGTATTGGAAAGATGCAAATTTAGGAATTGAACGTAACAAGCTTAACACTTCGAAGCCTTCTATCTTTTTGGTGTCCGTTTCTCCTACTGTTTACGTTTCACAGCCGTATAGTGCTGTGCTCCATACATATGCATTCAGTAATCCTTTCCTTGTTTTTATGTTAGTTGTCTTTGAACACAGGAGTTGCTTTTCCTTGTTAAATGCAACACAACCTTGTGCTAATCTTTGTTTTATATTTTTTGCACTTTCCTCATCTTGGGTTATTTGCCTTCTTAGGTAGCAAAAATCTTTAACCTCTTGTAAGTTCCCGTTTCCTATTTGTATTCTAGTTTTTATTTATTTTCTCCTAATTTACATACTAGTTTTAATTTTGTTTTTGTTAATTCTCAACCGTATCCCTCTGTAGAACTGTTTCCATTTTATTAAGAGCTGTTTCTAACTCTTCCTTGCTAGATGCTAATACCGTTATATCATCTGCAAATCTAAGCATATCAATATTTTGTCCCTGCATAATAATTCCAAATGTCATCCTGCGTTTGATAATATCCATTGCCTTTTCAATGTGCAGGTTAAAAATTAACAGGAGTAGGGCACATCCCTATTGCATCCTTTTCCTAAAATTTACTTCTTTCTCCACGTTCCCGCACTAATTCTGTTACCGCTGTTTGCCCTTTATATAAGCTATGTATTAATCGTGTATACCCTAAAACTCATTCTAATCTTTTTGAGTATTTCGAATTTTTTTTTCCATTTTACATTGTCGAGTGATTTATTCGGATCTACAAACCCTATATACATCCATTCTTCTTTTCTATTGTTTTCTCTATTATCACCCTTAGAGCTAAAATAACCTTCTGTGTTCTCCTGTTCCCACAAATCCAAATTGATCTTCTCCTAGTATTTCTTTAGCTCGTTTCTCCATCCGTCTTTGTACAATTCTAGTAAATATTTTTGACACGTGTGCTGTCAATATTTTTATAAATAGCGAATCTTCATTTATCGCGTTCTCGCATAAGATTAAATATTATTTTTGCGATTACATGATAGCTTAAACTGAAAACTAGACCTATGCTTGACCTTTATGTGTATTGGAACAGGTGTCATCACTGAAATTATCCGAAGCTTTCTACTGTCTACACATTTGCTGAAGCGAGCGCGCAAACAACACGTCTTTCACATACCAGTCTGGAGAGCATGTAATTATTTCCAGAGCTGTTAAGTAATTATGGCTATTTACGTCGCTGAAAAGAAAATTACATGCTCGTATATCACTTTCGAGCAAAATTTTAGCTCTTCCTTCTACTTGTGTTAGTTTCAGCCCTTTGTCATTATTATAATCGGCAATAAAACCTGCTGGTTGGTTGTAGAACGGTTGAAATTCTCTACCAGCCTTCTGATTTAGTTTTCTATTAGTAACTCTTGCATGTTAAATAGTCTCCTGAGTTCGCGTTTACCCAAAATGATGACACTAGCACCCTTTGTAAGTTTCAGTGCAAACGTTTCTTCTTCTTCTTCGTCTATAATACCATTTTTGACCAATGCGGTCCTAGCACACGAGGTGTGACGTAATCAGAAAATGGCGGATGTAATAAAATCAGGTGGCAGTGGTGTTGTGCCTGCATTGTGGATTGCCCTACCTATGTTGTATGTGTATTGTGGGTTGCCTAACCTAGGTTAGATGTATGTTGGGTGGCAAACATTTAGGGGAAGGGCATGGAAAGTGTGGGCGAGAGTGGTGGAAAAAGTGGTGGAAGGTGTAAAAAATGGTCGGGGGTGGACACAGACTCCGTAGTTTTCCTCTACTTGCATATCCCCTCAAAAAGAAGTGCTAGGTTTGGTTACCCCGAAAGGGAATACAGTATTTGATGATTTAAAATAATTAATAACTTTTAACCACCAAAAATATTGTTAAAAACTAAATACATATTTCGACCACTAAGTGGTAATCATCAGTAGTAAACTTAAAAAATAAAACGCATTAAAACTTGTTTTTGTCTAATATTCAGCCTATTTCCCCTGTCATTTATCGTGCCTAAATCAACTAAACTTACTACCATTTCCTCCCTACTCTCGCCTACCACTGCATTAAACTCCCTCCGTATTTATTAAATTTCTATATCCCATTTACGCATCTTAGTATATTTTTGTATATCTTTGTAGATCGCTTTTACCTCTTTAGTTAAAGGTATACTTATATCATTACTGTATTTTCCGGTTTAGATTATAATCTAACCACGAGTATTCTTTCGTTCTTTTTAAGTGTTTTCTACACAGTGTCCTATCTTTTTTCGCATAACTATCCCCACGCCCGAATTTCCTTTCTCTGATCCTGAATAAATTACCCTAAAGTCTCCATTTCAATTTTAAAATCCTCTAGTTTACCTACTTGCTTCATACTTCTGATATTTCACGCTCCGACTCGTAAAATGTTCCCAGTCTTCTTTCTAACTTTCCGATTGCAATCCTCCGTAGTAGTCCCCTCCCGCAGATCCGAATGGGGGACTATTTTAACTCCGAAATCTTTTACCGCAGATGATGCCATCATCTTAAGTAACAATTTAAGTACGCTGTGTACTTGGGAAGTAACGTGGTGGTATCCGGTTGACTTCCACGTCGCAGTAGTGTACTTTAGAATGCCATACCAACCCCATTGGCATCTGCCACTTAGGGACCGAAAGAGGTTCTGCCTTGTTTCGGGAATGTTGACTGCATTTCCAAATGTCATTCGAGTTTGATAATATGTTTCAAGCATTTTGTATCCTGTTATGAAAACCATCGATACTAATTACGATGGAAAACTTTATTTAAAAGTTTTCCAAATTGAACAATTAAAAAAATTATTTAACATAGGTGAATACAAGATGTTAGCGAAGATATTTTGAATCCATACACAGCTTTGGCCAAGATAATTTATAGTATCGTAGTTTAATTCAAACTTTCTTACCACCATGATACGAAAGTTTCTAATCTTTATTATCAGCCAAATATATAAATACTAAAATATGTACATGCTACGTCATTTAAATAGCATTCTAGACAGTAATTGATATTTATCGATAGATGAGTGTTGTTGTAATCATCAAATTTTGTGTAAGTAAAAAATGCGTTTATCTTTTAAAATATAAAAAATTAGAGGATAATTTAAGTTTCTTTTTTTTCTTTTTACTTTGTACGTTACTAACTATACTTGATTTTTAATTCTCCTCGATTTGGAATCTTATGTACATTAGTTTTATTTTTGCTTTTTTTTCTTAATATATTCATACTTTCATTGTCGATTTTTCTCTATTTTTCATTTACTTTCACAACCCTTTCATTAATACTAAAAAATTCTGATTCATCGAGATTTCAGCTTAAAACAGTGCGTAAAATTAGTTTTATGACTTGCGAAAGCATAATTAAGCACAACTTTTTTTACCTAACTTACACACACGTATGTCTAATTATAATTTTAAGATAACAGTTGTCGATTTGCTTTGTGTATTCCTGAAAAATAAGGGCAAAATTCTTTACAAAACCAATAATAACGCTTTTATTATATTGTTTTAAACTATATGTTGAAAATTGATTAATTCACATTATTCAAAATTCTAGAGTATGTCCCGGATAAAGGTGTTTAGCATGGGGAAATCGGAATTTATAAGACATACAATGTTGGTTAAATGGGACAAAAGTTGTATGTTGGACTGAGAAACGCTGATTAAAAAGGAAAATCCAGTTATCCTTTTTAATTTTTAATAATAACAAAAAATTTTAAAATTGTCAAATTCTATTTTTATCTATAACTTCCTTATTTATAACTTTTTTGTAATCTGTAATAACATTCTTAAGGCAACTTTTTTATGATAAATAAGAATACGTATTTTGTTTGTTTATTAAATCATTTGTTTGGTAGTAGATGCCAACAACTTTTGTTTTTCTTATGAACGTCACTTTTGATTATTTATGATTTCGATGCTCGTTTAAATAAACACTTACATAGTTGCAGATACTTTACAACCAACACCTGTAGTTGTTTATAATAATCATCAGATTGATCTGCGCTTATTTTTTCGACATCAGGTTTTCCGTCTCAAAACTAGTTGGACACATACCTCCACTAATTTATATTCTGAGCTAGCCCACACAGTTTCCTGAATTTCCCATACAGCCTATATACAGCTCGGTTCGCCTTCCATTGTTTACTAATTATATGCTCTATTTCACCGAGATTCGGTAGTATATGAAAGGGAGGCGGCTCCGTGGCGTAGTGGTACGTGTGTGACTACTACGCCCAAGGTCCTGGGTTCGAATCCCGACACGGTCCGCTTGAAAAATGTTAGGCGAGCATTTTTCACAAAAATACACCCTCGTTCGGATGAGAGGTAAAATGGAGGTCCTGTGTGTGAGAGTTGTCACGCACGTTAAAGATCCCTACCTTGCTTGGAACAGCAAGGGTTCGGCAAAATTCCAAATTTTTCAGGTGAAAAAAAAACTCGCTTCCTGGCCAATGTAGTACCTTCGGGTGGAGCATTGGAAAATCACATGTAAAGTATATGAAAGGGGTTAAACAGCTTGTAGCTGCCATGATCCCCCTACACATAAACACTTGTCGAATTAATAGCTTTCCAGTAAATCCTTTCACACAAATAACATTATTCGAGAATATTACACAACCAATTGCTTATAATAATCAGCATGCTTAAGAATAGTTATTTTTTTCGTCATTAGTTTATCTATCTTAGGACTGGTTGGATGCGTACCTCCATTGATTTCTATTCTGAGCTAGCATACACTGTTTGCGCCATTGCATTATTTTAATTTGATACACTTTTATCTTGGCCAGCTGTCATTAAAACACCTGGCTGATAAAAAGAAAGAAGTTCAGTTGTGCTTGATATGTATATGGAAAAGAAGCTTTTAGTGTAGTTGTGAGATTAAGTTTGTGCAAAATTATTTGGGAACCCAAAGTGGTATTAATTTATTATATCAGGATTCTTATCATTCCTTTCCTTTATCCTGATATTTAGTGTTTAAGATATTGTCCTGGGGTAAGTAAATTTGTTTAGTCAAGTCCACTATAAATTATTATTTTGTTTATTTTGTTTTATCAGCGCGAACATTTTTTTTGGCATCCATCGAACCGGATGTTTATAGTTTTTGCACATACTTGAATCTTGCAATTGAACTTATTAGTTAAATTTTGGTACACATTTGTTGTTTGTAGTTTGCTAAGTTTGTTATTGAAAAATTACTTACCATATGTTTGGGTTTTTGGATTTTGGTTTAGTTGATAAGGCAATAATCTCAATAACATTGTGAGTTATTAATATACATTTTCCAAATTAAATGTTTTGTTAATTGGTTCAATTTAAATTTGAATATATTGGGTTTGTCTTACTGTTTGGCATATACAAATTAAGCTCGATTATGGGGAATGATAAAAAATCACTAGAAGCAAAATTAAAATTTTCTAAAAAGGAATTGTATTTTTCTATAATACAAAAGGTGTATAATTCCATTTCACAGTTAGAAAATAAACAATGTTTAGAATTTTTTATTAGTCAGAATTATTAGAGCAAACTAAGTCTAATTTTGCTTATGTCGTGAATGAAATTAATTTAATTGACATGCTAGATGAGAATGTTGTTCCGGATCTTAAACCTTTGGATGCATTCAACGACTTATACTGTCATATTTTAGTAGCTGCGAAAGATCCACGACTTAAATCGCGCCTTTCAGATAATAATTCAGTCAATGTACCAAGAGCTAATATAGAACATTCTAGCACACCAGGTTTGCCGGAATTGTCTCTCCCAAAGTTTACTGGCGATCTTTCTGAATGGCCTATTTTTGTTGAGTTATTTCGAAGTCTTATTCATGATAATGATCAATTAAAGGATGTGGATAAAGTGAACTATTTAGTAGGTGAATTAAGTGGTAAAGCCACTAGTGTTTGTGCTGGCTTGCCTCCTATTGGTGCCAATTATGCAATTATTTGGAAGGCTCTTAATGATAAATATCAAAATCCACGTACTCTAGCAGTAAATTATTTAGAACAAATTTTAGATTTCAAACCCGTACAAACAGCCTCTGCTAATAATTTAAATAATATTCTTGAAAAATGTGATTCTGCAATTAAAGCATTAAAAACCCTTAACATTGAGAATTTGGTCGATTTCATTTTTGGCTATTTGTTATGAAGCAAATTGGATGTAGAAACTCGCTCTATTTTTGAAAATCATCAACTCAAAAATGACTTTTTAACGTATACCGAAGTGTTAGATTTCATAAAGGAACAGGCCCAAATTTATATGGTATCCTCTTCTATAAAATCAAGCGTTACATTTAGTAGCAATAAAACAAAATCACATTCGTTTTTTGTAGCAAAGCAATCAGTAGATCAAAATTGTTCAGTTTGTTCTGCTAAACATTCAATTTCACGATGTAGTAAATTTTTATCTTTATCCTCATTTGCACGATTTAAAATCATTAAAGAGAAAAATCTATGTATTAATTGTTTTGATCAACATAAAAGTTTTGAGTTGCAAAAATCGTTTTTGCTGTAAAATTTGTAAATATAAACATAACACACTTTTGCATTATATTGAGCAACAATCTTCGGAAAAGAAATTAAACTTTACTACTGAAGGCAAATGCTTAACACAAGAAGATATTAGTACCAAACATCCTCCACCGGGTTTTTCAACAAGCTCAGTTGAAGCTTCGACAAGCCAACATGAGTCTTTTAGTTTTTATTCCACTACAAGAGTATCTATGATGAATTCCACAGTTTTATTGTCGACAGTAATTGTACATGTTGTTGATAAACGCGGTATTTTACACACTGTTAGGTTTTTATTAGATTCATGTTCTCAAGCTCATTTCTTAACTTCTGAATGTGCAAGATTACTCGATCTAAATATTAGTTCTTGTGGTCATTCTGTTCGTGGTAGCTCGGTTACAGGAAAATCAAACTTGAATTATTTTGTCACGTTTTGAATCCAATATTAGTTATAAGTTGGAAGTTTTGTTAGTCGACAAAATTACGGACAGGCTCCCTAATAATAAAATACCTAGGGATTCACTTATGCATTTTATGGACCTTCTATTGGTAGACAATACTTTTGATCAACCTGGTCCCATTGATGGTATTATTGGAGTCCAATTGTTTCCATTTTTAATAGATGCATGTAAAGTTACCGGATCACTGCATTCACCAATAGCAGTAGAAACAAAAATTGGGATTTGTGGTAATGGGTTCAGTTCCCACCACCTCTTCGTTAAAAAATTCGTTTTGTTCGTTTCACACACAAGTAAAACCTTCTTTAGATAATTTAGTGTCTAAATTCTGGGAGGATGAGGATCTTCCAGTACAACGCTATCAACACCCTGATGATATTAATTGTGAACAAATTTATCAAAGTACTGTTCGGCGCGAAACTTCAGGGCGATATACAGTGATGTTGCCTTTTAGACTCGATGCTTCTGAGTTAGGGGATTCATATTATACTGCACTAAAATGTTTGTATTCCGTAGAAAATAAATTTCGCCAGTTTCCGCTATTTAAGGAACAATATAGTGACGTTTTTAGAGAATATATTAGACGGAATTATATGTCGTTAGTTAAGGAAAGCGAATTAATCTATCCAAATTATTTTATTCCGCACCATGCAGTATTCAAGGCAGAGGGTACATCTACGCCTCTGCGATGTGCATTTAATGCACCGTGTAAAACTTCAACTCAAAAATTTGAACTGTCTTTTATATACAGGTCCAAAATTACAACCTTACGTTGGGAATTTTTTTTTAAATTTTTGATTATTTCCAATAGCTTTTACTGCTGATGTTCGTCAGATGTATCTACAAATTGGTATGCATCTTGATCATAGGCGCTTTCAGCAAATATTATGCCGATTTTCTGAGGAAATGCCAGTTGAGATATGTCAGTTGAATACTGTTACTTTTGGCGTAAAACTATCACCATTTTTAGCTATTCGAACATTACAACAGTTAGCAACTAACGAATCACATAAATACCCAGTAGCAGCTGATATAGTTCGTCACGAATTTTTCATTGATGATTTGGTTTCAAATGTTTCGAATTTAGTCGAAGCTATAACTGATTATTATCAATTAAATAGTTTGTTTGAAAGTGCCAAGTTTACATTAATTAAATGGGCTGTTAATTCGAAATTGTTGTTATAGTCGAAACCATGAAAGAAGTCATCTGCGTCATTACTCGTATTCGTACGAATTAAGTTGAAAATTTAAAGTCAATGTAGCATCTAGTTCATAAATACCAAATTAATATTCCAATTCGGAAATTTTCGTCAAAGCTTTTAAAACTTTAAAAATTATATTCCATTTACAAAAAACTAAGAAAGATATCCTATTATAAAGATAGGGCATAATTTTACCAAAGGTTAGCCTGTCAAGTATAAAGTTCAAAACGTACGGCACATACTCTTCTCTGTCATTTTCCTAGATGAACGTGTTCACGTATGTTTTTATTTAAAACACGTTCAAATCGTATTTCTATCTTTATCTTATACATTAGTTAAGCTTTTAAATAATCTTGAACGTAGGTTTTGAATTGAGTTAGACATCTATGACGTAGAGAACTTCTTTCCTGGTTTCTACTATATCAGAGATTCCTGTTGAGAATCGCTGTCCCAAAGTAGTAAATTTTAGTTCCGATTCTTTGAAAGTTTTAGGTTTACAATGGTATCCTAATTTGGACATATTTACTTTTAGCATACAAGTGGAAATACGTGACTGCACTAAGAGAAACGTTCTATCAACAGTCGCACGTTTATTTGATCCTTGTGGATTTTTAAGTCCGGTTACGTTACTTATTAAATTGCTTATCCGTACGTTGTGGTCCCTTAAATTAGACCGGGATAAAGTTCCTTCTAGTAATATTGCGAATGAATGGAAAAGGTTACAGGAGGATTTACATTGTTTAAAAAATTTTAAGATTGCACGTCATTTAGGAGTTATCCCTGATGCTCATGTTACGTTGATTGGATTTTGTGAAGCTTGTTTAAATTCTTATGGCGCTGTTGTCTATATTAGAACCATTACTTTTAATGGTGGAGTTAAAGTTCGCTTAGTTTTAGCTAAAACTGAAGAGGCACCCATGAAAGTTCAGACAATACCACATTTAGAGTTGTGTGCTGCTGTTTTATCGGCTAATTTATTGGATTTTGTGGAAAGTAGTCTAAAGACTCGTATAAAAGTTGATCAATTAATCGCCTTATCGGATTCCACGGTGACACTGAATTGGATTGCTTCCCCTCCTTATCGTTGGCATACATTTGTTGCAAATAGAGTTGCAAGTGTTCAAGATTTGGTTGCTCCCTCTCACTGGTATCATATCCAAGGAGATAAAAATATTAGTGATTGTTTATCTCGTAGAGAACAACCCTCTAAACTGATTGCTTTGAAAGAATGGTAGAATGGTCCGGAATGGTTAAAGGGGGATTTTTGTTCATGGCCTATTCGTACAATATCATCTATGCATCAAGATACTCTGCCCGAAGAAAAAATTGTTGCATTACCAATCATAAACGAAGAACAAAATGCATTTTATGATCTCATTAATCGATGTTCCTCGTGGATTAAGTTGATTCGTTCGACTGTTTACATTTTAAGATTTTTGCAATTGTTAAAAACTTCTGGATTTATGACCGCAAATGATTTGGAAAGGGCAGAGCTAGTGTTAATTAAAATAACTCAAAATCGTTATTTCGCGTCTGATATTTTGCTATTGCAAACTAACAAAATTGTTTCTACCACGCTACGTAAGTTGGACCCGTTTGTGCTAAATGGCTTACTTAGAGTAGATGGGAGACTTAGTAGATCTAGTTTGCAGTTTGGTGAAAAATACCCCTTAATTTTACCTCATCAAGATCATTTGGTTGATTTGTTAATTGATCATTACCATCAACAAAATTTGCACACAGGTCCCTTGTTAGTTTTAACATTATTACGTCAAAATTATTGGATACTCGCGGCGCGTAATTCTGTTCGTTATCGAATTCTTAACTGCAATTATTATTTTCATTTTAAACCGCGCAATGTATTTCCTAAAATGGCAGACTTACCTACCATTCGCGTGTATGAAGCGAAACCGTTTTTGCATTGTGCTACTGATTTTGCTGGCCCCTTTAGAATTACATTAGGGCGCCATAGGGGAATTATTAGCCAAAAGGCTTATTTATGTTTATTTATTTGTTTAGTGACAAAAGCCATACATTTGGAACTTGTGTCAGACCAATATGTTTTTAGCTGCTTTGAAGCGTTTTCTCTCCCGGCATGGTGCCTGTTCCATATTGTATAGTGATAGAGGAACTAACTATACTGGTGCTAAAAATGAATTGGATAGACTTTATAAATTGTCAGAATCTGAGAAATATAAATCCACTATTAGCAACGAATTAGCTTCTCATAAAATTTCTAGGATTTTTCAGCCCCCCTTAAGCCCTCATTTTTCGGCAGTATGAGAGTCACAGATTAAGTGTGTCAAGAGACACTTATACAAAGCAATTGGTGAAAAAATTCTAAGCTCCGAAGAATTAAATACTGTTCTTATTTAATTCTCGTCCCTTGTCTTGGCTAAGTACGGACCCTTTCGATCCAGTGCCTTTGACTCCGGCACATTTTCTCACCATCACTACTTTAATCTAGCTACCTGCGTCAAACTCTGTAGAACCTTCATCTAATCTTTTAGACAGAAAACGATTGCTCAATCATTTGCTACAGTCTTTTTGGGAACGTTGGAGATTGGAATATCTTATGCAATTACAAAAGCGTTAAAAATGGAATCTGACAAGTTCATCGGTTACTGTGGGGACACTTGTTTTAATTAAACAAGATAATGTTATACTTTTGCATTGACCCCTTGGCATGATTGAGGAAGTGTTTCCTGAATCCGATGGAATTGTTCGAGTGGTAAATGTGCGTACAAAAGATGGTATTTATAAACGTTCAGTTGTACGTTTATGTCCCTTACCTACCCAGTGACAATTAGTTAATTAATAATTTAAATTTTTCGTTTTATTTTGTTGTATATATACATATATATATATATATATATATATATATATATATTATTGTGTAAGGGAGGGGGTTAGAAGGTTTCTAAAGGTATATTTGTATTAATAGGGGTGTATGCCAAGCGATAGGGTAAATATTTCAGATTTAATAAATTTAAAAACTATAAATTTTGCTATACTTTACATACGTTAAAGTATGTACCATTTCAGATTGAAACTTATATGCCAAAAGGTAGTAACATGACTTTATGACGTTGATATAATGCACGGTACTTGAGGTTTTATACTGAGTTGATATTTCATGAGCCAGTTGAGAGTACATTTGCCGTCGGAAAGCCGGACGCATTTATGGATATCTGCAATATAACAAAGCGTCCAGGTCGTGTATGAATTATTTGGTTTTCCTTTTATAGAATCAAACTTTTAGACGAATTGTAAATCAAAATTTAAAGTGAATCAAAATGTAAAAGGTTATTGGAGTTTAGTGAAGTGTTTTGGACCAATGGTAGAAATTTAAAATTATTATAAAGACTATAGCGAAGGTATGTTGGACACTGAAAGATAGGAGATTTGTTATTGGATGTTATATATGTAAAAAATGTTATTGTAGTAAGCTAAGTTTGTTTAGTTAATAACTAAGCAATATAAATAAGGGACTTCTTTTAAATTTGTTCAGATACAGACCTATTTATGAAACCTGCGTTAAAATTGTAAAATAGTTTTGAAATAAAAGTTTATTTGTGTATTCATCGAGTATTATTTAATTCAAGTATAAAAGGAGTTGTAAAAGTGTTTAAAAGTGAAAAGGAAAGTCAGCGTGTATTTAAAGAAGATTTTGGAAGTGGTTATTGGTGTAAAGAGAAAGCGACGGGATATTATTTGAGAAGATTAGTGTTGGTTTTGGGATAGATTTGGGTATTACGGCAGCAGGATATTGGAGTGGATAAAGAAGGCATCGACGACGTAAAGAATTTGGATTGATTTGAGAAGATATAACGGCAGAAGGACATCGTATGGATAATTGGTATAGCAGGATTAGGAGTGATTTGTATTAAGACAGCGGGATTGATTTGGTTGTGCGAAGAGAGAAGTAAGCGGGATACGGAGCAGAGGAACAGGAGATAGGAATACGGCGAGGAAGAATTGACGCAGGGAAAGTAGATAAAGGTTTTTACTAAATTCTAAATTGGGGTAACATTATTTCAGGTTTGGGGCATCAAAATTGTTTTATAAAACACCTGGAGGCAGTGCGCAAGAGGACAATTTTGGAGAATCTTGTGTAAAAGTGCGTACGGCGATTCCGAACTTGAGCCAGCAGTCAAAGGAAGGCCTTCAGCGCAGTATATTTCGGGTAAGTACCGTGAATATATTAGAACGTCAGAAATTAAAGTCATAAAAGTTACATAAATTAATTTGACATCAGGCATCGTTGATCTATTAAGATTTGGCATATCAAAATAAATTTAGTACATTTCAAAAGTGGTAAAACAAACGAGGGTGCAGTTTGGTTGGGTATTGCACATCTACTCACGATTGAACCCACGGTGAGTAGGTGAGAAAACCCTGAGATTAAAGTTTCAAATAGTCGAGGCATATAAAATATAGTAATTAGTAAAAGAAAAACCAACCAAACGTTTGCTAAAGCACCTCGATTTGAAATCATTGTGACGACGACAAAAGTCGTGTAATAAAATCTTGTTTAAAGGAGGAGTAATTATATTATATAAAATAGTAGAGACAAAAAAACATAGTAATTAGATATACAAGAATATATATATATATATATATATATATATATATATTGCTGTGGACTCAGGAACAAAGCTTTAACATCAATCCTTCACCTAAATCATTTGAGCCTCACGAATTGGGCGTCATAAAAGTTGCTGTAGTAGCTGGAGCAGTCTCTGGATTCTGTATTAAAATTCGTGCCCTACCTGATGTCAACATAAAATTTTCAAAAAAAATAAAAAAATTCCTTACCCTTTTATTAAGGTCGCCTTCGAATTTCTTCCGCTCTTTGGCTAGTTCAGCTTGGCCTCTTCTCGAATACCTAAATTTACAGACATACCTCTTTCACACCATTCAATAAAATCACCAAATAATACAACAACTATACAACCTTTTATTTACACCTATTAACAGATAAATTTTATTTACACATGTGTTAAAACAGTTTGAAACAATAATTATTAGTTCAATTTATGGTATGTTTTTAAAGTCATTAGTTTTTATAGTGATTTTTAAACAATTCAATTAAATATGAGTAGATGGGCCCCACATGTTACCCTAAATTGACTTCACACTGGAGTATTGTGAGCTCATTATAATCCAGTTTAGTTTGTATATGACTTTTTAAACCATGCATAAATTAAAACAAAATTTACAGACCCGTTTACCCTTTACAATTCAATTTATATCCTGAATAAAATTTTGGATGTTCTAAATACACCCTTTTTCAATATTCAACATCAGTAAATTGTCCAGTACATGTATCTTTTACAATAAGTTTCTACCACCATAAATATGCCACCCAAAAAAGTCAACAACATAACACAAAATCCACAAATGTTTATAAAACAACAGAAATTTCAAATAAATTACCTGGAGAATTCTTCAGGCTTCCTTCCCGTCGGAGATGATTGCCAGAAAACCCCTCGGCGTTGTTTCCATTTACTGTGCTGCTCAGCGGATCCACAGGCCTCTACCATCTGATACCTCTGCAAGTTATGCGCCTTGTCTCACAGTACCATTCCATATATCATGCATACAAACTTGATTACTTGTGGTGATTACCCCCATATATCATGCATCCATTTAATAATTTTTTTGTTGTAGTAGCCGGACCTTTTTTAATTTAATACGTACTACTTGTACTTCACGTCAATAATTAGAGGTCCACTACTACCGTTTTATACTTGCAACCACTATGTTTACGGTAACATTACAGCACATACATAAAATACTCACAAAAAGCTTTATTATTATCGTAGTCTGAATCGGTATTCAGCACTTTTTTGAAATAAAGTAAAAAAGAGAGCCTTAACAACCTAGCTCGGGTATTGATGTACTTCCAAACTCCCCTAGTAAACGCGCTTCCTTCGAAAATCTTAAACGAATTCTAAAAGTATTGAGCATAACCGTCGCTTCATTCCGAAAATTTTTCCCGCCGTACTTGTTGTATACCTCGAATTCGCTTTCAACCTTCGCGTGTGCGTTCGTTTCTAACACTGTGGGCTTTCGACCAATGACAGAGTTTTCTGTCGTCACCAAACTCTTAAGCGCGATGCATCTCAGTTCCAAGCATGTTTGTTGTCTCGTTCAAAACCCCACTTGAGTTGCAGAAAATCGATATTGTTAACATCCTATCTCAACTCCACGTGTACGCCTTACGTAATTTTCAATCGCTTTCATATTTGTCTCTATCTGTTGTATATTACCAATCGTTCATTTCACTCGCTCCTTAAGATGTTTGTTACCCTAGCTGTTTATCCAAACTGACGGTTGAAAATAATTTCTATGAAATCTTATCGTAACATATGCTCGAGTTCTTTGAACGTAACCTTTAACAAGCAGGTGTTTCTGTTAATTATCAACCGTTTGAACATAACAATTCCTCGACTTTCTACTTTTTCGTATTTGATAAAACTGACGTTGGCTTTTACAACGAATACGTTTGCGTTGGAAATTATTAATTTTCTTACGCAAGCACGTTCCCTTATCCTTATATGTGTTTGATTAAATAAATTATGGTTAATTATGCGTATTCTTAAACTTCCATTTGCTTTGAAGCTTTTTTCCTTCATGTAATCCTAACATTCCAATTATTAAATCTAAAAATACCTTAATACTCGTCTATTTTCGCTAAATAAATTAAATTAATTTTGCGCGTAAATAATTTGCTCTTTTCTATATACAGAGTTGTTGAAATTTTATTGTTTTACACTGATTTACCCCTTTAAATCCACAACAATATATATATCTTTTTTTTTCTGTAAATTTCATGAACTGAAAATATTTTTTTCTGGGCGGAGGGTGTGTTTGCGCCATTGCATTATTTTAATTTGATACACTTTAATCTTGGCCAGCTGTTATTAAAACACCTGGCTGGTAAAAGAAAAAGGGTTCAGTTGAGCTTGATATGTATGTGAAAAGGAGCTTTTAGTGTAGTTGTGAGATTAAGTTTGTGCAAAATTATTTGAGAACCCAAAGTGGTATTAATTTATTATATCAGGATTCTTATCATCCCTTTCCTTTATCCTGATATTTAGTGTTTAAGATATTGTCCTGGGGTAAGTAAATTTGTTTAGTCACAGTCCACTATAAATTATTATTTTGTATATTTTGTTTTATCAGCACGAACATACACATTTCCTTCAAATTCGTACAGCCTACATCTTTCACTATCTGTCTGCAATAGTCTAACCTAGGTCTATCTCTATCTCTCTTTTTTTCCTATCTCTGCTTCTAATATATTCCGCACTATTCCCTCATGCCGCAGTTTGTGACCTATCATCCAATCTCTCCTATTTCTACCGTTTTCCACATATTTCTTTCTTCCCTTACCATTTTTAGTAACTCTTACGTCTGCAGCACCACATTTCAAAGGCTTCTACCTTTTTCTTGTCCACTTCTCTTGCTGTCTAGGCTTCACAGCTGCACAAAGATGTTTTCATTGTTTCTATGTTTGTTGTCTTTGAACACAGTAGTTGCTTTTTCTTGTTAAATGTAATGTAGCACAACCTTGCACCAATTTTTGTTTTATATCTTTTGCGCTTTTCCCATCTTGCATTATTTGGCTTTCTAGGTAGCAGAAATCCTTCACCTCTTGTAAGTTCTCGTTACCTATTTGTATTTATGTTTTTGATTTATTTTCCCCTCCTTCGCATACTAGTACTTTAGTTTTATTTTTGTTAAGTTTCATACCGTATATCTCTGTAAGAACCGTTTCCAATTCATTAAGAGCAGCTTCTAACTCTTCCTTGCTAGATGCTAATACCGCTATATTATCTGCAAATCTAAGTATATCAATTTTTTGTACCTGCATAGTAATTCCAAATGTCTTTCTGCATTTCACAGTATTCATTGCCTCTTCAGTGTACAAGGTAAAAATTAATAGGGATTGGGCACATGCTTGTCTTACCGCTTTCCAAATGTTTACTTCTCTACGTTCCTGCTTTAATTCTATTATTGCTGTTTGCTCTTTGTATAAGGTATGTACTATTCGTCTATTCCTATAACTCATTCCATCTTTTTGAGTATTTCGAACATTTTTTTCCATTTTGCATTGTCGAATGCTTTTTCCAGATTTACTAACTCTATATACACGCTTTCCTTTTTTTCTATTGTTTTCTCCATTATCACTCTCAGAGCTGAAATAGCCTCCTGTGTTGCCCTGTTTCGTCTAAACACAAATTGATCTTCTCCTAGTATTTTTTCAGTTAGCTTTTCCATTCGTCTTTGTACAATTCTAGTTAATATTTTTGACACGTGTGCTGTCAAACTTATTGTTTGAAAATTTTCACATCTATCCGCGCCTTTTTTTTGGTATAGTTACTATGATGTTACATTTGAAATCTTTGGGTATCTCGCGTGTCTCATACATATAGCTCACAAGTTGGAAGAAATGTTCTGTAACTGCTTTCAGAGTTCCTGTTTGCACCTTATCTGTACCCGGCGCCTTACCATTTTTCAGACCCTTTAATGCCAATTCAAACTCATCTCTAAGTCTAATTCCTGTTCTAATGCTGTTAGTTCCTTTCCTGCATATAAATTTCGTATATATTCTTGCCCACTTTCTCTACATTTTCTATAATGCCGTTTCCTCCCGCGTCCCTTATATTGTTGCTATACGATGTTATATCCCTAAAATTGATTAGTTTGTATGCTTCATCTGTCTTTCCTATTTCTATCTTAGTTTGTACCTCTTTGCACTTTTCATCAATCCATTGTTCTTTGGTTTTCCTGCATTTGAAAATAATTTCCCATTTTGTGGTTTTGTATCTCTGTTTTCCTGTTTCGTCTGACTTATTTTTATATTTTCGTCTTTCTTCTATTAAAATCAGGATATCCCTTGTTATCCATGGTTTCTTATTTTCTTTTTGTGTATACCCCAAAATATCTCTGGTCGCCATGTCTAAGATGGATTTAATGTTATTCCATTCTGTTTCTACTTCTTTAGTATCAGATATTTTCTCGATATTTTTCAGCAATTCATTTGACTTTTTTTCGAACTTTTCTTGAATGTCTATATCTTTTAGTTTCTCAAAGTCAAAGTGTCTTTTTCCGTTTCTTTTTCAAATATTTTAACTTAAGTGCGGCCTTCTTAATTACGATGTTGGGGTCAATGTCTGTTAATCAAAATGTTAATTTGCATTTACAATCACACAAAGGAAATGATAATTTAAAGGAATATATCACCTACCTTTCACTGGTTGTAGTGGTTGATTGTACTTGCACTGCTATCAGATAATTATGGACTGTATGTATAATGTTCACTAATTGTTGCTAATTACTGATGCTCGATGCACCGAACTAAATCACGAACCAAAGCCAAGCGAGAACGAAGTTGAATTGTCGTCCACTCGTACATTACCAACCCTTTTATGTCGTTGCACTAAAGGTAGGGATAATGGAGGGTTTCTAGGTGGGAATAGTTTAAGGACTTAAATTAATTGTGATTGGCATACTACACTACAACCAAAATACTTATAAAGCCTTAACATACCGCCCACCAAAATAAGTATTAGGAACTTATTTTCTAAGTGTGTCTAAACGAGCAAAAAAAAAAAAATATATATATATATAATCGTAAATTTAAAAGTTAACTTACCCTAATATACTAACTATAATACTAAGTTGCCTCTGAAATGGGAGAGGGCACAATTTTACCACGGGCCTTTTAAATAGTCCCTGGGATGTTGCCACGGTAGCCACACGACAAACATTGTCCTTTCCATAATGCAACGTATGTATACGTCCCATTTTCCACTGTAATGGAGACACTGAGTATCCTTAATCAACACCAACGTTCCCACCATTAACGAATAATTAGCAGAAAACCATTTGGTTTTCTGTTGAAGTGTGCAGGTACTCCAAATGCCACCGTTTCCAAAATGATTGCTGAATACGTTGAACCAGTTGCCAACGATTTAAAGAAGATAGTTTCAGATCTAAGACATTAGGGTCGGGAATGACAGACACTGGTTCTACGTTCAGAAAATGACCAGGACTTAAGAATGAAAAATCAGTGGGATCGTTACTCATTGGACATAAAGGTCTGGAGTTTAATATGGCTTCAATTTGAGCAAGAATGGTGTTAAATTCTTCGTACGAGAGAATTTGTTCGCCTACCACCTTCTTGAGATGGGACTTTACAGATTTTATCCCAGCTTCCCACATTCCCCAAAGTGAGGAGCCGACGGAGGATTAAAAACAAAGTGAATACCTTCCGTTTCAGATGACTGCTTCATATATTCGATTAGTTCCCGAGATGCTCCGATAAAATTTGTTCCACAGTCACTATGAATTTGCAAGCATTTACCTCTGCGTGCTACAAACCGCCGTAAAGCTGCA
Organism: Platerodrilus igneus; assembly: GCA_036346225.1. Lineage (NCBI taxonomy): Eukaryota > Metazoa > Arthropoda > Insecta > Coleoptera > Lycidae > Platerodrilus > Platerodrilus igneus. The sequence continues at coordinate 8,027,531 of JARFIW010000999.1, read as the reverse complement.
ATAAAGGCTTCTTTAGATAGGTTTGATGCCAACTCCAGATGTATCGCTTTTGTACTAAGACAAACAAATAAACAAACATAGGCTTTCAATGATTTGGCACCTCTAATACGATTCATGGTGATAGAAAAGGGTCCACCGTAGTCTACCCCAGTATGTAGAAACGCTTTACCGGCAGTAAGTCTAGCAGGGGCAAGTCGCCCATAGGAGGGCATAGCGAAATAGGTTTTGACGAAAACATCGAATACAAGAGTTTAGGCACTGTTGAATAGCCCTTTTGCAGACAGAATCCAAAAATTTTGTACTAACAAAAATGAGTAGTTCTAAGTCCAGGGTGTAAATATTTCGTATGGCAATCTCGAATAATGAGCTCTGTCACCCGGTGTGACCGAGGAAGTAGCAAAGGAAATTTTGTATCATAAGATACGTCTGCATTTCGCAACCGGCCGCCCACCCTTAACAACCCATCACTGTCAAGGAAAGGACTGAGAGGTCGAAGTTGTTTATTACTAAGTTTTCCTTTCGAATGATATCAATGTCCTGACTGAAAACTTGTTCTTGAACCCGTTTTATTAATAAATGAAGTGCATACTGTTCGGGGGAGACCAATAATTGTTCTAAGTTTCGAATATCCAAATTTGCACGAACTTTCAAGTTACGAATGAACTGACAAATATATACCAGAATCCTGCATATTTTTCGCAAATCTGAAAATTGATTTACCATCGAGTCTACGAAATGATCTGCAACGTGTATATTAAGGGATAAAGTTCTTTTTCAATGTGCATCTGAGTGTGATCTGTAAGAGTTGGTTCCATATGAGCAGGCCAATTCTCTTTAGGTAATAGTAACCATGGTGGAGCCGTCCACCACAAAGGATGATTAACAAGCTCAGCAGCTAATAATCCTCTTGATGCACAATCAGCAGGATTATCCTGTGATTTAATATGATGCCACGATGATGGAGCCACTCGTTCTTGGATATGCGAGACACGATTGCTAATAAAGGTCTTCCAATTATACGACGAAGATCGAATCCATGCTAATGCTACTGTGGAATCTGACCACGCAAATGTATCGTCCAATACTAAATTATCTCTATACGTATTTTGCACATACTCGACCAAGTTCGACAACAACACTGCACCACACAATTCTAATCGAGGTAATGATATACGATTGGTTGGTGCGACCTTAGATTTGGCACAGACCAATGATACTTGGATGTTCCTTTCTCATCGACACAGCGGAGATAAACTGCTGCTGCATATCCAGCTTCCGATGCATCACAAAATGCATGAATTTGTACAGTTTGATGGTTATCGCAAAGAATCCGTCGAGGAATTTCAATTTTCAATAACTCGGGTAATTGTTGAAGATACAGATTCCATTTTAAAACAATTTGTTGGGGAGGAAGTTCATCCCAGCCAATTCCTAATATCCATACAGATTGAATCAAATGTTTTGCGAAGAAGACCAATGGTGATAATAACCCCAGAGGGTCAAAGATCCTTGCAATTTCGAAACCATATTCCTTTTGGTACAAGGCCGATCAACGATATTAAGATTGTAAACAACACATCACTCAATGGTTGCCATTGCAGTCCTAAAATTTTTTGAGAAGTATTGTTTACCTCTTCAAACAAAAATGCTTGCTGATACCGAACGGAATCAGGTAAATGGCCAATGACACTTGGCACGTTGCTATTCCACTTTCGCAACATAAAACCACCTGATTGGCAAATTTGGTTTAATTCATACACGAGTCGTTTGCCATCCTCTATCGAATCACACCCTGTAATCAAATCATCCACGTACGTATCCGATGCTAAAATCTTGGAAGCAATAGGAAAACGTAACGATTGACTTTTGCAAGTTCTTGAATTACACGCATGGCTAAAAATGGTGATGATGTGATGCCGTATGTAACAGTGTTTAGCTGATAATCGATAACAGACTCCGAGAACTTAAATCTCCAAACTATACGTTGATAGTCTCGATGGCTAGTAGAAATAAGAATCTGTCTATACATTTGCTTAATGTCCGCAGTTAAAACTACAGAATGTAAACGAAAGTGTAATAACAACTCCATGATATCTTTTTGAAGAGGGGCCTGCGAGTAAATGATCATTTAAAGACCCTCCACTTTGAGCGCTGGCTGAAGCATCAAATACGACACGAAGTTTTGTAGTTGTACTGTCTGGTTTGAACACGGCGTGATGTGGTATGTAATATACCGGCGATAATGTAGACGATCGAGTTGAATCCGATACAATACGAGACATGTGACCACTATCGATATAATTCTGCATAAATTCTCTGTACGAATTATACAGTTGAGGATTTATTTCAAACGGCGTTCTAGTGAAAGAAATCTTCGAAGTGCTATTTCCGAGAGCCAGCAAATAGCGGTTCAGGACCATTGAAAGGTAACAAAACAATAAAACGACCGGTGTCATCCTGCTTGTGAGTGTCCACAAAATGCCTTTCACAAATTTCCGCATGAGGAGATAATTTGTTAGAATCTGGAATATTTTCCAGTTCCCAAAATCGAGTAATGTTAGCATCTTCTACAAGTGCAGCTAATGATATACGAGATGTAACAGAAGAAAGAACCTTCCTGTTAATATCCACCCAAAGGTAGTGTGAATTGCCACGGGTTCTTCTAGTGACCCAATGCGAGTTGCGTTTAATAAAACACGCGCGAACAAATCTGCACCTAACAATAAATCGATATGGCTAGGTTTGTCGAAGTCCGAATCTGCTAAATCTAATCCAACTATGTGAGGCCAACTATTTGGTGAGATCCTTGATGAAGGAAGGGTTCCACAAATGTCTGGTAAAACAAAACAATCAATACTGTACTCTGGAACAGTTTTACCTTGAGGACTAATTTTACACGATACTTGTCCATACGCATGAGAAGCAGATAGACCTAAGCCTTCAACCTTCATTGAAATATTCGATTTTCTTAAACCTAAGCGTCGACAACACTTATCAGTCATGAAATTTTCCATTGATGCACTATCTACAAGTGCTCTTACTGTCTGAACTTTACCAAACCCATCTGTAATTGAAATTCTTGCGGTGCCTAATAACGTCATTGTGTTGGACGATCTAGATGATAACAACGTACTTGTAGTAGTGTTGCAGGTGGGTTCGGGAAGTTGATCTGTTGCCTGAGTGATTGCAGGTTTCTGTGCAACTGTAGGGTTTTCAAAGTGCAATAAAGTATGATGACCCTTGCACACTTTTTACAAACAAGTTTGGAAGAGCAGCGTGTAACCATATGAGAGTTGCGAAGACAATTAATGCATAAGTGTTTGTCTTTAACAAAGTTATAACGGTCTTGTGGCGATTTATTCAGAAACATTTCACATTGGTATAAGTTATGAGTACCACTGCAAAGACTGCATTTCTGAGCGAATGAAGTTGTTACGAATGACTTTCGAACTTGGGGTTTTGAATATTCAAAGGAACGTTTAGAAGGTACACTAGATGATATGGTTTGTTTAACGGACGTATTAAATTTGGACGGTGTATCGGAAACAACCATATTGCTAATTTCTAATGCCTTGCAATGTTTTTCTAGAAATAATTTTAATTGATCATAAGATGGAATGTCTGATGTATTTTCTAATTCAAATGTTTTCAACAGATTTGTATCTACCTTTTTTGATAACAAATTAAACAATACGAAGTCGAGCAAATCAATCTTAGTTTGACGTAAGCTTGATATATTTTCCGTAAAGCAATTAAGCAATTCTCTTAAATCTGTATGTGAATTAAATTTTGCTTTTGGTGACGATTCTAAAGCATTCCAATGCGTGTTTGCAATTAAACGTTTTGAATTAAACCTCTCCACAATAATTGAATAAGCTAGCATATAATTATTATTCGAAATTTGCAAATGTCTAATGAGTTCTCTAGACTTAAAATCCAACGCATCAATTAAAAATAGAACTTTTCGATCGGTAGCAATTGATTATTTTCATGAACTAAATTATTAAAAATTGAATAAACTCTTGAAATGTTCTATTTTTCCAGAAAATTTTTCATTTCTATCCGAGGGAGACGAATATTAGTACATGAGCCGATGCTAGTAATATTTTCAGTCAAGCATTTTTCAGCAGTGGATATATTATCAAATTGTGCCTTAATAATTTTAATGTTTAACAAAGACCTATCTATTTCAATTCTTAATGTTGTAACTTCATTTAATAATTCCGAGTTGTCCTCATCCAATATGCACGTTTTATAAGATGTATCTACATCGTTTTTGATATCAAAGGCGCTTTCAGCCATAATATTAACAGAAATACAATTGCCTTTAATATGCTCCAATTTATCTATCGCACCAGATATATCAGATAATCTATCGAGTGCGGCCTTTAAATCCACTATCAACCTATCCGATGAAATATGTGCCATCCTAACGAACAAGGTTACTAATATCGATTTTATATTGATTTCAGCTACAAAAATGAAGGGTTTGTTCACCTAATAATAGGATATACCAAGGGTAATGTTGAACTACCTGTTAAAGAATTTTTACTACAACGTGCCTAACGGGAGCTTGCAAGTTTCAATATGACAAAGAGCAAAGGGTTTTATTCTACCCGGTTTTACGAATACCTGAATTCTCTAGCGAACTTGAATTACAAGTTTAAAATAACTGTATTGCTTAAACACTTTTCTGACTACAAATTCTTACGTTAACTATCCCTAAAATTTACAAAGATTTGTCATTTTAAGGCTTTATAAGATTCTGTATCAGTACAAAATTTCAAATTTAATGCGAGATTGCATCTACTATAAGTTAGTTTACACAATTGACTATGAAACTGGTGGTATGACTACACTTTTCTTCTAAATGCGGTCAACCCCTAATTTAAGCGAAGAGCAATTAACAATGTAGTTAAATTGAATGCCAAAATGCCAATAATAAACCAATTAATAAGCAAAATATTTGCTCAAAGGACCAAAATGTTAATCAAAATGTTAATTTGCATTTACAATCACACAAAGGAAATGATAATTTAAAGGAATATATCACCTACCTTTCACTGGTTGTAGTGGTTGATTGTACTTGCACTGCTATCAGATAATTATGGACTGTATGTATAATGTTCACTAATTGTTGCTAATTACTGATGCTCGATGCACCGAACTAAATCACGAACCAAAGCCAAGCGAGAACGAAGTTGAATTGTCGTCCACTCGTACATTACCAACCCTTTTATGTCGTTGCACTAAAGGTAGGGATAATGGAGGGTTTCTAGGTGGGAATAGTTTAAGGACTTAAATTAATTGTGATTGGCATACTACACTACAACCAAAATACTTATAAAGCCTTAACAATGTCTATATCTGCTACTGGGTAGCTTCTACAGTTTTTTACTTGATTTCTAAACTGTTGTCTAACAAGAATTTGATCTATTTGTTATCTTCCTATATCTCCTGGCATCTTCCACGTATATCATCTTCTAGCATGATGTTGAAATAATGTGTTTGTGATGACTAAATTGTTCTTGTCGCAAAATTCTACAAGCCTATTTCCCCTGTCGTTCCTCGAGCCTAAACCAAATAGACCTACTACCGCTCCGTCCCTACCCTCACCTACCACTGCATTAAAATCCTCCGTAATGCATAAATATAACGGAAACCTCGAATGCACACTTTGCTCAGAGGCACCGGAAGCTGCGATGCATGTACTATGCAGATGCGAGGCGTTGGGTAGAACGAGGCAGCGTCTATTCGGGCGACCAAAGTTAGACCCGAAAAAAGTCGATTCATCAAGGGACTTGTACTCTATGATTCGGGGTGCAGGCTTTGCAGATTGGGTATAATACATAACCAGGGTTAGCACAATAAGCCTTTTAGGCTGCAGTGCGGCGGAGCCATTGGCAGACGCACCCGCCAGGGGGAGTGGTTTTAGTGGGTATGCAGTTTGGAGAGTCCTACATTTTGGCTATAAAAGTTTTCCACTCCACCGGGTTCGGAAAACTATCAAAAAAAAAACAGATAAAGACAAGAGATTACAGTTTTCTATTACTGTGTTAGACAAAATTGATGAAAATAACGATTTTTTAAAAAAATGTAAATTTTTATGGAGGGCAACTTTTCATGTAAACGGTATTGTGAATCGACACAATTGCACAATTTGAGGTTCACAACCATCTCGTGAGTTCATTGAGTATTATGGTGACTCACCCAAAGTTAACGTTTGGTGCGGTCTTGTGCTTGACAGAGTTATAGGTCCTTTCATTTTTGTTAAAAGCACGATAACTGGTAATGTCTATTGTGACATGTTAGAAAATGTTTTTCTTCTGATGGATGATATTGAAGGGAGAAGGGTTTTGTCCACTTTCAGCAAGATGGCGCACCGCCTCACTTCTTTGCGTGTGCAAGAAGCACTCAGTACTCGATTCGGTAACAGAGGGATTGGAAAGGAAGAACTTACTCTTTGGCTTTTTCTTCTGGGAGCATGTGAAGAACATTGTGTATTTAGAGAAAATTCGTGATCTAACGCATTTCAGCCAACGGATACTTGCTTGAGTGGCAACCGTCACCCCAGGCATGCTGGTAAGGACCTGGCAAGAGGTAGAATTTCGTTTAGATGTGTGCTGTGCCAGTAATGAGCCCCACGTTGAAATTTACTAAATTGTAATAAAATCTTGAGAATATTACCTCTAAATTCATATATAGCACATTACACTGTGATTTTGATTTAATAATAGTATTTAACCTTAAAACCCCGGACTTCTTTTATGGAAAGCTTGTATTGTGAAGTTAACTGCTTCAATGCATAGTTTTGGTCTTTTAATAACTTTGGCAATTGTTAATACAAACTGTTTTATATATTTGGAATCAGTATGAAATCATGAGAAATCAAAGATGGTGTCCATAAAAAAGCAAAAGTTTATGGCATCTGCTGATTATGTAAGCACTAATGATCACACTATAGTTTCACTACGCTAATTTTTTAAAAACATTTATTACAACAGCTTGGTACTATGAACATTTACACACGATGTGTACATATATCTAACTTAAACTATAAACTAAATTATAACTTGAAGTTTAAATGAAGTGTAAAAATGAAGTGCCCTTCGGAACGTTTCTCCCTGGTATTTATGTTTTTCCTTCCACGGCCCTTTGCATTGGTCGTGTGAACAGCCTTGGTTCCCATGCGTTTGCAGCTATGTATACATCGTTTATCGGTCATCCGAAGGATTTGTGCCAGACATAAAATAAATATTAAGTGAGATAAATCAGTCTGTTAAGGGGTGCAACTGCCACCCACTATGGTAGGTTCCCTACGATAAAGTCTAAGGGTAACTTTGATTAATATGACAAGTTTAACCTAAAGTAAATATATACGTTTCTAATCTTGAAAGGACGCAGACCACTCCCACGGATGTTTATTCTATACATTCACATGTGTTAAGTTTAAGGGTGATTTTTATTACTATGTCTACAGATTAATGTGTCTACAAATTGACAAGCTTAACCTAAAATAAATATATACATTTACAATCTTGAAGGGATACAATTCGCTCCCACGGATGTTTATGTAATTTAATCTAACATATGTGACTTATGCAATATGTAACCCCTCTTTTTGTTCAAGGCAACGGAGTGTTGTTTGCTATTGTATTTATTTTCTTATCGTCTAATTTTAAAGTCTTTTTCTTTTTCTCAATAACTTTACAGGCAAATTTATGACTAACAGTTCCTAAAAATATAATTACAATAAATACATTCATGTCAAAAAAATGTGTTGCTGAAGTCGTTCGATCAAGTTCATCTAGTCTTTTTCCTTTGGTCTTCTAAGTTTGTATATATTGGTTTTGCGTCTTCTAAATTTACAGATTGTAACTCGATAGGTTCGGCCCTTTCGATCTTCTTGGGTGTGTTACTATTTGTTGTCTGGATTTCTGGTATCTCCACGTACGAAGATGAGTGTAAGTAACTTTCATACTTCTTTATATGTCCGTCGATTTTGATTTCACAGCCCTTAATTAATTCAACTAAGCAACTGCCTTTTAGCTGGGTGTTGTCCATTAGTGTTGCACATTTTGTCGTTGCGACTGTTTCTATCGGGGTTAATACCATCCATTTGTTTCCTTCTAATTTCTGGATTCGTGTGTCGGTTATACGAACGGGATTTGTTCGCAGTTTGTTTGGTTTGCATTAAACCATAGTACCTAGTTAAATTGCACATGGTACTGTTTCATCAATTTCGGATATATGTTCGTTTTGGCATACATATTCATTCGTTAAGGTCTCTTTACATTTTGTATTTGATAAAGCATACTTTTCTTCACCTAGGAGTAAATATTTGGAATGTGGAATTATTGTCTTAAAGGAGTTTTTATTTGGTGTAGGAAAAGGGTGAACGTAAAAGTAATCTCTACGAGGGGTACATCCAATATAAATACAATTTGGTTATCTTTGGTGTAACTTCTAACAGTAGTTAATTTTTCGATTAATAAAATTGTTTCTTATCTGGTTTGAAGGGAAATTTAAGTTTGTCTGATTGCTCAATTTCCATAAGCTCGTCGAGTAAATCGTGTGGTTCTATTATAGAATTGTGTAATGTATTTAATTTTGCAAAGGTGATAGCTACTTCTATTCTATCTAGTAAATCATAAAAGTGTGAAAATACGGTTTGTATGACATAGTATTGAAATGTTTTTTCATTCTGAATTAATGTGAATTGTATTACTTGGTCTAGATGTTCGATTCATTGTTTTAGTATAAGTTGATTCCTATTCAAGGTTTCTTTGCTAGTATTAAATTTGTCTATTGCCCTTTGTACTATAGTGATTTGATCTTTGAGAATCGTTTTATTTTGGTTTTGATTTTTCCCTAAATATGTTATTGCTGTGTCGTATCTTTCTGCGTCTTGTTGGTCAAGGTTTCCTGTTATTACTTTAATTAAAGATCCTGCTAAGTTAATTAGCCCTCGCTTATGGCGATTGCTTATTTAGGGGTTCAACTGAAATATTTGCGATCCTATTTTGCTTTCTAATATTCGTATAATGTTGTGTGAGTTGTGCATTTCTGTCTTGAAGTCTGTTGAATTGTACGTTGTGTTGTCGAAGGCATTTTTGATTTTCCTATACGTCAGCTTTAGTGTTTCTAATTCTTTAATTAGTGGCGTGATGTCGTATATTAGAATAAAGCTTCAGTTGTCTATTGCGTTTTAGCTGTTCCAAGTTTTAGTGATAGTAGTCCGGGGTTGTCATTTAGGTTTTCGAATCTAGGCATGTCTAAAGTGTAAAGGCTTCCGCAAATTGCTAACCTGCAACAATAAAAGGTTTTCTGAGTTCATTAATGTGGATTATTTCGGGTCGGCGTTTGCCGGTTTTCTTGATGATTTTAACTCGATTTCTGTCTAGTAGTTTTGTTACTTCATAGGGTCCTAAAAATTGATTATCCTTTTTATTTCTACTAGTATTTTTTTATAAACGGTTTGTTCTATCATGAATTCTTTACTAGTGTCGCCTTGTGTATTATTTTTGTCGAGTGCGGTTAATTTCTTATCGTGTAGCTTCTTCGTAACGTCTTGATATACGTGTTTTAATCTATCCTGGTGATTTTTTTGCGTTTTTCGTATAGAAGGTGTGTGGTGTGAAAATTTCGTCGGGGTTTCTTGCGTCCGAGTGCCCAAAAGTTAACTCTTGTAACGTGTAATTGGTACCAGAGTGAATTGAGTTGTTGTAACCAATAATTGCGTAGTTCATAAGATAATTTTCTTTTGGATACATTGTTCTAAGTATTCTTAGGTGCTCTATAATGGTGGAATGGAATCTTTCTACAATCGAGTTAGATTCATGGTGCATTGGCGTCGTAAAATGAATTTTGATTTTGTACAAATTCAAGGTTTCCTTTACAGTTTCGTTGCTAAATTCCTTACTATTGTCTAATATTAAGTTCTGTGGTACTCCGAAAGATGCGAAGTAATTTATTAGGGCTTTACTAATATGTATTGCGGTTTTTGCGGTGATGGGTATCGCTTGTGAGAATTTCGTGAAGGAATCTACTAATGTCAAATAGTTTCTGTTGTCAAATATAAAAACGTCTATGTGAATGATTTTAAAGGGTTTAGTAGCGGTTTCCGTAAGCATCAATGGTGAGTAAGGGTTCCGTCTTGCGTATTTTGTTTTCTGACAAGTTTCGCAAACATTAATAAATTTAGTTATGCTGTCAGTCATATTCGTCCAATAGTAGTTGCGTTTTATTTTCTCTTTTGTCTCGTTAATTCCCCTGTGGTTTGTCTTACCTTCGTAATAATTCTTGATTAAATACTCCCTGTATGTTTATTGTGGTTTGTTTAGCATTTTTCTTAATCTTTTTTGGGAATTAAACCACTCATAGTTTTTAAAATCATCTTTATTTACATTTCGATCCATGACCTAGGATCGTTGTCAAAATAATAAAAACTTCAAGTTTGACATAAATTGAAGGTGACTTTGATTTATTGATTTTCGAAATATTTGGTTTGAGTACACTAGGCAAAAATTTTTAAAGTTTAAAAGAATGATTGCCTTCAATTTGTGTTGCGGCCTGGGACCGACTTTTTCAGGTAGCTAATACGCTTAACGTGAAATCAGCTGATTAATTTTTATTGGTGAATTTTATATAAATTCAATAACTTGGGGATTGGAAAACATTTTTTAACATGTTTCTATTTATACAATTAGGAGGATGGTTATTAAAGAAGTGTGCGATTAGCATTAGTTTTTCTTCCATGTCCATAATCGTATTGTCCAGTTTAGTGCATTTAATTCATATGGGTCCGTTTTCCGAAAAGTGTTCGAGAACTGTTTTACAAAAGTTTTCGTATAGTTGAGTATTGTGAAAGTGCATGTAGTAGGTAGTTTTTGGGGATGTATATTCTTTTAGGAATTTTATTATTAAGTCGTTATTGTTTTCGTTGGAAATTTTAGTGGTTATTATGTTTTTGTCCTCTATCTTTTTTAACTGAAGTTTCCGTCATATTGTAAGCGTTGGGTAATACGTGTATTTGATTCGTTTTGTTGTTAATTATCTCGTCAAGGACTTTGATTTCGTCATTCGTATATTCTCTGACGTTAGAGTGAACGGTGTCTTGAGAATTTTCATTGTTTTGAGTCGTTGCGGGTTCTTGTACAATTTCTTGTGTTGGATCTGTTTGTTCTTGGTCGTTGTCTTTAGAAAATCCTTGTGTTAACTGTCTTAGGTATTCTAATATATATATTGATCCGTGTCGCTGGTGTTGTTAAATGTGGATTGGTTGTCTTCTAGGTCATTTATTGCGTTAAGCGTTATTCTTGAAAGGCAATCAGCATTGGCGTAGTATTTACCGTCTTCATAAATGATCGTATAGTCAAATTCTTCTAGCTTCAATCTCCACCTTACCAGTTTAGAATTTGGTTCTTTGAGGATAAAGAGCCATGTTAATGGTCGATGATCTGTGTAAATGATGAATTTCTTACCATATAAGTACGGTCTGAAATATTCACAGGCCCAAACTATTGCAAGTAACTCTTTTTCGATAGTTGAGTAGCGCGTTTCTGTGTCAATTAAGCGTTCTTGAAGCATAAGCTATAGGTTTCTCATTCGGTATATTACCTTGGGATAAAACTGCTCCTAGGGCAAAATTACTTGCGTCTGTAGTGACAATAAACGGTTTATCACTGTTAAAGTCACGGTATTGTAATACGGGGTCATTAATTAGAATATTTTTATAGATGTCGAAGCATTCTTTAAATTCGTCGTCATGAATTATTTTTTCATTCTTTTTTAAACATTTAGTCATAGGTTCTGTTATTTTACTAAAATCTTTAATGAAGCGTCTATAATAGCCCATTAATCCTAAAAAGCTTTTAATTTCCTTAGGGGTTTTTGATATTGGAAAGTTTTTTATTGCAGTTATTTTCTCATGGGTTGGCTTTACGCCTTCTGAGGTGATTACATGCCCTAAGTATTGTATTTCTTTTTTCAGAAATTCTGATTTGTCTAGTTGTATTTTAAAATTGCTTTGTCTTAGTCTTTTGAAAATGTTTTTAAATCGTTGTATATGTTCCTGAAGGGATGTACTAAAAATTATTACGTCGTCTAGTAAGACGAGGCAAGTTTCGTTCTGTAAACTTCTGTGAATGTTGCCCATTACTCTTTGGAACATCGCGGGTCCATTTTTTAATCCAAAGGGCATTCTTTTGTAGTGGTCATGTCCGCCTTCAACCGAAAATGCGGTTTTCTCTGCGTCTTTCGGATTTACCTCTAGTTGTAAAAAGCCGCTGACCATGTCCAGGGTACTAAAGTAATTAACTCTCCCGAGTGTGTCCAGAATGTCTGTTATGTTAGGAAGGGAGTATTTATCCTCTATTGTCCTTTCATTTAATTTCCTATAGTCAATTACTAATCTCCATTTTCGTTTACCTGAATTGTCCATCTTCTTTGGTACAATCCATACTAGGCTACTCCTAAGAGAATTACTGTCTTCTGTTATTCCTTGTTTCAACATACTTTTGATTTGGTCCCTAACTTCCTGTCTGTGTATTTCAGGGAGTCTGTAAGATTTTGTAAAAATAAGGATGTCGTCTTTCGTTCTAATGTTATGTCGTATTTTGTTTGTAAAACTAAGTGGAATTTGGTCACAATAAAATATGTCGCGGTATTCGTAACAGAGTTTTTAATAGCTTCTTTCTCTTCTCGGTTACAGTGATTTACTCGAACGTTTTTTAAATTTTCCTTTAACATATTGTCATGTTGGGTTTCGAAGGGTTCATCTGTGTCCATTTTGTAGACAAAGTTTAAATCAATTATATTAAGGGGTTCTATCGGTAATGGTTCTGTAAATGTCAGGTTTGTCGACTGCTCTTCACTGTTTGTACCGGTAGTTAATGCACAATAATTTTTTACATTTACAAGTGCTCTTAGTGTCTCTAATCCTTTTTGAATTCTGTATAGTTATGTATATCTATACCGTCCTTCATAATTACAGGTATTTTTACAACGGTGTGTGCACGCGGTGATAATGTTATTTGGTAATTTCTCTCACTTACTGTGGATTCTAATAAGTTGGGTATTCTTGTTCGTGGAGTTGTCAATTCGTTCGTTATCATATTGATGTTAGCGTCTAGTTGTTTAAGTAAATCTAGTCCGATTAAACCATCATATTTCGTACTGAATTTAAATAAGTAAAATTTATGGGTTGTGTAGTATTAAAAATGTCGAAAATTGGTATTTGAATTATTTAATTATAATAAGAGGTATCATGCGCTGTTTGAATAGTGAATTCCTCATTGCGAATGGCTGAATTATAAAATACTTTGGCTAGTTCTGGATTCATCAAGCTTTTTGTGCTTCCAGTGTCAAAAACTTTGCGTTGGTTTGCGGGATAAAAATGTATGGAAGGTGTGATTTAAAAGTGTTCATTTGTATTACGTTGGGTGATTTGGAAATTGACTGTCGCACATATCCTGCGATTGAAGTGTTTGTTCGTCCGGTGGCTTTACAAAAGATTCTTCATTCGTTTTATATTCATTATAGTTGTAAGTGCTGTCAAAGTCGCGTGTACTAGGGTTCATGTTGGTTTCGGAGTTACAAAAATGATCTTGAGAGTCGTTTGTATTGCTTACGTTTTATGTGTAAAATCTGTTCGTATTATGGGTAGTTTTAGGTCTAAGTAGTGTGTTACCTGATGAGGTATCCATCGGTTCTGCTTTATAATTATCTTGTCTTACTCGATTAGAACTTTGATTGAATTGATTCGGTACTTGTTGTGTGAAAGATGATTGTCGTTGTGGATTATATTGGTTATGTTGTCATTGTGGTCTTTGTTTAAAGGTGTTTTGCGTATATTGTCCTTGAAATTGGGGATTTTGTCTTTGTATAATTGAAGAAGCATTATTCTGAAAATTTCTATAAAATGATGCTCGATTGTTAAATGGTAAGTGCGGTCTTACGTTATTATGTTTTCCAGGAAGTATCTTATGTTCGGGTCTAAAGTTAAAATGTGCGGTTATGTTACTATGTTGGTTCGTAGAGTATAAAAAGTTTTCTTCCTCAATTACAAAATTCATGGCTGATTCTAAACTATCCGGGTTTCTCATCTAACATTCGTTTGAATCTGTCCCGAAAGTCCTCTTATAAAAGTTTTTAAAGCTACTCCGTTATAATTTTTAACGTGTAATGCGCGTTCTTCAATACGAATATTCATCGAATTTTATTTTGGTATTATTAAGCTACGTGCGTCTTGGCATCGCATACCAAAGCGGTATAGAGTTCCATTTTATTAGGTTTTACACGAGACAATCAACACTTCGATGATCGCCAAAGCACAAACTGTGAGTATTTTTTACCTCTTCCCATGTTCTTAATTCTGTTCTAGAGCCTCATTAATATTAAAGCTCTACCTTGACCTAAAATTGCTCTTATAAGAAAATTATTTAATGTATCGTTCGTTTTACTACCAAACGTGTTCAGAAAATTGTGGCAATTATATATAAATATATTCAATGTATGCGGATTACCGTCGTAATGCGGTATCGCATCTAAATATAGCCTTAATAACTGATAATCCACTTTCTCTGTCATTTTAAATTTCTTTTTTAATTTCTAACCCTAATTATATCTATAATAGAAACTATCTCTATAGTGACTTCAAATTAAGAAAATTTTAGTAATTTTTTAATTTTGTTTTGGAATAAAGGATTTACTTACAGGATTATTACTGCTTTCATTGTATGCGTCTAGGATCTGGACGCTTTCTGTTCCTTTTCCTGGCCTTTCCAAGTTTTTGTTGTATATCTGCCTTTGGTTCCTGTTTCCTGTTCTATTCTCGAACTTGACATGGACGATTTTGTTCCATTCCGATTTTCCTTCAAAGGTACTTTCTTCGACTATCTAAAACAGTTTGTTAATACCTGGAAAATTGTCGAAACAATAGTCTTAGTGCGATACTGGACTTCGAGTATCCTACCCACTGCGCTAAAATTTTGTTCTTTATCAACAAAAGAAGATTTATAGAAACATTTATTACAACAACTTGGTACTATGAACATTTACACACGATGTGTACATACATTTAACTTAAACTATAAACTAAACTATAACTTGAAGTTTAAATGAAATCTAAAAATGAAGTGCCCTTCGAAACGTTTCTCCCTGGTATTTATGTTTTTCCTTCCATGACCCTCTGCATTGGTCGTGTGAACAGCCTTGGTTCCCATGCGTTTGCAGCTGTGTTTACATCGTTTATCCGTCATCCGGAGGATTTGTGCCAAACATAAAATAAATATTAAGTGAGATAAATCAGTCTGTTAAGGAGTGCAACTGCCACCCACTATGGTAGGTTCCCTATGATAAATAAAGTCTAAGGGCAACTTTGATTAATATGACAAGTTTAACTTAAAGTAAATATATACATTTATTATTTTGAAAAGACGCATTCCGCTCCCACGGATGTGTTAAGTTTAAGGGTGACTTTTATTACTATATATACATATTAATGTGTCTACAAATTGACAAGCTTAACCTAAAATAAATATATATATTTCCAATCTTGAAAGGAAGCAATTCGCTCCCACGGATATTTATGTAATTTAATCTAACTTATATGTGACTTATGCAATACGTAACTCGCTAACTGTTTGGTACGATAAATTCGTAATTATATACGTGTCCAAATGTCAAAAATTATGTTCATTAAATCATATGCAATGATAACAAACAAATTATTAGCTACGAAAACACTAGTTAGTCTAATTACTAGGATAAACGCAATTAAATCGTGAAATCTATGGACCCCTGTGCCTGTCCGTACGATGGGTCGCCTATTTAGCAGGTAATTTTTATAATTTTTTTTTCTAACTATTACTTTGGAAACGTTTCTTTTCTGGAAAGACATAGACCCTACGTTATTCCAGTATTTTCTTAGTTTTCTACGGTATTTTTAAAAATTCCTAAAAACCAGACATTCATAGTCGTTTAAATACCAATGCCTTCTTTAAGCGGCATACACTTCTAGTTAACAAAATTAAAACTTGTGCAAAAAAATCCAATTCTAATTTTTATAAAATTGCAAGCTTTATTATCGTGGAAACAATTGCACTTTTGATCTTTTAGGGGGTGTATTTTTGAACATGATTACAGGAAAGAAATTATTTTAATACAGTCTAATCACCTCCCAAAGTTTTTAGACTAAAAGTATCTAGAATATAGAATAAACACAAATAACTAAAACAAAAATACGATATTTTAGTATTAATTGAGGAGGATCAGAAGTGAGAGAGAAGATAAAGAAAAATTAGCAAAAAAGACAGCATCATGTAGTAAAAAAAGAAAATATATACGCTGTAGAAAAGACAAGAGGTTGGTTGAAAATCAAGTATAGTGATGAACAGTTAGGCTTAATTTGGTAGAAGCATTTTAGTAACTGTTAGCTAATTTTTGACATTTGAACTAAGGCATTTTTGCCGAAACAGATGTATGTGGCAATAATTCCATTAACAAATATTAGTCACTGACACGAATGTTTAAATAATGTAAAACAACATGTACTTAGTTCAACTGATAAACAATCAAAACTGTGGTATCATGGCGTCTATGATATATTCTGGATTATACATAATCCTTGATAAGAGATAATATTTATCTAGTAATATTTAATACGAAATGCTTATTATTCTGAGATTATTAACGCAAATGGTTTTAACTCATACTTAAAGTTAATGTTGGCGGTATAGTACCGTGTGGCAAGGTTACGCGTATGGAATGACTTCCTTATTATGTAATAAATAACTATTCTTAACAGATATGGACTGTAATCAGTAAAGTAATAATTACGTGCGCATGGTTGCATTATTTATTGTAAGTTTAGTTCACGAACGTAGTCCTTTTTTTTACTGTTAATATATCTTCATATTACCATTTTTGTATTTCATTTAATCACTTTTTATTATTTTAAGACCGTCTAAAACTTCAGAGTTTAAAAAAATCTGAAACCAAAGAAATATTATACTTCAATATTAAAAAGTAAAGAAAAGGTCATTAACAGTTTGTAATAACTTTCATATAATCGTTTGAAAATTCTACATATTTTTCATAACCTATAATTGTCGACGACATATCATAAAACAACACTTTTTTAAATTCTTAATTAGAACAACATTTTGAACAATGTCTAGATTTATCCCTTTTTAATTAATTCGAATGTAGTTTAGTTTACTTTAACATACGTGCAGGAAGGTAATTTGTATCGCAAAACAGGTAGATTATAAACCTTTCACAAAGTACGTAAATACGGTTTTCTGTAACTTAATAGTGTGGTTGTCTGTCGATAAAATTCATTTATTTTGTAATCATTAAGTGTTTTATATACTAAAAAACTGGCCAAATTTTCAACTAAATCCTATGAATACTCTACAAAAATAGAATAAGAGAAACAGTTCCTAATTTAATTTTGCAATAGTTGTAAATTTGAAGTGACAACTGTCGACAGATATAATTAATTTTTTCAAATTTGCAGTTAATTATCTTTATATTTTACGACAAACTAATAATGGGGAGTCAATGGATTAATGATGATTGACGTAACAAGGAGAGCTATGCATGTTCAAATTCCGATCATTAAATGTATATACATAAACTATAATTAAATAAAAGGAAATCAGAAAAATCTACAAGCGTATGAAATGGATTATAATGAGAATTTATGCCCTTGTAGAGAAGCAAGCATCTCAGAACAGTGGATTCAATGTGACCCATGTTTAATTTGGTATCACTCTATCTGTGCTGGACTCGATGATGAAGAAGTTAAGCAGATTGGTTTGTCTGATGGCACTTGGCTCTGTCCTAAATGCGAAGCTTCTTCAAGCATACAGCCTTCAATTTCCACTTGTTCCTCTGGAATGATATCATGCCCCCACTGTCCCGATTCCCTCTCTCATAAAAAATACAATGAAGAAAGGGATTTCAAAATTCACAAAAGTCGTACTCACTAAAATCTACTCGTATCGCAATTGTCCTTGCCTTCATCGGGGTCTATCATCGATCAAATAGTCAATATGAAAAGTTCAATCAAAGCCTAACACGAATTCCGAAAGGTGCTAGATTTACTGCCGCTTTTAAATTGTACAACTAAAAACAATCTTCGCTCGTGGATCTCCGCTTTCACCTTCGCTTTCTCTTGCCTTTGTGTTCCTTCCTTCTCAAAGCACAAATCCTTAGCAAGACTGGTGAAAGACAATATTAATGGAAATTCCTCCTTTTCTTTGAAGATTAAAACTAAAGACACGAGCTTGTCCAACCGAGTGATATCTAAGATCAACGATGGTGACATCAATGGTGCCGTGAAAATTCCTTCTTCCACAGAAGCATTGGCTCCTATCAACAGAGACACATATGATAAACTCGTGGAGAAACATCCGAAAGCGCCTTCAACTTTAAATCTTTCGAGCCCACCTGAGGATGTGGAATCTATATTGATTTCCGAAAAGGACGTGCGACAAGCAATCTTTAGTTTTTCAAGTGGGTCAGGATCAGGAATTGATGGAATTCATCCACAGCATCTAAAAGATTTGATTGGCTCTCGAAATGGCGAGGCTGGATCGAGGTTGCTCACCTACTTAACTAAATTCTGCAATTTTCTTCTGGCTGGCCAAGTGAATAAATTGATTACTCCCGTCCTTTACGAGGCAAACCTTTGCGCCCTCAATAAAAAAGATGGCGGAATTCGCCCTATTGCTGTTGGGATGATTCTGCGCAGACTGGCAACAAAACTTGGATTCTACGCAGTTCAAGATAAAGTGGCCGCAAAGTTAAGATCACTCCAACTTGGTTTCGCTACCAGAGGTGGCTGCGAAGCAATAGTCCATTCAACTAGAACCTTTTTGGACCTCAACCAAGAGCGAAGCAAAGTTCTCTTGAAAATAGATTTCCAGAACGCCTTTATTACGGTTCACCGGGGTAGGCTGCTTCACGCTGTGAAAGAAATGGTGCCTGAACTTTTCTCTTTCATTTGGCAAGCATATTCAAACCCAACTCTCCTTACTTTAGAAAAATGGGCAATATCATCTGCTTCCGGATGTCAGCAAAGAAACTCTGGAGGGCCTGGACATTTTGCCTTTCTATTCACCCAGTAATCGAATCGTTGACATCATAGCTTGGACGATGGAACTATTGCTGGCGAACCGGAATTCGTACTGAAAGACTTTACCACGATAATTGAAGAATGCGGAAAGTTTGGACTCACTGTGAATTCTTCGAAATGCGAGCTACACTTTGTTGGGAAAAATTACTCCTTCATTCATCAACATTTCAACACTATATCGCCTGGAATAAAAATCATAACCGATGTATCTCAGCTTGGTCCTCCAATCACTCCAAGATCTTGTGCCAGTATTTATGATTCAAAGTTTGCCGTGATGGACCTCCTCTTCGAAAGACTTAAATTACTTAAAAACTATCACGTAGTTTATTATCTTCTGCGTCATTGTTTTGCGATACCCAAATTGATTTATTTAATGCAGACATCGCCTCTTTGGCTTTGAAATTCTTTTATACAAGAAATTGATAACAAAGTCAAAGCAAATATGGATTTTTTAATCAACTGCTCTCTATCACTGGAACAATATTTGCTTGTTTCATTTCCCATCCGTAACGCTGGCATTGGCTCTAGGGAAGTGTGAATCAAATGCTTGGCTAACTGCACTCCCATCTCGTTCTGTGGGAACACTCTTGGATAACCATTTTAGAATTTCAATTTGACTACGTGTTGGATGCAAGTATTGCGTACCACACATCTGTTTTTGTGGGGAAAAAGTAGATCCATATGGACATTACGGCATTAGCTGCTCGAAAAGTGCAGGACGACATTACAGACACCAGGAACTCAACAATATCATCATGCGTAGTCTTGGATCTATTAAAATACCAAGCCGTTTGGAGCCCTCTGGGTTTGTTAGAGAGGCTGAAAAACGTGTCGATGGGATGACGTTAATTCCATGGGAGAATGATCAATGCTTAATTTGAAACGCCACTGTATCTGACACTCTTGTCCCTTCTTATGTGGATACTTCATTAAAGGAAGCAGGTGTAGTAGCAAAGAACGCTGCCGCTGCGAAAGTCAGGAAAAATAGCTCATTTCAAGAACACAATCTAATTTTTCTTCCATTTGCCGTTGAAACTTTAGGACCCTGGTGTGATAAAGCCATTCAATTCATGAACAAACTTGTAGGTTTATTACCTCTTCATACTGGGGAACCGAAACCTCGTTCATATATTGTTTAAATGATAGGAATCACAATTCAGAAAGAGAATGCAATCTCAGTCATGGGAACCTTTTCTTCCTTTGGAACTTTTTCGGATATGTTTTATATTCTATAATTTTAAGTTTTTCTTTTTACCTTTGTTATACATGATATGTTAAATAATAATAAATATGATTTCATAGTAGCCAGGGGATATATGTACGAGTTTGTTTTTTGTTTTAAGTAGTGGCTAACATTAAGTTGTGTCAATTTAATGTAAAGACTTTTCAACACAAAATATACAATTTCTTTCAAGAGAATGAGTCTCTTTTGTTAGAGCATGCAAGGGATGCGTCATATTCAGAAAAATTTTAAATCACGTTTTATTTGCGGACGAGTGTTCATTTTCAACTGATGTAATATCAGATTAATATGCCTTTCCATTTGATTTTTAAAGTAAATGGACAAAAACTTATATCGGGAAAAGTGCCCTCTAGCAAATTTTAAAACACTAGAAAAATTAAGTTAATAGTTTTTCTTGATCATCGAGAAATTCTCTTTAAACGATTCTAAGAACATTAAATTCTAACATGTGGTATATCAGATAACCCTATTTACATGTAGACCGATTGTCCTACAACTGTCCTTATGCAGTCTACAAAAAAACAAGTTAAGATCAAAGTTTTACAGAAATAATTAAAGCGTCGATTCACGTTTTGAACATAATACATGTACTGAAATTTTGAAAGATTTTTGTCGTTAATCTTTGTGATTTCGCCCTCTTACGATCATAATTTAAACTCCAAAATAATTTCCAGCAATTTCTCATAGCCACTTTACTTAATAAAGTTTTCTCCGCAAAACTCACTTTATGATATACGACCGTACGATACAAATACTCAAGAAGTGACTGTCGGCAACAAAGACAGAGCTACCGCTTCCACGACACATTGTCATTGATTCGTTGACAAAACTTAGCAGACTGTCGACGTCAGCTGGATGGTGCTTTGTGTTTCCAGATGTAAGCGAGTAAGGTGAGGTCAGAATGTAATTACTGACTGTGTAATAGAATAGAAAAATTTCATGCTGCCAGGATACACATTTACTAATTGTGTAATGATAAGTAGTGGAGTGCTGCCGGAATAAAAATCAGCGACGTTATAGTTCTTGAACTGGGATAACAATCACCAGCGCTGTAATGAAAGAGCAATATGTTAACCAGAATAACAATCACTGTTGTGTGTAGTGTGATCTAATTAACGTAGCTTGAACATAGCGTAATACCAGATTGCTTGGATAACAATCACAAGCGCACTAATATGTTTTTGTTCTTTAGATAAAAATGGATAAAGACTGAATTTCTACTCGATTTGGAGTTGTTTATATATGTTATCCTTACGCGTGGTTATTACGGTCGAGTCAAAATGAATTACATTCGTCTGAGCTTTTATGTCTGGTAAACAAGTTTCAATATCCAGCAACAACTTCAAATATTGTTGACATTGAACTTCTTTCTGCATGAGTTTTTAGTACATAGGTGATATACAAAATACCACAGTTTTTTCGTATACCATAAATTTTGTTAATTTTTTAATTAAAATAAGGATTGACAAACTTAAGTTTAAATAAGGACGCTACCTGGAGATTTTATTATGCCGTAAAATACAGTTGAATTTATGGAGGCAGCTACTTCATAAATGATGAATATATGCTTATGGTTTGATTGCCCGTTTAAATTTTTGCATGCCAATTATCTACATTTAGTTCTAGCTACCGATTTCTCAAACTAAATACTCAGAAAATTATTGTTAATTAATTGATGTATATTATTGTATAATCTGTTCTTTAAGTTCTTCCAATGCCAGCTATGCTATGATACCCAACAAGGCCATTACCATGGAACAACCATTGATTTAAAAAAAAAATGTACATTTGAAAAGAAAATTCTGCACGTAAATATGATTTCGGTCCGGCAAAAATTTTTAAAATGGAAAAAATAAACACGAGAAATATTTTTTTAAATTATAAAGCATTGCCAAATCGCCAATGACAAAAATGATAAGAATCTAGCATGATATATTATAAATTACCAAAATAAAAATTATTGTTTCATTTTGTATTGCATACTACAGTATTGCCCGAAATAAACAGTACTGAAATTGTAATTGTTTTGTATATTTAAAAAATACATATTATTGACACTTTATTATATGTTCTAAATGTGCACCTCCTCGTTCGAGACAGACTTCATAACGATGTTCTAAGTTTCTGGTCATGTTATTGAATAAGGGTTGTCTCAGGGCTGCGAAGAAGACTCTAACGGCATCCTTTAATTCATCGATGGTTTGTGGTGCCCGTTTGAAAACGGCATTTTTAGCCATGCCCCAAATGTATGCGTCTGGAGGTGTGAGGTCTGGAGGATGTGAAGGATAAGGGAAGTCAGTAAATCGTGATATGAATTTGCTTGGAAAATGTTCTTGAAGAAATTGACGAATTGCGGCAGCAGTATGGCAAGTTGCCCCGTCCTGCTGAAAAAATTGGTTTCGAAATGCCAAGTTACGTGCACGACAGAATTGACGTAGATCAGGGATAAATCGTGTTAAAATTTGTCTGTACCTCTGTTGATTAAGTGTGACTTGCCTACCATTCTCTTCGATAAAGTACGGACCAATGATTCCGTGTCCGGAAACAGCACACCAGACACTCACTTTTTCACTATGTAAAGGAACCTCTTGAACCTCATCGGGTCTGGCAAAGCCCAGAAATCGATTTGTGCGACGATTCACATAGCCTGACAAGTGAAAATGTGCTTCGTCTGAAAACCAAACATTTTTCAAAAATTCAGGATTTTCATACTGTAACGCGAGAATTCTGGCGCAATATTCCACTCTACTGCGATAATCCCGAGGATGTAGTTGTTGATGTACCTGAATCACATACGAAAATGTACCCAGCTCCTTCAGGATTCTTTGAAAGGAAGTTCTTTTAAATCAAGTTGTAACGCTGTCCTTGCCTGGCTGACTTTCGGATTTTCTAAGATTTGCTCAAAAACACGTTCATGGTTATTGTTGTTGTTAACTGTCCTGGGACGCCCTGAGTTTCCTTTTCGTTGGCACAATACACTACCTGTATTTCTAAACTTTTCAATAACCTTCAAAATTACAGCATTACTTGGAGAACGTTTATTAAACCTTTGTGTGAATTGATCAGACACGTATAGCAAACTTGCACCATTACGTCGGCCGATTCCGTATGAACGAAAATAATGCTCTACCAGAAACACTTTCTCCTCTGTACTTAACACCATTTTTAACAATTAGGCCCTACTAATTACTTGTTTGAGGTTTACTTGACAGGTCTATACTAGCTAACTTGAGTGTGACAGCGCACGCATAAAAACACCGCCAACTTAGTTTCAGTACTGTTTATTTCGGGCAATACTGTATATAAAAATCGCAGGTTTCTGTTATCGACCCAAAATGATTGACTTACAATTATAATAAAACTGTATTTTATTTTTAATACTTATTTGACTGCAGGGATTACTGTAACCCTTTGTAAATATTTGTGTAAAAGGATATTTCTAGATTTTAATGTTTTTACTTGATGTTTACTAATTAAATAACAGTATACTACAGATAAGATTTAAATACCAAGCAAGATAGATTTTATTTAAATATTAGCAATCATTTTTGCAGTTTTGTTATTTATACTACAGTCAATTCTTTCAGTATGTACAACATTGAAAAAGGCAAGAAGACATTATCGAAATGTATGATTTGGAGCAATATGTTGTCTCTTAATGGATAAAAGGACCTATCTCATATTTTTTACGAAATCGTGTTCAATGCAGTTTTGATATTGTACTACTTCGCCAAAGTATGTCCTAGCAAAAAGGCCTTGCAGTATTTCTATTGCGTTCCAAGATAAACTACATTTTGATTGTCTAATATTCCACCCGATGGTTTACATTGGCCAGGAAGCAAGTTCCTTTTACCAAGAAATTTTGAATTTGCCGAACCCTTGCTGCTCCAAGCTAGAGAGGGATCTTTAACGTGCGTGACAACACACACACGGGACCTCCATTTCACCTCTCATCCGAACGAGGGTATATATTTGTGAAAACTGCTCGAATAACATTTCAAGCGAACCGTGTCAGGATTCGAACCCGGTACTTTGGACGTAGTAATAACATGCATACCAACTACGCTACGGAGCCACTGTTCCAAGACACTACATTTGATTTTTCCAATGCTCCACACGAAAATCCTACATTGACCAAAATAATTGTTTTAGAGCTTACTCTAAATAAATATAACATAACAATTTGAAATGTGGCGTAGAAGGATTAAAAAGTGCTGTGTCTCCAAATGCAATGATATACACAGTAAGCTATTCAAGAACAGGGTGGTTATTAAAAAAGAAGAACAACATTCATGCATTATTCGAGGTTTTCCAGACAAGATTTCAAAAAATTTATAGTCCATTTTTGGTATCTTCCAAATGTAATTTCTAAGCAAAATATACATATTTTCAGATTTAAATGCAATATTTTATTGTTCGTAATACTGATTGAATACACAATTAATACAATTATTGAAAATTAAATGCCAACGTTATTCATATAATATGTAATATATTTATACATAAAAACATCATCGCCAGCATAATTGCTTTAAAAAAAATATTAGCAAAAACAGAGACATTTGTGATGCTTACCTAATTATAGCTTGCTGCTAAGAGCTGCTACATACTTCGACGTAGTCGGAAGGACAATGAGAGAACGACCTCGCTCAATCGGTGAGTAGGCGGGGTCTTACAATTACAAAAATAAAGGAAAGGTCTGAAATTAAAAACACACACACATTTATAACTCACAAAAAAAGCTAAAAAAAACCTCTAATTAGAAAACATGTTACAAAAGAACATTAGTACCAAAAAAATAAAAACAAAAATAAATAATACTTATAATTATTATAAATAACATTTTGGAGAGACATAAAAGCACAATATAACCAAAAGCAAACCAAAAAAAAACAATAACCACAGTATATATGTATCAAGAAGATCCAAACGAAATCATTGTTTTTCTTTTAAATGGTGAGCTGTAGTTTTTAAGTCGCTACAATATCTTAATTAACAAACATTACAACTCTAAACGCTAAAAGAGAGAAATGGGATATAGGTAACCTTAATGATAGTGAGGTAAAAGAGAAATACAAACAAGTATTAGATCATAAGATCAAAAAGGAGGGAACGTAGAAAATAGATGGAAAGAAATAAAAAGGGCTATACTTGATACAGCAACATAGACTAATGTAAGGAAAAAGTAAAAGCGAGAAAACCCTAGGTAACAAAAGAGATATTAGATTTAATAGAGAATAGAAAAAGCTTAAACCTTTCAGAGAATTGGATAGTGAAAGTAAGCAAAAATATAATAAAGTTAGAAATAAGATAGTACATGAGTGTAGAAAAGGTACAAATAAATGGATGGAGAAGAATTGTAAGAGAATACAAGATAATTTGAGAGTATGTAAGACAAACAGGGCTTACAGGGCAGTTAAAAAGTTTTTCGGGGAAAATAGAAAAAATATAATGTTGATAAAGATGAGAATAATGAGCTTCTAATAAATAAAGTTAAGGTAGCAGATAGATGGAAAAGATATTTAGAAAATTTATATAAGAGAGACTATATGGATGAGTTAGAGAACGACCAAGAAGAGGATGTAGAAATAGGGTTCTCAATATTAACAGAGGAATTTAATAGTGCAGAATTGATCAAATATGCAAGTCAGAAAACTTTAGACAGATTATATGAACTTATTGGATAGTATAACAAAGGGGTTATTTTGTTGGTATTTATTTGAAACGTTTTGTCGGGCGAGTATAGTAATTGGTTGCATTTGTCGATGAATAATTTAATTTCGTAGATTAATTAGTTGTCGTAGCGTATTTGAGGTACGCATTGATTTTACGTTAATTTTTATTGTCGTTCATTAATCATATATGGTTATATCAATTGATAAAGCTATTCTTGAAGCTAAATTTGTAGTTAAAAGGTTGGATCGTATATACAGTAAGATTAATAAACCGGAAATGTATCGATTGCTATAATTAGAGCATGGATAAACAGTGTCGAGCAAATTGAAACTCATTTCAAGTTTTTTTGGAAGAATATTTTCTTTGATGAACAAAGTGAACATTTGGAGGAATTCTCGGCTTTTATGGTAAAAATCGATGATTATCTATTAGATATTCGTATTATCGCTGAACAATGTGAATTAGATCTCGTAGAAAATAATTCGCAGGTAAAAAATATGAATAATGCTTTGTCGATAAATAGTGATATTTGCTTGAAACATCTATCACTCCCGCGGTTCTCAGATCGTATTTCGGGCTTTGAAAGTTATCATGCTATTTATAAGCCATTGATTCATGATAATCTCAGTTTGTCCCCTATGGAAAAGTTTTGCGTAGATACACTAGATAATTCGTCGCGTGCGTTAATAAAACATTTGCATAAAACGAGTGTGCATACGATGAAGCCTAGAAAATCATTACTAATCGTTTTCAGTCCAAGAGGTTATTACTTTCAACATATTTTAATACTCTCGAAAAATGCCCTAAGTTAAGTTCCTCAGACTTGCACACGAAACTCCGGCAATTAATTAGTTGTTTTGATGAAAATAAATTCGCGCTAAAGCAGATGGAAATAGATTTATTACATTTCATGTTGTTTAATCTGTTATCGAAAAATTAGATACAAACGTTTTAAAGCGTTTCTAATTAGAAAATAGTAACGAGATTCCCTCGTTCAAAGATTTAAGGCCATACATTGAAAAACAATGTTAAGTATTGAAAATAAATGACATTGCTTCAGGAACATGCTTAAAATCTCGAGATTCCGTGAAACAAGAGGAAAAAAGAAAACTTCGTTAGCACTTCGGCTAAAACTTCTTTAGTTGGTACCACCAATGATTGGTAAAAATTGTAGTCTGAGTCAAGCTTTGCATCCTATTTATAGATGTAAGTAGTTTCTCGATAAAACCCCTCAAAAAAGATTTGAGATGGTAAAGGTAAAAATCTTTGTATTAAATGTTTAAATACTTCACATTCGGTGAAAAATTGTAAATTAGACAAACGACAAACGAGAAAAATCAGTGTCTCCACGCAGACAAACTCATCGTCAAAGGTCAGCGTCTCCTTGGAGAGCAGCGCCCACACTTACTTCTACTAGAGACCTAGTGTTGTTCATGAACAACCTGCCACTAGCTCGTTAATTTCGACATCATTAGAACATATACCGTTAGCTATGGTAATGGTGTTGGTGCTCGATTATACAGGAAAATTGCAACCTGTTCGTATATTTCTAGATAACGGATCCATGGAAAGTTTTATCACTGAAAGGTGCCGTCAGAAATTAGGTTTAAAAAAACGGAGAGCCAATGTCACTGTTCAAAGACTTCGCTTGAGTTCGTCGTTGGTGTCTGGTACACTATCGTGTGTAGTTAGTCCTTTGGGAGCAAGGTCTCCAACATATAAAGTTGTTTGTTATATTTTATCTAACATTTGTAATCAATTACCTTCGTCGTCTATAGGGGTCAAAGAATGATCGCATACTCGAGGTTTGGCCTTAGCTGATCCTAATTTTAATATTCCTGGTAAGATTGGCATGTTACACGGAGCTAAAATCTTTGCTCAGGTTTTGTTGAACGAATCTTGTTGGGACGTCGTTAACGAGCCAGTTGCAATTAAAACAACCTTTGGTTGGGTTTAGCGGGAAAGGTCGTTTTCCCGAATAATTATATTATGTCGTTGTGTGCTTTCGTTAAACCCTTAGACAGCGACATTCGTCGATTTTGGGGATTAGAAAATATTCCGTTTAAGAAACACGTTTTTCTTGAAGAACAAAAGTGTGAAAAGGAATTTGTGGAAAATTATATACGTAACAAGAACGGTCGTTTTACAGTGTGCTTGTTCTTTAAAATTTCTGAACCCTCATTTGTGGCTACGAGATCGATTTCTATTAAAAAGATTTTTGTCATTAGAACGTCGTTTACTAAAAAATTCTGAATTGTATTCGGATTATAAAAAATTTATGGAGGATTATTTGAAAAGCAGTCACATGGCTCAAGTGGAATCGCCTGAAAATTCATCGATTCATGCGTGTGGTTTTCGATACTTCGTGTCAGGATCAATCTGGAAATCCGTAAAATAATAGCTTGGCTATTGGCCCTGCTTTGCAAAAAGACATTGCAAACAGTATATTTAAGGTTTCGCAGGGCGCCTTATTCCAAACAGTTGCCGGCGCTAACATTTGTATAACTTCAGGATTGGAGAAACATCTCTATTTATAGCTGCTCTGTGACGGAAGCCATATTTTACCTCTCATCCGAACGAGGGCGTATTTTTGTGAAAAATACTCGCTTAACATTTTTCAGGTAGACCGTCGTGTCGAGATTCGAACTCGGTACCTTGGGCATAGTATTCACAAGAATATCAACTACGTCACGGAGCCATCCGTTCCGAGATGCCATAATTTATAACGACCTGACCTATATAGTTGGCTATTGATTTTGAACAAGTGGAAACACAAATCACTTATTACACCTTGTGACATTATGCACTTTGTATTACTTTGTGAATTTATAGTTATAGTTTGCCACAATGTCAAATCGGAGTAAGTGTGTATTCTTTGCCGAGTAGCTAATTGCATTTATTTATAACTGTAATTTGCCTGCGCAGCGTTTGCAATTTTTTATACTAATAGCAACAATGGTGTCGCGAGGTAAAATGTTAGTTGAGGCTGTTTTAAAAAGAAATAAAACTCTTAGAAACTGCGAAATTGAAGTTTACGAATTCAAGAAGAAACTACAGAATGAAAACAAATTAAATGATAAGGAATTCAGTAATCATTTGTATGATTCAGCATGTAATCCCGATTTTAAATTACCAGGTAAAATAACTATCATGGTTTGTAACGCTGTTTATTTCGCTATTAAATTACTTCGACGTCACTGTGTCTGTGATGCATGACATTTATAATGTAGGTGTGTGTGTGTGTGTGTGTGTGTGTGTGTGTGTGTGCGTGCGTGTGTGCGTGCGTGCATGTGTGTGTGTGCGCACGTGTGTGTATGTGTGTTATCTCTCTGATACATTTGGAATAGGCTCATTTTGCTTTAGCGACGTAAATTTTATTGTTAGTCAGATTTTTACAAGGCTATTATTATAATCTATTTGTTATGCTATACCTGTATTACTCATTCACAAAATTTATTTTTACTTTAATTAAACAAGAAGTTTCGGGATGATTGCAGTAGTCTTCTTAACAATGGTAATAATGAAGATATAAATGAAATCGAACATTCTGAAAAAGAAAGAAACCAAGCAGACCGCCATGCTGTGGCTATATGGCAAGATTAATTAGTGTTACTTTATCATTTATTTTAACTTTTTTTGCATACAGTTATTCAGCTTGAATACTACTCGAATCAAGATTGAATTATCTAGAATGTAATAACCCAAATGCCAACCGCTTGGGTATGGTACCACATTTAAATTTGAATGGCTACAGAAGACAACACAAAAAATTTGTAAATTGAGAGAAAGAAATAAATTGTTACCAGCAAAATGGAAAGGTTACAAAATAGAAATGAAAAGTCAAAAAACTACGAGAAATAAAAGCTGATCTCCTGCTATATTAAATATTGACAAAAAGTTCTTAAGATACACTATATACCGCCCTTCACCCACTAATTCCACAATCTGACATTCGCAGAAAGCATTCTCCTGCAAACAAAACTAGCCTTCAATTAAGAGAAGGCGCTATTGCTTTCACTTGCAGACTTTCTGCGATTTTTCCTATTATTGCAGAGGCAAAACTACCAGAAAATACTTACCACTACAGCTTCGAAACGTCAACTTTTATATCGCTTACACGAAAAAGAGTATGTTAGACAAAAAAAGCGGTAGAATAATTTATAGGCCTAAATTGACAGCAATATTAGAGATCTTCCTGTTATTTGGCATTAAACGGGACACTAATTAATGCACCTAGTCGATGATTCATTAACATAAACAACATGTAGAATCAGCATTTTATCTTCTTATCTGTTTGTTCCACTTATATTACTTTTCCAAAACCTGTTTGCTAAATGACTAATTTACAATAATCAGAGATAAAACGCTTGGATTCAAACTCTTAAGAATGTTATCAAATTTAAAGTTTAATCCTATTTTAGATAATACTTCCTGAAAATGGCAGTTTCATGAGTAACATCAACGTTACTCATAAGAAAAGATCTACCATCGTGTGTTATGTTGGGTTTGTTCACAGCCACAAGATAATAATAAAGACTTTGGATAACTTTGTGTAACTCATGTAAAGTAAAGATTTTTATTAGTTTTGTACATATTTTATACATATTGATAAGACATTTGAGGATTTAAAGTTGACAGAATGAAAACTATTCAGTAATAAAGCAACAAATCGGAAATGAAATCATAACCGATATTATGAATATCAAAGATAAAATGATTGAACTTACAAGAAATAGATCGTCGTAGATATACGATAGTTTGCTTCGAAACAAGAATTAAACGTAAATTTTAAATACGCCATTGTTAAGATTAATTTTTTCTCACTTTTTTAAAGAGTCAGTATACGTGAGTAGTAAAGAACAAGAATTGAGAGGCAGAAGCAAATCTTTTCTTCTTCCACGTGCCGCCTCCCACTTTCAACCTCCCAAACCATCCATCTCACACCTCCCTCCAAGCAACCACCTTACACTTCTCACCTCCCCTACCACCCACTTACACCTCTACAGCTCTTAGAAAAAACATTTGTTTGAATCGGGATTTAAACCCAGACTACCTGCATGCAGATATATGTATTTGTACATCTAAGTACCTGTTACGGTCGTAATTTTCATAACGACATTTGCATTTAGCAGTGTACTTCAAAAGTATATTCTTTCCAAATTAGATTGTATGAATTCGAATAGTGATAGCACGCCGTGTTATCAGGTACCGGTTCCCGGACTAGCTTTGATGGTCTCAACACAATACTCTTGATTACACTCTTGATTCGAATCGAGCAATTTTAATTACGCCGTTGGAACGTTGTATTTCCTCCTTTATTGAAAGGGTTTTGGCGGATTAATTGAAGGAAATTATTCGTTGTGATTTGAAATAATTTTCTTATTTCCTTATTGGGATTTCGGCGATTCGTAAGTATCGAAGAATTTTTCAAATAGATAACTTTTATGCTATTGTAGATCTAAAGTGAATCCTCGACCGTTGTATTTGGTGACCACTTGTACATTTTTCGTTTGTTGTTTTGTACTGGACCCGGAATTGACCGGTAAGGAGTCGTGAATATATTAATGGAAGTTATAGGTTATAAATTTTAGGGTTCCAAGTTCCAAGTTCCAAGTTCTAAGTCTTCAAATCCCAATTTGCAGTTTTCAGTCTGGATCTGCAGTTTTCAGTTTAGCCCCAATAATAGCTCCAGTCGTTATTTTGCCGTCGCAAACCTTAGTTGGTTTATGCTAAGATCAGCTTACAACGACTAGTGCAGCTGTGGGTGAGTCGTTCCACATTTAATTTTTCTACTGCAACCGTCTGGTTGATATTGCTTGTTGAAGATTTTTTTTTTACATTTAATAACACTTTACTGAAGACTGTTTTGTTTGCACAATTATTATAGGGTGGGTTCAGATTTACTAATTTGTAATTTACATTATTCACAATTTTAACACGTGTGTGAAGTTTAGCCAATGCACCGATCATTATAGGTATAATTATAGTTTATACCAATGCCCTCAGCGTTCAAGGGTCAATCTACGAGGATCCTGGTATACCACCCTTAACATTATTTAATAGTCATTCTGTTCTGCCATCTTGGCGCAGATTTGTTTCAATAGGTTGGCTGAATTGCGTTAAATATAATAGTAAAAGTAGCAGTAAGAGTTATACAATCAGGTTATTTGCTGTTTGTTTATTGGAAATTACACCATAACAAGTGGGTGGGTAATTGGAGCCTTTTATATGTTTACTGTTGTTATAAATATATTATATGTTTGTAGTAAAGTGTCAATACTGTATGTAAAAGATAGTTTTGTATTACTCGAGTGTGAGGTGTGAGGAGAATTTTTGCTGATTTGGGTGTTACAGGTAAGCGTGAGGATTTCCTATTTCAGTCCCGTCGGAGTACAGCTGTTATAGATTTAGGTGGCGCTCATTTGGCTGGTTGTTTATGGTCTACCCCACCCCGGCCTCAGTACTGGGTTGGTCCAGGGCATATGGAAGCTGTTGACTCCGACTACCCGGAAAGGTATTATTTGGCCGTTCCTCTTTTGTGATTAGTATTGAACTATATCGAGTACGTCCCTGTGTTGTGTTGTTTTGTAGCGTCACATACCCCACATTTTTCCTCATCGATTTAATTAGGGACATCATTTTTTGTCATACGTCACAGACACTATTTTCAATTACGTCACAACTATCAGTTGTAAACTAACTTGACATAATCTAACCTAAGTACTTGTCGAACACATAGAATCACACGAACCATTAAAAAACTTCTATTTTTTAACTACATCATTTTTTTACTACCTAACTCCTTATTTTAATACAGTACCACCCCCACCACCACCACCCCAACAATAAAACGCAATAAAGATATTAAAATTTATTAACAATAATTTGTACTGTTTAAAAACATTTAACCCGCGACGCATGGACCCAATATAACTTAATTTTAGTTCCAGTTATACATAGAAAACTAATCTTTCGTTATGTTTGTTCCGGGTAGTTATAATTTTATATAGTTTTATCCGTAATTTAAAATCAAATCGATGCCCAAGTTTTCTATATCCTTTTCTAGCCAATAATTGGATACATAGAGACTGTGGAGATTTTCAAATTTCAAAATATACCAAAGTTTGTTTCTATACATAAAGTCTTGGATTCCATAAACAACCAGATTCCATCCCTTCGTGTAATTCTTGTAGCTCATGACAATCTTTTAGTCGTAGCTCTCCAACTATGTCCTGCATGCGTATCTTGTTGGATTGCTGTTCGATTTCCTCTTGTTGGTATTTGAGGTAATTCTCCCACGCACTGTTGTGTATTTGTATGTCCACCACCTTCGGGAATATGTAAAACCCTCGGTTTTAAATGATTCAAAAGGTTCTTTACTAGATAAATATACAATATTTAAGGAAACCCCTTTACGTGTCGTGTACGCCAAGGTTACAAATCCCCCTTCTTTAGTTCGTCTATGTCATCTGCCATTTTTATTAAATTTTCTTAAAAAAGCCTTTTAAATAGAATTCCAATTTGGTACAATCCCTTTCCGCAAGGATACTCACATAACTAAAAGAGTCTTTCTTACTAACCACAAATGCATATAGTTTCTAAAACATTTTCTCTAATAAGATGATTTTTGTCCAACACGTCTTTGTATTGTTCTCGCATGTCGCAATTTTTTACATATTCAACTTTCGCCTTTTTGCATCCAATTCCTCTAATTCCAACTGTCTTTTTCTCCCAATACTTATGTGTTATTTTACAACCTCTGGGTAAATGTTAGGTGTATTAACGAAACCCCATTCTGAAATAATTATGTCTTTTGCGATTGTAGAATATGCTGTTGGAGATTGTGTAAAATATATATTACTTGCTTTAATGTAGCACCTGTATAATATTTTTAATTTATCTTGACTGTATTCTTCTTTTATTATCTCCAAATAACTACATTAAGAATGGAAATGTTATAGGGTTTTCCTAAAAATTAATTTTAATGGGTATTCCTATACAGAATGATCACAAAATGCTGCCAACATAGACAAAAATGACCCCAAAATTAGAGCTTACGCCTCAAACCTTGGTCCTATGCCCGATCGTAAGTGAAATTTTTATACACTTATATTGTTTTGTTGGAAGATGGGAAATTACACTTCCGAAATGCGTCTATTTTTTTTTAGAAGTCCCGAGGACATCGATCCTTGCTATTGTAGCACCTGCGCTAGTAAATCGAGGTAATCCACTTAGTAAGTAAGTGCAGTTTTTACATATTGTATTCAGTGCAGATTTTCAACGAACTTCGTTCGTTTATGAAATCGATTTGTCGTCCGTCCGTCCGTCCGTCCGAGGCCTTTCTAATGGTCGGACATCAATGTGTGATACATCAATCGATTCAGCTCGGTGTCCAGAGCTTAAGTTTTGATGTCAGTTAAAATCGGGCCACGGGGGCGCCGTGCCCCCGCGATATTCCGTCGGGAAAAAAAAAAATTCAAATAGGTCCAAAATTAATGTGCGATACATATTTGGACTCCCCTAACATAGCTGAGTCGAAATATGGTACCCCCCACAAAATGTGACCACGGATACCCGACCCCTCCCGGGAATGAATTTTATCAAAAATTTCAAATAGGTCCAAAATTAATGTGCGATACATATTTGGACTCCCCTAACATAGCTGAGTCGAAATATGGTACCCCCCACAAAATGTGACCACGGATACCCGACCCCCCTCCCCGGGAATGAATTTTTATCAAAAATTTCAAATAGGTCCAAAATTAATGTGCGATACATATTTGGACTCCCCTAACATAGCTGAGTCGAAATATGGTACCCCCCACAAAATCTGACCACGGATACCCGACCCCCCCCCGGGAATTAATTTTTATCAAAAATTTCAAATAGGTCCAAAATTAATGTGCGATACATAAATTGTTTTAAAGTAAGTCTACATTTGGAAGTTCGTTGCGACAATGCCTTGCATTTTCAACTTGTTAAAAATGGAATAAACTGGTTTTTAGTAGCGGTACGAGTTAAGTCGTTAAAGTATTATAACTCGATTGATTTTATTATATAGTTCGAATGCCTCTGTAATAAGAAGATGGTTATACAGAAAATAAATACTGTTTAAAAATTAAATATAATTACGCTTAAAATATGGTAAATACCTAAGAAAAACAAAGATTGTTAAAACCACCTCTAAATTGTGGGTAGTGTTGGGATAAATTAATACGAGAAATGATAAATTTCCTGTTAAGAAATAGACATGTGTAGGATCTTTTATAGTCTCGCGAGAGATAGGTTTTGGGTATTAGGGAGCTTCTTTTTAAAAAAGCTTTATTTTCAAATTTACACTCCTATAAGTGTATTCTAATTTATACAGAAATTACAAATGATTTCTACAAATGGATACATTATGTTCATTAATGTTTAAAAATAAAAATAATCTAAGTTACTTTCACTAATTAATTAATCAAAACTAAATCGAGTAGCTAGAACAACCAACAATGTTAAAGTTGTGAAGCTCGAGACTGACTGGCCAAAAAAAATTCGCTTAAGAAAAAAAATTAAAAAAAAATTTTTTTGCGAAAACAAAAATCCAAAAAAGAAAAAAAACACCCCAAAATAAAAAAAGAACTTTCATCCGGCTGGAAGGACCAATAATAAGAGAGGAAAAAAGGAAGGAAGGAAGGAAGGGAAGCAAGCAACAAGTACTAAGATGGAACGGCCTCAGCACTGCGGAGTCGTTAACGAACGGATGTTTCGCAAGAGAAACAGAAAAGGTTATCAACCTCAAAAGACCAAACGGAGCGAGGAAGAAAACCAACAGAGCCGACCAACACAGGACTCAAAGGTCAAGCCTTAAGTAAACCAAGGGACAACAAGGAAGAACGAGAGGGAGAGAGGAGGAACACTGGTGAAAGGAAACGGTGTACTTCACACTGTGGTAGCCAAAACCAAAGAACCGAAGAAAAGAAAAACTAAATAGTTCTATAGTCGACTAAGTCGTGGTTTTTGAAGACTCAAAGACGGACTAGAAAGCACCTACCACAAGAGTGGATGGACGAAACACAATTAGTATCGGGACCGACAGCAAAGAAAACCAGCAAAAGGATAGGGAAAGGAGAGTGAAACGAAAGGAACGAGAAAAAAACCAAAAAGAATAACACCAACACCAACACCAAGTACGAAACAAAAAAAAAACTAACATCGTACAAAAGAAAATAAAATCTCAGTGTAGTTATGTAATGCGTGTATGTATATGTATATGTGTATGTGTGCATGCGTGTGTGTGTATATGTGTGTGTGTTGAGGTATGAGTAGGTGAGTGTGTGTGTGTGTGTGTGTATGTGTTTGACGGCTGTAGCCGCCTCTTACGACAGGCAGGTCGTACCATGGGACTATCTATTCCCGGACCCACACGGGTGTAAGAAAAAGCAAGAAAACGAAAGAAAACCCGTAAAACAGGGAACCAAAACGAAATTGCAATGTCCAAAAATTATGTCCAAAGGAGAGTAAAGTCGTCATAATCCTGGGGGCGAGGACTAGGTATTGGGCATAAGACGTTTGCGCCGCCAGCAGAAGAACGAAACGAGATCAAGGACATTAGGGTTTCGCCGGCATATGTTCTCAGGTTCGGAAGGAGCATGGAATAATGTCTGCCTTTTGTGGGCAGCTTTCTGCCAACCAGGAACAGCAGGAAGTGTAGGAGTTGTAACACAAGGTTGAGAAAGATGGAAATAGTAGTGGTTGTCGTAATTTATGGAACTCAGAACACGTTATAGAAGAAAGGTGTTTGTTTTTAGAATTGGTGGTAAGAAAGTCAATAGTAGAAAAGGAAACATCATGGTTTGTCCGAACATCCACAGTAGAAGGAAAAAAAGTACTGGCTATACGAGAATCAACCTTACGAAGAGAAACACAAGCAGAGTACGCGACAGTTAAGTTAGATAAGGGGACAGAAACAGATAAAATCTCATCGACGTTAGATAAAGGACTAGAAGTATCGCAGTTAGGACAGGAAACAGCAATGGCTGTAGGAATATCAACCTTACGAAAAGGAGGATAATCCGCTAACACTTCAGTAACATTACATAAAGGAACAAAATCAGGTAGAACTTTGACGACGTCAGCAACAGGCATCACCGCTATGGGTTCACTGACTTCAACAGGACCTTCTCTATCCGTATTAGGAGTTATCGTCAGTTCAGCTACAGCTGTTATTGTACACACGACAGGAATTTCTTGAGTAGAACAATTTAAGAAAGCAGGAACATGTAAAATTTTGACAGCAACAGCAACAGACATTAAAGATATAGGTTCGTGAACTTCAACAGGACCTTTTCTGACTAGATTAGAAATTATCGTCACTTCAGCGACATCTGTGCTTGCAGACACGACAGGAATTTCTTGGGTATAATCATTTGAGAAAGTGGTAACAAACTATTGAGAAGCTAGCTGCAAGTCACTAAGTCGAAGTATGGGTTGCGATGGTGGTGGAGACACAGTTTGGAGTGAGAGTGAATAAGTAGGGCGAGCAGAAGGAGGTGTAGAATAGAATGTAGAACTAGAAACGAAAGAAAGTTTGTTCGAAGCTACATTTGCCGAAAAAGGGTATGTTTTGATAGTAGGAGCAGAATGACCTGGATGAGGCACAAAAGAGAACGTAGAATTAGAAGCAGAAGAAGTTTGGCTCCTAGAGCTGAGAACAGAAGTTGAAGTATTATTTGAAAATCTATTAGTATTAGGATGACAATTAGGACAGTTGCGGCGAGAAACTCCCTTATATCCGCAACTATGGCAATGGAGTACTTGAGGACGAGTACAACGTGTCGAAACATGACCCGGTTTATTGCTATTAAAGCATACGGCCTGACGAGTAGAAGTAGAAGTAGAAGTAGGAAGAAGAACAGCAAAACGTACGAAAGAAGTATCGGATCTATTCGTAGGCATCCGAGAAATCTTAACAACTCGGTAATGTAAAGCAAAAGTATTTTCCTCAGTAGTAGCAAACTTATACGCAAAATCCGGGAGTTCAAAATGTTGAATCAGTAAATAGACAACGGCTTCCAGTAAGAAAACCTATGCCGAAAACCACGATATCAAAGTAACGCTTTAGACTCGAACAAATCCATTGCAGACTCAAATAACTGTAATTCGGACACATGGTGAGTTCGTCGGAGTTTTTCCACCCGTCTCAAAAAATCATGTACGGTAAGAGTGTTTAGGGCCCCAGAAAATTTTAAATGCCACTCTCACACTGG
The DNA here is from genome assembly GCA_036346225.1 of Platerodrilus igneus. Taxonomy (NCBI): domain Eukaryota; kingdom Metazoa; phylum Arthropoda; class Insecta; order Coleoptera; family Lycidae; genus Platerodrilus; species Platerodrilus igneus. Next base: position 7,989,220 of record JARFIW010000999.1, on the reverse strand, counting down.
AAAACCTTGATGGGAAGCCGAAAAAGAAGTCATTTTGGATACGAACAAGAAAGAAATTGGGAGAAAGTAACTAAATAAATCCTAACTGTAACTCGATAAAAGCCCAAAAAAATATTGCGAATACAGGGCAATCTAAAACATATCCGACAAATAAACTTCATAAACACCGATGGAAGCAAAACAACAAAATAGAAATTAGACTAAGGTTGTAGCATAAACGAAAAAAATCGGAGGAAAAAACTAATTCTAGACGTGACGGGGAAGTTAAAATAATAGTCATTAAACCTATATAGTATTAAAGAGAATTACTACGTACAATGACGTAGCCGGACGAAACGCAAGTACCAGGCTAGCTACCAGAGGCGAAGAGTAGGAGGATTCTCCTAAATACCACAAAAAAATAAAAATAAAGCACAAAACAAGTTGAAAATGCAAGGCATTGTCGCAACGAACTTCCAAATGTAGACTTACTTTAAAACAATTTAAAGAAATTAAAATTATTATGTTGTAATAATTATAAGTATTCAGATAAAATAAAAATTAATTCCCCCGGGGGGGGGGGTCGGGTATCCGTGGTCAGATTTTGTGGGGGGTACCATATTTCGACTCAGCTATGTTAGGGGAGTCCAAATATGTATCGCACATTAATTTTGGACCTATTTGAAATTTTAATTTTCCCGACGGAATATCGCGGGGGCACGGCGTCCCCGTGGCCCGATTTCTACTGACATCAAAACTTAAGCTCAGGACACCGAGCTGAATCGATTGATGTATCACACATTGATGTCCGACCATTAGAAAGGCCTCGGACGGACAGACGGACAGACAGACGGACGACAAATCGATTTCATAAACGAACAAAGTTCGTTGAAAATTAAGCACATCGTCCACGATTAACTATTAACAACTAAAAATAAATAAAAACAAAAAAATTTCCCGATTCGCATGGACAAATAAAAGTATTAAGTTTTAGTGATATTGTAAAGGACAAATTTGATAATGGATCCACAAAGTGCGTATTTCGCGACTAACATGTAATAAAATTCATTGAAACAATAGAAAAAGATTAATGATTGCTATTTTCTCGATAGCAATAGCAAGTTTTAAATGTAGATTTACTCCACAGCAAATATGTGAAAATTAAAAATAGTGCATGTTATAGTAAGAACTAACGAAATATAACCAGAAGCACCTGCGCAACCAGCTGTTCAACAAGTATGGTGAACTGGTTTCACACCATCAACCGTTGATAAATAAAAATCCTTGACATGAATAAAAGAAAACAAGGCGCATACCTCCATGCGTCAGAATACTTATCTTGCCAACCGTGGGGATTGAGTCAACACAACGACGTAAAGGCCATCGTAACTACAGTAGTTATTCACCAAAAAACAGCTGCTCCAACGCAACGAACAGTCGGGCCTACACAAAGAGGGGATCCCTTTGGTTTCCAGCTAAAAAAAAAGACAATACACGCAAGCCATCTCTATCTTGTCGAACAAAAAAAAACGTGCATTGCTTTCAAAGTACGGTGCCGAATCATGCAACAAACATCTCGATGCACAAGCTGCAGGGTCAAGTTTAAAAATGAGTTTAAATAACACGAATTTGAAATGCAAACATTTGCGTTATTGAACGATTGAAACTGGAAAATACGGTTTTATCGAAATAATTTAATACACTATTTAGACGAAGGTTTAGAATGAAACAATAAAGAAAGTAATTATATGTTATCGGAATGTTTAACAAATCAACTGATACCTCCTACAAGGTCTCGACTAATTAATTATAGCATATAGTTTCGTTTTTAAAGTACAATGGGTTTGAGTTGCGGAATTATTAGAAAGCGTATTCATTGTAGAAAATAAAATATACAGGATATAAACCATTTAACCATCGAACAAATTTTCGTTTTTAGCATAAAAAATGTTATGATTGCGCGTACTATTGTAACGAGGTAAAAATACAGTATGGGGTTTTGAATAGAAACAGAAGCTAGGTGAATGAAAAACAAATTACCACAAAAAGGATGTATCTAAATCCATTGTCGAAAATAAACGTAACAGTATCTTCTCAAGTTTTTTTTTTGATACTTAATAAAGTTCTATATGTGTACCATTTATCGCCTTGGCCACGTCTAAATAATAGTCAGTTTCTTCCCAGGTATTCGGCAGCATGTCAGGTGTGACGGATGCTACAGCTACAACAATCCTCTCCCTCATATGAGCAATGTCACGGATCTTCTCGGAATAAACAATGTTTTTACAATCCCCAAAAAAAAGAAATCTAGTGGAGTCAGATCTGGGCTCCTTGGTGATTATGCAATCGGCCCTCGTCTACTAATCCACCTGTTAGGGAAACGCAAGTTCAACGCATGACGGGCACGGTTGGTATAGTGAGGTGATGCACCGTCTTATTGGAAGACAATCGGTCTCTTTTCTAGTTCGATATCATCTGTCTGCGGGAAAAAGTATAGTTCAAGCATTTCACAATAAATATCCCCATTAATTTTCTTTTTTGCGAAGATGAAAGGCCTTATGATACGATCATGCATCAATCCACACCAAACTTTGACTTTGGGAGAGTCTTGCTGATGTTTTATGAATTCATGCGGTGACTCAGACCAAATCCTACAGTTGTGTCGGTTGACAGACTCACTTACATAAAAAGTCGCTTCATCTAAAAACATGACATTTTCTAGGAAGTTATCATTTTCTTCAATTCTGTTTAAAATGTAGACTGCTAAATCGAATCTTTTCACTTTGTCATTGGGCTTGATTTCATGCTGAAATTGAATCTTATACCTACGTAATTTAAGCCTCTTTCGCATCGCTTTGTACACGGTAGACTTAGGTATTCCTAACTCCAGACTTCGTCTTGCTAATGACTTTTTAGAGATACGAATTCAAGATGTACGGACCTGTTCCACATTCTGTCAGAGACTGAAGGCCTACCCGGTGGTTTAATTTTTAAGACACTACCCTTTTCTCGAAAATGATTATACCACTGCAGAATAGTTTTGTTAGTAGGTGCATCAGCGCCTTATTCAGGTCGAAAATTACGCTGAACTGTGATCACTGAATTCGATTGAATAAACCAAATCACACACTGAGCTTTCTGCTGTGGCATAGTCATGACGGGTGAGTGGCGACTGCCGGCCGGCAGAAGCAGTAGCAGTCTTCCCCCACCACGGTCGCTCCAAGGCCACGTATTAGCAAAATATTAGCAAAATAATCTTGACAATATACTAAACTCAAGTTCAAAACCGAAAGTTTATTACTGGTTTCGTTTTTTAATTATGATTTTTTTAAATCAAGGGGTTATTTAAACTTCTTGTATAATCACTTTCATTGGTATATTTAGTTAGTTTGTTCAAAGCTACATGCTTCTGGTGATGGTTTCAGATTCGGCAGATTGAAACTTGGTGATTATAAATATCGAACTTTTTCTTTTTGAGGAAAGTGACTGCAGTTTTATTTTTATTTGACAAAACATCTGATAATTTGAGGTTGATTACAGTAAAAAGTATTCCTAAATAAAGCATCAAATGTGCAATGAAATGGTAAGTGCTATGAGAATCAAAGGCCAAATTATTTAATTTTCGAAAAATTGATTATCATGGATATACCGAAACATGAATGAAAAGTCAGTTAAGATGAGTCATCGTAAGATACATATCATTTCTTAAAGGATTAGCACGAGGGTTTCATACTCTTCAAAACGTCATCATGGAAATCTGTGATAAGATAGGAAGCAAAGTATTCGTAAATATTTCAAATGAACAATTGGGACCTTGATAATTATATTATAAATCGGCGGCTTAGTTACTATAATCATTATTTCTATGCGTCACTTCATGAGAAAGAAAGTGAAAATATTATTCACCTCATAAATGTTTGCTTCGACGGTTATCTTTTTAAACAAACTCTGCTTCCTGTAGGAAACATCCGACTATTTGTAAAATTGAATTGGGTATATTAGCAATTTACAAAACAAGAACTGCCTGTGATCGATTTAACGTATTACAGCTCATCGCATTGTTTCTCTTTTGGGGTAAATAGAACTGCTGCAATACATCGAATCCATCATTATGCTTTTTCGTTGCACACTGTACACGCCGACTCAATATTTATATTGACTGCTGCAAGCGATACTTATCCAAAGTCTGCTATAAAAATTGTAGATCGATGAGAGAGGGCATATGTAAATAGTTTTCGGTTTTTTTTTATTAATTTGAAACTGATGGTCTAAAATTCCTAAATCTTTTACAAAATTCTTTTTTACGCCATACCTATTGAATAATTACTTAGTTTAAACCTAAAGTTTTTACTTTTGTATAATAAACATAGCAAATTAGGTTTTTATATAAGGGTTGGGGAAAAACAAATCCATTATTTTTGCGTGTACTTCAAGACTTTATTTAACCTATTTCGGATTGTCCGATTTGAGTCAAATATGCACCGTTTTGTTGTATAATTTGTTGCCATATTAAAGATAGCTTCATAACGCCTCTCTCATAGAAGTCTTGAACTTTATTGATGAAAAACTTTAGCAATCGATTTTCACAATCTTCTCTTGAATTTCTTATCACTCAGGAAGTTTTGCAATGCGAGAAAAAGATGGTAATCGCTTGGTGCTAAGTCCGGACTATATGGTGGATGCATTAAAATTTCCCAACTAAGCTCTCGGAATTTCTGGCGAATCACTACAGACGTGTGTGGCCTGGCGTTGTCCTGATGGAACTCAACACCTTTTCTGTTGGCCAATTCTGGTCGTTTCTGGTCAATCGCTAGATTCAAACAGTCCAGTTGTTGACAGTACAGATCCGAATTTAGTGTTTGGCCATATGAAAGCAACTCATAATAAATTATTCCTTTTCAGTCCCATCAAATGCATAACAGAACCTTTCTGGCCGTTAGTCCTGGTTTGGCCACCGCGCTTTGACCACGATCGTTTTCGCACAATATTGTCGTATGTAACCCATTTCTCATTCCCAGTCACCATTCGTTTAAGAAATGAATCGATTTCATTCCGTTTGGCTAAGGCTTCGTAGATGGAAATTCGATCCATCATGTTTTTGGTGTTAATTGGCGTGGCACCCAAACATCGAGCTTCTTTTTGAATCCAGCTTTGTGCAAATGTTTTATGGTCAATCTTTAGCTCCTGGGCGATGCTACAATCAATAACATGCCGGTCAACTTCGATTATTTCTGTAATTTTATTGAGATTTGTGACGACGGGCCTGCCTGTGCGAGGTGCATCTTTAACATCAAAAATACCTGAACGGAATCGACAAAACCAAAATTACACGTAATTAGCTCTTACAATATCGGAACCATAAACATCATTCACAATTTTAACCGCCTGGCTTGCATTTTCGCCTTTATCATAGAAAAACTGTAAAATGTACCGAATTTTCTCTTTGTTGAGTTCCATTTTTAATACCCTGTAACTCACAACTGAATAGACCAAAAGAAAACAGCAAAATAATTTTTTAGTGTAAAATAGCATCTTGACAACGAGCATAAATCTGAAATTGTTTAATTAATGCTTTACAAGATATCGATCACTACAGCCAACTACCAAAAAATAATGGATTTCTTTCTTGGTTGAACACAATGAAGTCCTATAAGGTACTAAATGCGTTTATTTTGCGGTATGATCCGACATATAGGTAAGGTAATCTTTCATCTTGAAGATGTCTAAATTCGATACTGCGCTGGACAAAGCCTATTACATAGCAACAGATCCATCCCGTACAGTTAAGGATCTGTTATTAAAAATTAGGTTAAAATCTTCACTGGTTTGAAACGGGTTTATAAGGTACTGTATTGAAGCTTCCGGATCGCTACTTAGTTGTTTTTAGCTTTCATTCGCCGCACGTCTAGAAATCCTAACCGCTATCAACTGACAAAAACGCAGCTATCAGATACCAGCGTCAAAGGAAACCGCCTGTATATTATGAATTATTGATCGACTTCCAGTCTCAAAATTTTTCTAGAAGCTATCGTGAGATATAAAGACGCACGTTAGTAGCGAGAAAGAAAATTGATGTCGATATTAAGTCGCGTGTACATTAGGAATAACTATTCAAAATAAATTTCGTTGTTACTTTTTAGTCAATATAAATTACTTGTGGCGAAATATAAATTATATAAATTAAGTGTTATGTAATTACAAGTGTAAAAATCAATTCCGTTAAATAAATTAAAAAGATCTTGTAAAATTGAAATTACCTAGACGCTACAATCATTAGGTAACAGAGTATTCCATCATCATCATTAGGTTTTCGTCTTGAAACTGGTTAGACGCGTACCTTCAGTGTATCCTATTCTGTGCTAACCTACACATTTCCCTGAAATTTCCACAGTCTGTATATTTCACTAACTGTGTGCAATAGTCTGATCCAGCTTTACCTGTACCTCTATTTTCCTATCTCTGCTTGTAATATATCCCGCACTATACTCCAAAAGTGCCATAAAACGTATCCTGCCCTTCTATTTCTCCTATTTTTTGTTTGTTTCTTATTCCCTTATTCCCCTAACTATTTCTATAACCTCTTTGTTATTAACTTTGTCTGCCCATGCTATCATCCTCATACATTTGAAGCACAACATTCCAAAAGAGTTCTACCGCTTTTCTGTCTGCTTCTCCTACTGCCCCTACTTCATAGACGTACTGTGCTCTGCTCTACACAGATGCCCTCAACAATTTTTTCCTTGTATCAATGTTTGTTGTCTTCGAACATTGTCGCTGTTCTTTCTTGTTAGATGCAGTTCGGTTCCCCTTCTATTGTTTATTAATATGTACCCTATTTCCCCAATATTCAGTAGTATGTGAAAGGGGTTAAGCAGAATGCGGCTACCAAAATCCCCAACACTTGAACATTTGCTGAATTAATAGTTTTCCAATATATCCTTTCGCGCAATCATCATTAGTTGAAAATATTTCAAATCCAACACCTGTAATTGTTTTTAATAATCATCAGATTTAAGTGCAATTATTTTTTTGTCATTAGGTTTTCCGTCTTGAAACTGGTTGGACGTGTACCCTCACTTATATCTATCCTAAGCTAGCCTACACCGTTCCCTAAAATTCCCACAGCCTACATACAGCTCTGTTCTCCTTCAGATGGGTTCTAATTATATGCCCTATTTCACCATTGGACATTTACCGAATTTTTCCAGTAAACTCTTTCGCACAATTAACATTAGTAGAGAGTATTGCAAAACCAATATCTGTAGTTGTTTATAATAATCATCAGGTTTAGGTACAGTTATTTTTTTCGTCATTAGGTTTTCCATCTTAATATTGGTTGGACGCGTACCTGCATTGGTTTCTATTCTGAACTAGCCTGCACATTTCCCTAAAATTCCCACAGCCTACATCTTTCACCATCTGTGTGCAATAGTCTAACCTAGGTCTACCTCTACCTCTCTTTTTTCCTATCTCGCTTCTAATATATTCCGCAATGCCATAGTATGTGGCCTATCATCCTCTCTACTATTTTTTACTGTTTTCCACATACTTCTTTTTTCCCCCACCATTTATGGTACCTCTTTGTTCTTAACTTTGTGTGTCCATGATATCTTCATCATACGTCCGTAGCACCACATTTCAAAGACTTCTATCTCTTTCCTGTCCGCTTCTCCTATTGTCCAGGTTTCACAACCGTACAGTGCTGTGCTCCGCAAATATGTTGTAAGCAATCTTTTCCCTGTTTCTATGTTTGTTGTCTTTGAACACAGTAGTTGCTTTTTCTTGTTAAATGTAGTACGACCTTGTGCTAATCTTTGCTTTATATCTAATTCTCTTACCGCTGTTTGATCTTTGTATAAGCTATTTACTATCCGTCTATTCCTAAAACTCATTCCAATCTTTTTTAGTATTTCGAACATTTTTTTAAACTTTCATTGTCTAATGCTTTTTCTAGATCTACAAATCCTATATACGCGTTTTCCCCTTTTTTCTATTTTTTCTCCTTTATCACCCTCAGAGCTAAAATAGCCTCCCATGCTCCACTGTTTCGTCTGAACCCAAATTGATCTTCTCGTAGTACTTCTTCAGCTCGCTTTTCCATTCGTTTTTGTACAATTTTAGTTAATATTTTAGACACATGTGCTGTTAAACTTATTGTTCGAAAATTTTCACATTTTCAGCCTCTCATTTTTGGTATACTGACTATGATGTTATGTTTGAAATCTTTGGGTATCTCCTCTGTCTCATACATATAGCTTACAAGTTAGAAAAGACGTTCTGCTACTGCTTGTCCAGCGGCTTTTAGAGTTTCTGCTTGCACCTTATCTATACTGGGATCTTCACCATTTTTTAGACCCTTTAATGCTAATTCAAACTCGTTTCTAAGTATAGAATATCCCAAGTCATCCTTTTGAACGTCTCATTCTTGTTCTAATGCTGTTAGTTCTTTTTCTGCATATAGATTCCCTATATATTCTTACCATCTATCCACTTTCGCTACATTTTTTATAATAACGTTTCCTCCAGCATTTCTTATATTTTTGCTATACGGTTCTATATCCTTAAAATTCATTCTAATTAGTTTGTCTCTCCTATGTCCATCTTTTTGCACTTTTCATCAATCCATTGTTCTTTAGCTTTCCTGCATTTGCGAATAATTTTCCATTTTATGGTTTTGTATCTTTGTTTCCTGTTTCATCTGATCTATTTTTGTATTTTCGTCTTTCTTCTATTAGATTCAGAATATCCTTTGTTATCTATGATTTCTAATTTTCTTTTTGTGTATACCCGCCATGTCTAAGCTGGATTTAATGTTATTCCATTCTTTTTATACTTTTTTAGTATAAGAAATATCCCCGCTATCTTTCAGCAATTCATTTGACTTTTTTCAAATTTTCCGTGCATATCTTTATCATTTAGTTTCTCGAAGTCAAAGTGCCTTTTTCCGTTCATTTTTTCAAATTTTTAAATTTAAGAACAGACTTCATAATTACGATGTTGTGGTCAGTGTCTATATCTGCTTCCGGGTAGCTTCTACAGTCTTTTACTTGATTTCTAAACCGTCGTCTAACAATACTGTAATCTTTTTGATATCTTCCTATATGTCCTGGCATCTTCCTCGTGTATCGTCTTCTAGCATGATGTTGGAATAATGTGTTTGTGATGGTTAAACTGTTTTTGTCGCAAAATTCTATCAGCCTATTTCCCCCTGTCTGTCATTTCTCGTACCTAAACCAAATAAACCTACTACTGCTCCTTCTCTACCCTCACCTACACTACATTAAAATCCCCGTAATTATTAAATTTTCATGTCCTTTTACGTATCTTAGTATGTCTTTGATATTTTTGTAGATCGCCTCTACCTCTTCCACACTGTAGCTAGAAATGGACATGTATACTTGTATTATTACTGTATTTACCGGTTTAGATTCTAATCTAACCATGAGTACTCTTTCATTCTTTTGTAAGTAGTTTTCTACACGTTGTCCTATCTTTTTTTTCATAACTATCCCCACTACCAAATTTCCTTCCTCTTATCCTGAATGAATTACCCTAAAGTCTCCACTCCAAAAATCCCCCCACCTCTGACCAGTGAACTTTGCTGATCCCTACTATGTTTAGTGCTAACCTATCCATTTTAATTTTCAAGTTCAGTAATCCAGCTTATAAAAAAATGATAAAGCGTAAAATTTTCTGGCTCTCAATAAAAAAGGGAATGACCAAGGAATAGGAAAAAGAAAGAGAGAAGGGTACGATTTCCAAATATGTGAACACTGAAGAATCAGTCCCGTATACGAGTCGTGATATTAGTGCTACCTTTCAAGTAAGTGAGAGTAGTGGAGGAAGCGTATGCTAAGGCTAATGTTCCATCAGATACTGAAACCTATTTTCTTCCTCGAAAGACTGTATGGGTACGTTTATATTTAGAATTGGGGTCAACAAACATACCCTCTCCTAAAGTCATAATTCAATAGAGATGAATTTTTAATCCATAAGAGACTTCAAAGAGACTGCCGAATTAACTCTGAAGTTTAACTTCAGCAGAGTTTGTCGAGATTAATAGGGGGGTTTGTTACGGATGGCCCTTAATCCCCATTACACTTAACAAGTGTTTACTAAGAATACCGTCCAGAAAGTGTAGCAACTAAACGGTAAATGACGAATCTAAACATAAATGCTTAGGTTGAAATATTCTCGTTGTGTAATCTGAAAGAAAAAGGTACTAATACGCCTATGAACCTTATTTATAAATGCTAACTAACAAGATATCAGCACAAAAGAAAGGAAAACAAAACGTAAATGTACTGATCATGTATACTTGAACTCCTACACCTACACGAACGCTCTACTTATTATGAGGAAGATTACTCATCACTTTTATTATAACTTTTATCATGAACCTTACAGTTTTGGTGGAAATCTTATAGACAGGTGTTCGTCATACTTTTAGTATAGTTTCTTACTAAAATCATAACACCAAACAACAAAAATCATATTTCTGTCAAATACAAGAAGACATTTGGAATTAATATGCAGGAACAAAAGATTGATATGCCTAGATTTGAAGACGATATAGCGGTATTAGCATCTAGCAAGGAAGACTTGGAAGCAGCTCTTAACGAAATGGAAACGGTTCTGACAGAGAGATACGGTATGAAAATTAACAAAGATGAAACTAAGGTATTAGTATGTAAAGAAGGAAAAAATAAATCAAAAACTAGAATACAAATAGGTAACAAGAACTTATAAAAGGTTAAGGATTTCTGCTACCTAAAATGCCAAATAACGCAAGATGGGGAGAGCGCAAAAGATATAAAACAAACATTAGCACAAGATCGTGCTACATTTAACAAGAAAAATTAACTACTGCGTTCAAAGACAACAAACATAGAAACAAGGAAAGGATTGCTTAAAACGTATGTGTGGAGCACAGCGTTGTACAGTTGGACATGCAACTCCAATACCGACAAGAAAAAGTCGATCAAGTTAACAAGATACGTATGCAGAATATAGTGGGAGAGCCGCAATTAAAAGGTTGTCACAAACTGCATGAATTACACGAAGGAATGGATCTGGATGTCGATGGAATCAAAGACTTTATATAGAGACAAACTCGAAAACCTAGACGGTCTCTATGTATCAAACTATTGGCTAGAAAAGAAGATAGAGGACTTGCGTGTCGATTTAAATTTTAAGCTGCGAATAAAATTATATAAAATTAAACTCACTCCAAACAAACACACAGAAAGGACTGTTTTCCGTGTTTTAAAATTAAGTTTAAATGGCTCCATGCTTGGCATTAAATATTTTTAAATTTTATTATGTATGTCAGAATAAATTGTCAGAATAGTCTGAATAGTATTACATTGCTCTTTATTTATAAAAGGCTATGACGTCACCACGACCTTGGAAAAGTAGCCGAAACTAGGTAACCGAGAGCATAGCGAAGTGTCGGGGAGGATCGGTGGATCGGATAGAGGATGATCGGTGGATCGGTGGATCGGGTGGATCGGGTGGATCGGAAAGATCGAGTGGATCGGGTGGATCCGGTAGATCTGGTGGATCGGGTGGATCGAGTGGATCGGTGGATTGGCGGAGGAAGATCGATGGATCGGGGAGATCCGGGGGATTGGTGGACCGGGTGTTTCGAACAAGGAGGGGAGCAAGGAGAAAATCCCTTTAAAATAAGACTTTACAGCGCGAATTTACATCCTGGGAGGAGGATCGAGGAGGATCGGAGGATCTGTCCCAGGACCGGCGTATTCTACTACTTTCAAGTGTTGGTAGATCGTGGTAGCTACAGACTGTTTAACCCCCTTCACATACCACTGAATATCGGGGAAATAGGGTATATATTTGTAAACAATAGAAGGGGAACTGAACTGCATGTAACAAGAAAGGGCAGCGGCTATGTTCGAAGACAACAACCATATAAACAATGAGAAAATTGTTGAAAGCATATGTGTGGAGCATAACACAGTACGTCTATGAAATAGGAACAGTAGGAGAAGCAGACAGAAAAACGGTAGAAGCCTTTTGGAATGTCGCACTTCAGATGTATGATGATGATAGTATGGACAGACAAAAATAATAACAAAGAGGTTATACAAATAGTAGAGGAATAAAGATATCTGTACAAAACAAAAAAAAATGAGAGAAATAGATGGGCAGGATACGTTCTAAGGCATTTTTGGGGTATAGTGCGGGATATACTACAAACAGAGATGGAAAAAAAGAGGTAGGGGTAGTACTAGATCAGAGTATTGCATGCAGATAATCAAATATGCAGACTGTGGAAATTTCAGGGAAGTGTGTAGGTTAGCTCAGAATAGAAAAAAAAGAGGGTACGCGGCTAACCAGCTTTAGGACTGAAGGCCTAATGATAAGATTAAAATTAGCAGTTGCTCTTCTATCAAGATTATTTATATCAAAGATCGTTCAATTTTTGTAGTATTCTTTTAATAATTATACTTCATAATTATTCTAAGTCATGTTTAATGTCGTAAAATGCATTAAAGAATAAATCTCTACCCGAAACTTTCGTGTTGCGCTTGACGTAAAATGAGTGACCCTATTCTAATTCAAGTCCTGTTTTTTAAATGGTATGTGTCCTAAAAGAGCATTATTTTACATGGGAATCTTTTTTTATGTGTTAATGGAATATGCTTATACGTTTATACCGGATAAAATTTAAATATTAGAAAGAAATTTTAATTTCTTTCATTTTTGGGTGGGGTAGCTTTTTTCACATAATCTGGCGTTTAATGACCTTTCGTAAACTTATTATAACATCAATATATTTAATAAAATTTAAATATTTTTTTATAAAGTGTGCTTTAGTTATTTGTAACGTCAACACCGACAAAAAATTTTATTAATAAACTTTTCAAATTATGTTGTTGTTATTCTTAGGTTTAAGGTGGTAATCCTCCTTAAGGTTGAGACTAACAAAGTAAGTCTACCAATTGTACCAAGATGGTGTGAGAAAAATGCAATAGTTGGATCATAATGGTCGTTATAGTGTAATGGAGAGGTTATTCTGTAGGCTGTTTCTTAATCATCCTAAAAAATTTTCATATTTAAATGCGCTCTTAAGTTAATCTTTAAATTAAAATGCTATCTGTATATTTAACAATATTAAGAGATGCACAAGTACATATATCGATTGATCCGGTGGTGTAGTGTATAGGAAGGCGTCGCCGTGGATCAATGTAGTAAGCCAGTAAGCGTAACACTACGGATCCCAAGGTACTGGGTTCAAATCCCGACACGGCCGACTGCTTGAAAAATGACAGGTGAACATTTTTCACAAAAATTACGCCCTCGTTCGGATGAGAGGTTAAATGGAGTCCCGTGTGTGAATGTTGTCACGCACGTTAAAGATCTCTACCTTGCCTGGAACGGCAAGGGTTCGGCAAAATTCTAAATTTCCAGGCAACAAAAAACTCGCCTCCTGGCCAATGTAATACCTTCTGGTGGAGCATTGGAAATATAAATGCACGGTGTAGTGTATAAGGCATTCGCCTTGCATGCAGGTGGCCCAGGTTCAAATTCCGCTTGAATTGAATTATTTCTAAGAAGTGTGTGACGTATACGTTCAAATTGAAAATTTTGAACTACTTAAATAACATATTTACTGTCGGTTCTACCTTTAGACCTAGAAACCAAATTTCTGCTCTTAAATTAATCTCTAAAAATGGAATCTGCAGTGCAAAACTGTATGTAACACATCGATTCTTAATAGTGACCTTATACATCTATATATGCATATACTTTATTGAATTGTTATATTTCAATGTTTACAGCTAATGAATTTTCCCATTAAATAATGATTGGTGTTAATGGGTTTTTAGTATGAGTTTTCTCATTAAAAAACGATTAGTGCTAATGGGTTTTTAATAGGTTTTCTCAATAAAAATAATTGGATTATGTGACTTAGTCACATTTTAAGTTAGGCGCTATTTAGTTAATCTCTAAATTAATATGATATCTGTGCATTTAAGAATACAGTATTAGCGCATACATTGTTACTTTTATATAATACGCTAGAATAGCTCTATATAATCTCGATAGCCAATTATGTGCAAATTTTTGGTATTAACAGGCAAAGCGCGCAAAATGTATGACATCCATCCAATGATACTAGATATGAGAATGAAAGGATTCGCCTATGTATTTCTTATAAGAGGATAATAAGATTTACAATAGGGTTAATTAAAAAAATATATGTGCTATCTCCCATATAAGTGATAAATGGATCAAGAGTTTTAAAGATCACTTTGTGCTAATATTGCGTAACATTGCTTACTTTGGGATGACGTGCTACAAGTATAAATTAATAAAATACTCCGAGGAATTGTGATACAGACAAGCTGCTGAAATTAGCCGGGAATTATGGAGTTCGTACATTTAACAATAATACGAGACGTTCAAGTAGTAATTACTATTGTCTCGATAGTATAGTGGTAAAAGCGCCTGCTTTGCATGCAAGCAGCTTGGGTTCAAATCCCGCTTGGGTCGATTTTTCTGATAAAAAATGCAACTTCTACGCTCGAATTGAAAAATGTGTGTAATAACAAATAAAAAGGAAGTGGCGTAGAGGTTGAGGTTGGTTGAGTAATAAACTACTAGTTAATGATTTTTAGCATTAAAAAATGATTAGGGTTAATGAGTTTCCCCATTAACAACGATTAGCGTTAATAGGTTTTCGTGTTAAAAATATTAATGGTAATGGGGTATTACTGGGAAATCCCATTACAACAAGATTCGTACTAATGGGTTTTTAATGAGAAAATTCTGTAAAAAAACGATTAGTGCTAAAGGGTTTTCAATAAGAAAGCTCATTAAAAAACGACTTAAAGTTCATTAAGAGAACAGGTGTTCCGGCCTTTCTAAAAACCCCCTTTTAACAAGACGTGACATATTAGCAAAAGGTGTATTATTTTTCCAGGACAATGCATCCTTATACAAATCGCGTATTGCTATGAATTGCGTTTGGAATTATGATTCAAATTACTGAAACACCCACCTAGATTTCTCGGACTACCCGTTCCCTTGGTCGAAAAAAGTTTAAAAGGACATTAATTTTTGTGTAACGATGAGGTAATAGAAGTTACAAAGAACTGGTTTGCAGAGCAAGAAGATTTTTTTCTAATGGAATTACAGACGTTGCAAAATCTATGTATTAAGTGTTTTGATTAAGAAAAGACCATATTGAATAATAAAATATTTAAAGTTCGCACTTTTAATTATTAAAATAGTAGACTAGTAATATATCAATACCTCTTGGTACTTATAAAAAATTCTCGTTGATCTACTTTTATAATTTAAATTGTGTTTTTATAAGCGGTCTACGAGAACGTTCTCAAAATACCTCATCCTATTTAATTTATTATTTTTCCGAATATAGTTTTATAAATCTGTTTCTGTTCCAAAGTTAAGCTTTTTCAATTTTATCTAATATATGAATTATCAAACTGTAGTCACTCTTTAAATTTAATAATTACGGGAAATTTTAATGCAGTGGTAGGTGGGGGTAGAGAAGGAGCGGTAGTAGCTTTATTTGGTTTAGGCACAAGAAACGATAGGGGAAATACGCTGGTACAATTTTGCGAGAAAAACAATTTAACCATCACAAACAGATTATTTCAACATCATGCTAGAAGAAGATACACGTGGAAGATGCCACGAGATATAGGAAAATATCAAATAGATTACATTATTGTTAGACAACGGTTTAGAAATCAAGTAAAAGACTGTAGAAGCTACCCAGAAGCAGATCTGGACACTGACCACAACATCGTAATTATGAAAGCCGCACTTAAATTTAAAAATTTGAAACAAAGAAACGGAAAAAGGCACTTGGACCTAAAGAAACTAAAAGATAAAGATATTCAAAAAAGATTCGAAAAAAGGTCAAATGAATTGTTGCAAGATATCGGAAAAATTTCGGATACTAACGAAGTAGAAACAGAAAGGAATAACATTAAATCCAGCTTAGACATGGCGGCCAGAGAAAATAAAAAAAAAGATAACAAAGGATATCCTGAATTTAATAGAAGAAAGACAAAAATACAACAATAAATCAGACGAAACAGGGAAACAGAAATACAAAGCCATAAAATTGAAAATTATTTGCAAGTGCAGGAAAGCTAAAGAACATTGAATTGATGAAAAATGCAAAGAGGTACAATCTAAGATGGAAATAGGAAAGACAGACGAAGCATACAAACTAATTAAAACGAATTTTAGGGATCTAAAATCGTATAGCAAAAATATAAGGGACGCGAGAGGAAATATCATAGAAAGTGTAGAGAAAGTGATTAGATGTCAAGAATATATAGGGAATTTATATGCACGAGAGGAACTAACAGCATCAGAACAGGAATCAGACATTGAAAATGATGACTTGGGATATCCTATACTGTGAGATGAGTTTGAATTAGCATTAAAGGATCTGAAAAATGGTAAGGCGCCGGGTACAAATAAGGTGCAAGCAGAAACTCTAAAAACCACTGGACAAGCAGTAACAGAACGTTTCTTCCGACTTGTAAGCTATATGTATGAGATAAGCGAGATACCGAAAGCTTTCAGACGTAACATTATAATCACTATACCAAAAAAGAGAGGTTCGGATAGATGTGAAAATTTTCGAACAATTAACCGGACAGCACACGTGTCAAAGATATTAACTAGAATTGTACAAAGACGAATGGAAAAATGAGCTGAAGAAATACTAGCAGAAGATCAATTTGGGTTTAGGTAAAACAGGGGAAACAGGAGATTATTTTAGCTCTAAGGGTGATAATGGAGAAAACAAGAAAAAAAAGGGAAAGTGTGTATATATGGTTTGTAGATCTTTCTAGATCTACAAACCATATATACACACTTTCCCTTTTTTTTCTTGTTTTCTAATTAAAACGAATTTTAGGGATCTAAAATCGTATAGCAAAAATATAAGGGACGCGAGAGGAAATATCATTATAGAAAGTGTAGAGAAAGTGTAGATGTCAAGAATATATAGGGAATTTATATGCACGAGAGGAACTAACAGCATCAGAACAGGAATTTGTGTTTTTATAAGCATTTGACAATGTAAAATGGAAAAAAATGTTCGAAATACTAAAAAAGATTGGAATGAGTTTTATAGATAAACGGATAGTACATAACTTATACAAAGAGTAAAGAGCAGAATAGAATTAGAGCAGGAACGTAAAGAAGTAAATATTAGGAAAGGAGCAAGAGAAGGATGTGTCTTATGCACGTTAATTTTTAACTTGTACATAGAAGAGGCAATGAATAGTGTCAAATGGAGGAAGACATTTGGAATTACTATGCAGGGACAAAAGATTGCTATGCTTAGATTTGCAAATGATGTAGCGGTATTAGCATCTAGCAAAGAAAAGTTAGAAGCTGCTCTTAATGAAATGGAAACAGTTCCAACAGAGAGATACGGTATGAAAATTACCAAAAATAAAACTAAAGTTCTAGTATGCAAAGGAGGGGAAGATAAACCAAAAACAAGAAATACAAATAAGTAACAGGAACTTATAAAAAGTTAAGGATTTCTGCTACCTAGGAGGCCAAATAACGCAAGATGGGAAAAGCACAAAAGATATAAAACGAAGATTAGCACAAGATAGTGCTACATTTAACAAGAAAAAGCAACTACTTTGTTCAAAGACAACAAACATAGAAACAAGGAAAAGATTGTTTAAAACATATATGTGGAGCATAGTACTGTACGGTTGTGAAGTCTGAACAGTAGGAGAAGCGGACAAGAAAAGATAGAAGCCTTTGAAATGTGGTGCTACAGATGTATGATAAATATATCATGGATAGACAAAGTTAAGATCAAAGAAGTACTAGAAATGGTAGTGAAAGAAAAAAATAGGAGAAATAGGATGATAGGTCTCATACTAAGACATGAGGGAATAGTGCGGAATATATTAGAAGCAGAGATAGGAAAAAGAGAAGTAGAGGTAGACCTAGGTTAGATTACTGCACACAGATAGTGAAAGGTTTAGAATGTGGGAATTTCAGGAACATGTGTAGGCTAGCTCAGAATAGAATCGATGGAGGTTGTTACGTTTATTTTCGGGATAAATTAAATACCCCTTTTTTCCCTTGCTAATTCATAAGCCGCTTTATAATAATTTTGGTAAATCTATTCCGTTTCTATTCTTAAATCCTTCATCAACATTCTATCTATTTTACCTGTTCATCATAACCCCGCTTTACAATAATCTTTAACTCAAATCTAGTTACTTTAAAACGTAAAGTTTATACTATAATTAAATAGTCAGTACCTTGTTTTAAGTATCCGTTAACTGGTTATACAGTACGACCGTATATAATTGATTCTTATGTGATTTCCATCTAAAGACTCGTCGAAATAAGGTCGCGTACTATCCGATAAAACCGTGTTTTCCAGTTTCTAATCGTTTGATAACAGCAATATTACTTTTTGAACTCTCGTTATTTAGTTAAACCAATTAATATTCACTTGCTTTTCCTTGTATACGACGAAAACAGTCGATATATTTTTGCTGTTTCTGTTTTTTCAAAGGAATTTCGCGCACGCAATACAGAGTGCTTCTTCCGGTGGATAGGCTTACCTGTTACTTTGGATCTAATTGAGGAGACGATGGCCACCCCTTTTTATATGGCACCAATTGCGTGGTCCTAGACCCTGCTATTCCGTTGCGGCCCCAGGAGGGTGTGATAGGTCCAACATATTTGACACGTAGGTGAGTGTTTATCCACAATTTTTTTGTATGGGTTCCATGATCTGGTTGAACCAGTATATTTCCGTTTTGTTGAATGATTACATCTTGTGGTTCTAAAATGATTATCATCTGTACGGGGCGGGGGGGTGTGACACGTATGATTGATATTGTAACGATTGCATATACTTAATTTTATATTTAAGATGACGATTTAGAGCTGTGGTTTTTAGAGTTGTGATTTCTTTTCTCTTTGTTAATTAATATGGGGGTAGATACCTAAAAACAGCAGTTCGCTATGTTAAGAGTTGATTTTTTTCTTGGTTCTTTCTGACATGCATATTGTGATTACTACTTATTTTTGTTTTCATTTGTTTTTGGTACTACTGATATAACATGTTTTTTTTTGTTTAATTATAATTTTTTTATATTGCGTATGGTTTTAACGAATGAGTGCGTGTATTTTTATTTCAGGCATTCTTTAATTTTTGTATGTATTATACCCCGTCCACTCATCGAATGAGTCCGGTCAATTTTTGTATTTTCTTTGTTCTTCTTTTTTTGTTAGGCTACGTCAATGCATGTAGCAAGGTACGCATCCAACCTGTACCAAGATGGAAAAACTAATGACGAAAGAAATAAATGTACTTAAACATGATGATTATTATATGCAATTACAGGTATTGGTCTTGCAATATTCTCAACTAATGTTAATTGTACGAAAGTATTTACTGGAAAACTATTAATTCGGTAAATGTCTAAGTGTTGGGGGTTCCTTGGCAGTCACAGGCTGTTTAACCCCTTTCACATACCCTACATGTGATTTTCCATTGCTCCAACCGAAGGTACTACATTGACCAGGAAGCGAGTTTTTTTACCTGGAAAATTTGGAATTTTGCCGAACTCTTGCTGTTTCAAGCAGGGTAGGAATGTTTAACGTGCGTGACAACACTCACACACGGGATCTCCATTTTATCTCTCATCCGCACGAGGGGGTGTTTTTGTGAAAAATGCTCGCCTTAGCATTTTTTAAGCGAACCGTGTTGGGATTTGAACCTTGGGCATAGTAGTCACACGCATACCAACTACACCGCGGAATTGTCGTCCCACTTCACATACCACTGAATATCGGTGAATAGGGCATATAATTAGAATACAATAGAAGGGGAACCGAGCTGTATATAGGCTGTGGTGGAAACTTCAAAGAAATGTGTAGGCTAGCTCAGAACTTAAATAAGGGGAGGTACGCATCCAACTAGTTTCAAGAGGGATAAACTAATGACGTAAAAATAAATGCACTTAAATCTGATGTTTACTATAAACAACTATAGGTGTTGGTTGTGAAATATTTTCAACTAATGTTGATTGTGCGAAATGATATAATGGAAAAACTATTAATTCGACAAATGTTCAAGTGCTGGGGGAACTTGGCAGCCGCAGGCTGCTTTACCCCTCTTCACATACCACTGAATATCAGGAAAATAGGGTATATTATTGCAAAACAATAGAAGGTGACCGAACTACATCTAACAAGAAAGAACAGCATATATATGCTCAAAGACAACAAACATAGAGATAAGAAGAAAATTGTTGAGAACATATGTGTGGAGCACAGCACGTGTGTCTGTGAAATAGGAGCCGTGTGAAAAGCAAACAGAAAGAGATAGAAGCCTTATAGAATGTTGTACTTCAGATGTGTAAGGATGCTAGCATGAACAGACAAGGTTAATAACAAATAGGTTATAGAAATAGTAGAGGAAGAAAGATATTTGTGGGAAAAAAAGTTAGAGAAATAGAAGGGTAGGATACGTTGCAAATGTGTAGGTTAGTTTAGAATAACAAACAATGAGGGTACACGTCTAACCAGTTCCAGGACTGAAGACCTAATAATAATGAGTCACTCTTAACGTACCTAACCGATTATATTTTTCTTTCATCAGTTATAAAGTAAATTAATTCAGCTACTTCTAGTTCTTAGCATCCATTTTGCATTTTGCAATGATTTTTTTCTACGGCCATCCGTGACGTCCCGGTTTGGATTTCTTATCTTGCAAGTTTGTAGCTTCCAGTGATATACTACCCATCACTTTCCGTTAGCAGCTAAGTCGTATAGCTGGGTAATCCTCTTTTTGCATCTAACATCCTGCCACTCGGTTCTGTTTTTCCTTCTAAGTATATCTGATATGATATTTTTGGGGCCAACGCTGCAATCGTACCGTTTCAAATCTGAAACGAAGCAACAATCAACCGTTTCGATACTCCAATATGAAGCAAATCCAGTAAAAGTTATTCGTTGTCGCAGTATTTCCAAGAGAATGATTGCTTGTTGTATCTTAAAAATTGAGCATGTATCTACTACTACTTTAAATGATTATATAAATGTAAATGTAAAATAGTATACTTTTTCTGTTTGCCGTAAATGATTTCTAAAAAGCGGAAAACAATAGAACATGCCGCATCATTCTACATTAGGACCATTGCAAGTTCTCAAACAGTACAGCTGTAAAAGTTATAAGTGATATTGGTTATACGCAGGGGTGAATAACGAGAAGAATAATGCGGTATGAAGACAGGTAAATTCAAGATTTTTCTTCTAGTACAGTTTTATTCAAAATCGTTAAAAACAAAATATTAACATTAAATGGAGTAGAAACTAACTTACAATTTGTTTCCCTTTTAGGCGTAATTTAAATTTAACTAGACTTTCTATCATTAAATTACCTAGACACAACATAAAAATGGCTACAGATACTTTGATCTATTAAAACTAAATTTTAGCCGCCAACTAACATTATACAAATAAAAACCCTACTCTGCATCTACGTCGTACTTTGCAAACCGTGGACTTAAGATTTAACACTTCCACCCGGTACAGCATTCTCCGGTTGGTTAGCTGTACCAACCTTTATACTTAATATTACTAATTTTGTTGTCGGGCGGTCAAATATTCCAATACTGGTTTGCATCGTTGCTGATCTTACTTGTCCATCAGCTGTCAATTTTGTGAATATAACTCTGCCTTTCTGCCAATTACGCCTGGAAAGTCTCTGATCTACTACATATTAGCACGATATCCCCGCATTTTAACGGTTCTGTTTTGTTATGCCACTTTGATCGCAGCAGTAACTCCGGAAGATACTCAGAAACGAACCGCTTCCACATATGATTGGTAAACTTTTCCCGGTATAGATAGCTGCATTTCAAACCTGTATTGTCATCGTCTAAAAGTGCCATTGGCTTATGACCCCTGGAGGAACGTACTAAAAAATGGTTTGGTGTAATCGCTTCACCTTCTGCACTATCTAATGGTAGATATGTCAAGGGCCAAGAATTTACAATACTCTCTACAGCAATCACACAACTTAGTAAAATTAGGTCTGTGGGTATGCGCTCAGGTAGAGCGTTATACAATGCTATTTTAATAGATTTAACCAGGCGTTCTCATGTTCCGCCCATATGTGGTGAAACAAGAGGATTAAAATGAAATATCGGGCCAGGGCTTACAAATTTTCGAGCAATTGCTTCTGCAGAAATTTTACTAAGCTCTTCTTTTAGAATACGTTCTGTAGCTATAAAGTTTCGACCTTGGTCGCAATAAATATGTCTAGAATATCCTCTTCGAGCAATAAAGTTTCGAAAACACATAATACAATGTTCAGCATCCAATTTTATATGCCACTTCCATATGTACTGCGCGTATTGTCAGACATGTGAATAAGGGTAGCCAACGTTTCTCCGTCCATCTACATACCCTCACAGAGATAGGACCAACGTAGTCCACACCTGTATGAGTAAAGGGTGCAGCATAAGTGCAAACTCGAGCTGGTGGCAACGGCGCCATTTGAGGCTGATCGGGCCGTAAATCTCGATTCTTGCAAACGTGACAAATTTGACGAATCTTGCGCAGTCCAACCTTTAACCTGGATATATAATACCGCTACCAAACTTCATTTACGACTGTCTCATAATGCTGATACTGATACATCACGTGAAAGTTAGTTAATATCAAACGCGTAAACCGATATTTTCGCGGAAGTATACTATACGGTACTTAGCTCTGTACAGCAATGCATCTAATGCCTTTAAACGGCCACCCATTCTGATGATGCCGTCATCGTCTAAAAACGGGGTCATTTTGAAAAGAAAACTTGACTTTAGGCATTGTACGTTTTCTCGCAGCAGAGTCAATTCTTCTTGAAAGCACTCCTTTTCCACTAGCCTAATTAAATGTAAGAAACTAGCTTTTAGTTTGTTTGATCTCAAATGTATGCTAACGCACTGACTTGGCTGTACATGCTACGGGCGACATTGATGTATGAATCGCAAAACATAAGCCATTGTTCGTAATACCGTGTGAAGTTTACTAACACAATCAAATTTCACGGTCAGCAAACATTACTTTTGCGGTAACATGGTGACATGAACT
This sequence comes from Platerodrilus igneus, assembly GCA_036346225.1. Taxonomy (NCBI): domain Eukaryota; kingdom Metazoa; phylum Arthropoda; class Insecta; order Coleoptera; family Lycidae; genus Platerodrilus; species Platerodrilus igneus. The sequence goes on along the minus strand of JARFIW010000999.1, from coordinate 7,966,090 downwards.
GCACTAAATTCCTTTTCGTCATTTCTATAGGTGACATCTTGCGGCCATTTGTTTTCTGAAGCATACAAAAAATCGGGATCTCTAAACCAACCGCTCACGTGAAGATTGGGAAAGTACGTAGCGGCAGTCGCCAACTATCGATAAATCTTGTATTTCGGCTATACGATGCGATACAAATTTTCCATGCTTTCTAGAATCATCGGCACGTAACCAGCAAAGTACAGTTGTCGAGTCCGACCAATATGTAATTTTTGTTAGGCGAATACTCAATGCTTCTCAAATCGACTTAGAGAAGCAGGTACCTAGTACAACGGCATCGAGTTCTACTCTAGGAATATTTTGAACTTTTAGTGGGGCCACTTTTGTTTTGGCACCAACCATGCTGTCTGAAATACAAAGATAGACTACAGCGGCGCTAGCATTTTCGCTAGCGTCTACAAACGTATGCAACTAAACGTCTAGCTTGTTGTAACTATTGAAGTCTTGAAGAAAGCAGCGTGGTATTTGTAAGTTTTTCAAATTCTCCAACGTTTATTTTTCCCAGCGTCCTTAAACACGGCTCATTTGAACATTGAGTCGCAATTATTATTGCACAGCTTACATCTTATAGTCTTGTCAGCAGCGTGACGGTCGTGTAAATAGGGGCGTTCGTTTTTGGGCTCTTTATTTTCATCAAAGGTAAGCGTAGGAATAGCGGTACATATGTTAAGGGCGAGTTGATGTAGCCATTGACCAAATTATAAAATTCCCACGCAGTTTTGTGTAATCCGATGCATCGCCCACTGTACCTTCAATTGAGCAGACAGCTCACTTACTAGTTCGTGCATGAGCATAGGGTTGTTGGAGTTTTCCACTATATCACTAGCTTGCAGACAAGCGCAGAGATTTTGTAGAATAACCCCGTATTCAACCAATGATTCCAACTTATCCATTTTGACCGGTGCATATTGTCGGACTGTATTGATGAAACTATCCAAAATTTGCTCCGGTCTTCCGAATAATAGTTTTAAGTTGACAATGATATCTTTAACGCAACGCGGTTCGTGCAGAAATCCTTGTACCATTTTCCGAGCAGTACCTTTTAGAATTTTATCGAGACGGATTAAATTTTTACCATCATTAAACCTACAGAGTTCTGTTGATCTATTAAAACAACTTTTAAATATATACCAGGTCCTAGGATTTCTGTTAAAGGATGGAAGGTCTCGTTAAATAGACTACCTTGCTGCAATATTTGCTGAATTCAGTGGACGTAAAGATAAGTCGTTTAAAGGGTTGACTGGTTTAGCTAACACAATGGCATTTCTTCCTTCTATTTGATTGTTGCGTCCTGGACCACTAGATTTAGCAGATGCGGTGACCAATTATTATTACTTGGTGCATCAACAGGCGTTTTCTGCAGCAGCGATTGGCTCGATCGCATGCTGGGTAATAGCTGTCGGATTGATTTGTCTTCTTGCAAGTTTGGCTGTGTTGGCGGTTGGTGCCACAAGTTTTCTTGCTGTGCGTGCAATGGTGGCAAACCCCTTTGCATTACCTCCTGATCAGTTTGACCCTGATTTTGGTTAAGCAATATTGGTACGTTAGAAGACAAACCACAGGTGACTCCTTGTTCAATACGTCTAGATAATTCTAAATTGGTTTTTGGATCTGCTCTTCCTATTTCATTGTCATCTAACTTTGACTTTTATCATCAGACTCCTTCATGAGCGATGACATTTGTTGACAAATGTTTAATTTGTTTTGTATCAATTCTTGTTGTTCTTCAATTTACTGCTTTTGTTCCCGTAAACTTTCCAAACGTTGCCGACGACGTTTACTAGTGTTAGTAGACCGTGTACTCGACCGAGTGGCTGGTGCATCGCATTGAACGACACTGACTTGGTTCTGCTTAGCTGCACTGTGTTTTTCGAATGTAGCGATCTTTTAGCTTGCTTTAGCAACATCAGACGAAGTAGTACAACATGGGCAACGTCAATCGTCAATTTCTACGACACCATCATCCACATCTACACATTCATAATGGAAGCACCTTTTACAGATGAGACATTCAACCATATCTGTATATCGGTGTAACAGTCATTCTATGACCGCTACAAAATTAATTCAATTTCTGTATATAATTCTGTATATAAAGTTGTAAATGTCTAGTAATAAAGAAATTTATTTATTTGATTGGTGTAACGTAGAGGAACGCACTGTATTGTCAAAAGGAGGAAAGTTATTTTAAGGAAATTTAACCATTGTTTAAACTATATCTTAATGTTTGAAGGCGTAGTATCGCATCAATGTGTTGTAGTCGGGATATCAGCACTTGTTTGTTAACATGATAGCAGACTGAGCGGACATAATTATTGATTTTACGAACAGAAGAACGTTAGGTCGCACTTAAAACACGCTTGGTGGCTTACTAAATTAAAAGGGTTTTCAGAGTTGAAACTACCCGAACTTACGTTGTAAGGATTTGTAGAAAATGAATAGTAAGCACACCTAAATTTACTGAACGGATATTTCTAGTTGTTGGTACAAATTAAAATTCCACATCTGTTCGGACCGCTTATCGGAAAGATAGTTTGGCGTGAAGCGTCCATCATTTGTAAGTAATAAACTTTGTCCTTATGGTATTAATATTACATGCTTTAGATATTAGCACTTCTGTCTATATTTCAACAGAGCAAGAATTTATTGGTATTGTATAAGAACCCTTTTTAACAAAGGTAAAGAGGGGTTATAATTAACAGGCGGTTAATTGTATTATTGCAGGGTTTGTAGGTTGTCCTGAATTATTAGTTGTTAGCGCATTCGTGAGTTTGTGAATGTCTTTCTGCGTTTGGTTCTGCAATTGGTAGTAGAGTTGAAGAAGAGGCTTAATCGCTAGTTGGTACTGCTGACGCTGGATATTGGATCGGCTGTTCCGGAATTCAATCCATCGGTACAGGTTCATGTCCAAGGGGTGATCGTGAGTAGCCCTAGAAAATAGTTTACTTGTGGTGCCGAGTAGTAAAGTTATTTATTTCTGACTAGAATAAAATATTGGTTGGTCTTAGATTTTTCATAACTGAGAATAATTATTTAAGGGTAAAGGAATTTATATGTGACAATTAACTATCGATAAAAATGTAAAGATTATAAAAGAATATTGCTATTTTAAGCCTAATTGTGAACACAATTTGCGCCCATTGTGGGATATAAATATTTGTTAACTTATATTCACAACACTCAATTTTAAATTTTAATATGAGCCTAGAGGCTTTTGTCTTGAGTTACTCAGTGTCATGATTACATTGCCACTGGTTCACATTATCTTATATTGCTTTGAATCTGTCTGGTTACTTTATTTATAATTATTAAAGAGATTGTGCAAGTGTGTACGACACAAAGTTTTTATTAATTGGAAATCAGGAGCTGTTAAGATAATTACTGCGGGGAATTCTAACCTGGATTACATAGTCTTATTAATCGGGTTGGGTGTGGTTGACTTTTTGCTTGAGTTGTTTCCTGGGCGGAACCTAGCCCTGGCGCCCATATTTACTTAACTCTTATGTAGCACTCCTACGACCCTTGTGTGCTCTTTGACTAGTCGTGGAACAGGAAGCAACAAATTAATCTCTCCGAGTTCGAGCCACTTTCATCGGTTCGAGCACAGCGTTGCTACAATTTACTCCTAGTACGCCTTCAGCGGGGCCTTATACTTTACCCCTCGCATTTAGGTGTGACATCGGTAAGGGGTCGAACACTTCAGGCACAATTCATTCATGATTTATTTAAATAAAAATTGATTCTGAAATTTATGTAAAATTAGTTATAAGTGATATTAGTTATACGCGGGGGTAAACAACGAGAAGAATAACTGCGATATGAAGACGGGTAAACTCAAGGTTTTTCTTTTAGTAAAGTTTTATTCAAAATCTTTAAAAACAGAATATTAACATTAAATGGAGTAGAAACTAACTTACAATTTGTTTCCCTTTTAGGCGTAATTTAAATTTAACTAGACTTTCTATCAACAAATTACCGAGACACAACATAAAAATGGCCACAGATAATTTGATCTATTGAAACTAGATTTTAACCGCCAACTAACATTATACAGGTTAAAACCCTACTCTGCATCTACGTCGTACTTTGCAAACCGTGGACTTAAGATTTAACAACAGGAGATAACGAATTATTTAATCGATCAAACAATAAAATTAATGTCTCATACTTCCTACAGTTGTGACTAATTTCTTTGTATTTCCAAGATCAAAAATCAAGTTCCTGGTAAACGATTTTCAGCACTAGAAAATGATATACATGTCTTTAAAAATGAGATTTCCTAGTATATCGTCTTCCGAACGGAGAAAATGATTTGATGACTGATTTATTCCTAAGGTAAAATGTATGTATTATAAAGGGAAATTTTTTTCATGTTCTATTCTAAAATTTTAGCAGCAGTTCTTGTATAACTTTAAAGTATTCCACTGTTAGTGGACTTTCAAAAAAAATTCATGTAGTTTTTTTTTGCAAGTATACGCCTCGTGGTAGCAGTTTGTTGATGATTTAATGTAAAAAAAAGATAAGCTTTGTTTTGTAATTTCGATGACTAATTTCGATACATTATCAAATCCTTATCAAAGGTATTAAATAATTCAAAATTTAATATAAGTAGCATACACATTTTCTAACAAGTATAGATTTGTGTTTTAAAAAGCTCGCAACATACTAAATGTTCGCATTACCTTTCATTTGTTTTCGTTGTGAAGTCAAGTGCTTACCGAACCGCAATAAAAAACGTTGGGTATGTAAAAGTTATTAGGGTGACATACTATTTTTTTCGGAAATTCTTTGCTACTGTGCGTCAGGTATAATACTAATATAATTATAGCAGTTTAGATTTATGCTATTTTAATTACATTAATTATAATACCAGCAAATTTAAGTTTATTTACAAAAGGGCCATCCAGCACATAAGTAAAAGAAATCTAAGTTAAAGTAAATTCGAATGTTAAATACATGCTACAGAGACATGTGTCGTACCTACATTTATAAACCAGCATCTAGTTCTTTCTGTAGTAAATGTTACATATACTATTTCGTTCGATAAAATTTCTATTATGTAGAATAGACAATATTTAATATGGGGGGTGTACTGACTTACAATTGAAAGATGCCTTTCAGTCTTAGAAATAAGAAACTTCATTGTCTATTGTTTTACTAGTGTTTAAAAGCACTGTACGTTGCTTAACAACAGAACACCTTTTTTCGCTAAAAGCGTAGCCTCCCTCTCCTCAAATAGCTGTTAAGAGTAATTTATCTGCACTGTATAAAGCGCTTTTCTGTTATCTACATTTGATTTTAGTTTTTATAATAATAAATAGTTTACTAAAAAAGCATTCGTTTTTCTTCTAAGAATATTATTTCGATCTCAAGAGACGACCAAAAAAACGACACTGTGTTTTAACTACTCTTCCGTTTTCATAAACACAAGTCGTTTCTAAAAACAAAAGATATTATTTGGAATAAAATGTAATTTTCGCCTTCAAGATGGTCGCTAAGAAAATATAATATACATTACTTATTATAGTACTTTTATACTACCTGCTTGAATGTTGGTATTCAGAATAACAAGTCGTTGCATATAAGCAGGAACTTTTTTTTCCGTTAAAAATGTAATTTTCGCTCCCACAGACGACCACCAAGAAAGATTTGAGCGATTTTATACAATATACTTTGTATATTGGTTTTTACATAACTTGATTTGTGGTACTTATGTGAAAAGTTGCCGGTTACTGGAGTTCCATTAAACAATTCTTTCGGTTATAATTTAAAGTATATTTTTATTAAGTGCTACTTGTAGATAACTATTAACAGTATTTTACTCAAAATAATATGATATCCCAATGTTTAGATACTCTTAAAACTCGAAATCATTTGCCATTGTGTCACTAGTGGGTACACTACTGTACGATCACTTTGATAAAAAAAAAGTTCGAGAATATATTTGTTTATAACTGTTAGTTTTATGTTAGAGAAACTTCAATTTTTGGGCTCACTAAACAACATTTTGAGAACAATAAACATCGAAATTTTGAAATACTTTAGTTGTTAGACGTTGTTATTTTAGAGCAAACGTATTAGAGCGCATTTCCAGTGTTACAAATAGCGAGAAGAAACTTAAAGAGAAGCTTGGACCTAACCTCTGAAACTGAAGATGATATCAACGAAATTAAATTACTTATAAGGTAATGGATCTAAGATGTTTTCTACTTTATCATCATTAGGTCTTCAGTCCTGGAACTGGTTAGACGCATACCCTCATTGTTTCCTATTCTTAACTAACCTACAGATTTCCCTGAAATTTGCAGTCTGCATCTATCATTATCTGATATAGGTCTACATCTATCTACCTTTTCTTATCTCTGCTTGTAATATATCACATACTATTCCCCAAAAATGCATTAGAACATATCCTGCAATTCAATTTCTCCTATTTCTTTTTCCACATACATCCTTGTTCCCCTACTATTTCTATACCCCATTTGTTATTAACTTTATCTGTCCATGCTACCATCTTCATACATCTGAAGCACAACATTCCAGAAGGCTTTTGTCTCTTTCTGTCTGCTTTTCCTACTGCCCGTATTTCATAAAGATAATGTGCTGTACTCCACACATATGGCTTCAATAATTTTCTTCTTGTTTCTATGTTTGTTGTCTTTGATCATAAGCGCTGTTTTCTTTCTTGTCAGATGCAGTTCGGTCCCCTTCTATTGTTTTACAATTATATACCCTATTCCTCCGACATTAAGTTGTTGTGAAGGGGGCTAAGCCAAGTTCTCCCGACACTCGAACATTTGCCGATTTAATATTTTTTCCAATATATCTTTTCGCACAGTTACCATTAGTTGCAGATATTTCACAATCAACACCTGTAGTTGTTTCTAATACTCATCAAATTTATCTGCGCTTATTCTTTCATCATTAGGTTTTCCGTCTCAAAACTAGTTGGACACGTACCTCCACTTATTTATATTTTGAGCTAGCCTACGCAGTTCCTTGAAAGTTCCCACACAGGCTATATATAGCTTGGTTCCCTTTCTATTGTTTTCTAATTATATGCCCTATTCACCGAGATTCAGTGGTATGTGAAGAGGGTCGGTTTCGTGGCGTAGTTGGTAAGCGTGTGACTACTAGGTCCAAGGTCACGGGTTTGAATCCCGACACGGTCCGCTTGAAAAATGTTAGGCGAGCATTTTCACAAAAATACGCCCTCGTTCGGATATGAGGTCAAATGGAGGTCCCGTGTGTGAGTGTTGTCACACACGTAAAAGATCCCTACCTTGCTTGAAACAGCAAGGGTTCGGCAAAATTCAAAATTTTCCAGGTAGAAAAACTCGCTTCCTGGCTAATGTAGTACCTTCAGGTGGAGCATTGGAAAATCACATGTAAGGTGGTAAGTGACAGAAGAAAAATAAGGTTATGTTTACTGTTTATGTCATGCATTGTAAAATATGATTATACCCTATTCACGTTAAATATGGAATGACGTCATAAACAGTGCTAGCGATTGTAAAATGTGAACGTAACTAAGAACGTAGGTTTAATGATGTTAGAATTTAGTGTGTAGCAGTTTACAGTTCTGTTTGGTGATGCAACATTTTTCACTTCTATTACCTTGACATTTCTAATTTTATTGTCATTGTTTAGTTTTGTAGCAAATCGTTTGTGCTTTATATTTTCTAAATAAAACAGTTTTTTCAGTACTAAAACACTTTATACATTGCAAGTTTCGAGTATTTGCATTTAGAATACCTAAACATTTGGATTGGCGTGCACAAGAAATGGTTGCTCTGATCATAAAATAACATTAACTATGACAAAGCAGCATTTATTTGAATTATGACGTCATCCCATATTTAACGTGAATAGGGTATAGCTGTATAGTAACAATGAGACATTGGGTGTATGACGTCATGTTTCGTCATACTATTGATTCATTCAACTATAAAACAAACTTATGAACCGAAATCTAGAATCACGATCCACGATCGTGACAAAAGCGGAAGAGGTATAGAAATTCAGGGTATATACAGCATGTTGTAGTAATAATCCTTTCATTTTTGGTGTTTTATAGTTTTGATCATAATAGATTGCTTTTTTGGTACAATATAGAAAAATAAGCTCATTGCATAGATGCCACATATATTTACTTTATAACTTTTTAGTTTTGATATTTAAATTTTGTATTTTTGAACGCAATGAACCGCATTGGTAGCAGAACAATCTGCAAAATTTTCTTCAATTATCGTTAAACAGTGCATTATTCCTCAATCCATTTTCTATAAAGATTAACTATATAAAATTTAGGTACATTTTTAATTTGTAACAGTTTTGATTTCAATATCAATGATTACCAAATTTTACCTTAATATAAAGTTTTTCTACTATAATAAGTTTGTTATCGATTATAGAAAGATTTATATAGTTTAGAATATTCACATATTTAAAATACTGTTACGAACTACTATTAGGCAACCCGTCAAACACACAAGCGCCGTAAGCAATGTATATACTACAGAGGCCTCGACTTTCTAGCATATACTGGAGTATGAATCATCCATTTAATTCAGGGTATATGTAAGACCGCTGATGAAGTACAGAATTAGTCTATATCTAAATGTCGACTATAAATTATATCGTGTAAAGTTAATTAGTTAAGTTTTTGGAAGTCCAAGAGTAAATATAAATTTGTGTTATGTGATTGTACCGCCAGCTTGTAGAATACGTAAATAGACAAAAGTGTAATAAATAAATAGTAGTGTTTAGTGTTGTTAAGAAGACTTATAGTTAAGGAATTATTTTTGGAAATAATAGCGCTTGTAATAGCATTAGCGTGATAGTGCTTCATTGTTGATTGGACTAAAAACATTTATAAATAAGGCATATACTGTTAATTAGACTTGTGAATAGTGAGTAATAAAGACTTTTGTTATTACTTGTTTTAAATTGGTGAAACGCGTTCATAGTAGCCCGCTAAAATACGTTGTAGTGATGAAAAAAGGTACCAATTTGCTGGACATTACGAAAGTAAAATAAAACCAAATTCAAAATAACTTGTTTTGTTTGGCTTTCGAAATTATACAAATAAATTAACTTTTTTTAAAAGAAAATATATGTACATTAATTACAAAGAATTTATACACAAATTTGTTTCAAGATGTAATAAAAATGTTGTCTGGCATGTTTTTAGAAATATAAATGTACGTTGCTAATTTGCAAATTGACATACAATGGTTCCGCTTAAGGTAGTGCATCTGCTTCAATTATGATAAGACATTACAATTAGAAACAGAATACAATTAACCATGAAATAGTTGTACAACTCCAAAAACATTACCATTGTTGAAACTAGTTTAAAATCTCATATAAATAAAATACAACTATTGTGTTTGAACGTAATTTGTTGAAAGAAATATAAAATGTCGTTAAACGGAAATGTATTCACATTAAATGGCGTGTACATAGTTAGCTGGTACGTCTTTGAATTTTTATAAACATTACCTGTTCACATTTATAGAAATGTAGATTCAAATTCATTTTAATGCTAGATGTTGTTAAGTGGTAATTACCCTCGTTGAGAGAAATATGTAACCAAAAATTTAATAAATAAAACCGCAAAGCAAAATCATTTTTTTTACTAAGGAGATACTTTCCAAACAACTGAAGAAATCTAATTTGATTGGGAAGGCCGTGTAACACGTGGATGGTCGAACGGGCTACTGTTGTATAAATGTGTAAATTATAGATGTTAAAGAAACCTAAGTCAAAAATGTTCAATTATATTACATGAAGTTGATTTTTTAACGACAGACGAGGCGTAGAAATTGATATGGACACATAGTTATTTGAAATAAAAGCTGATACGACTTCTTATTGCAAGTAGTTGATGTAATTTGCTACGTATCTGGACGTAGCCGGAAGAAACGTAAATGCCAGGCTAACTACCAAACGCGGAGAGTGGGGGACTTCACCTACATCCAAAAAAAACCAAAAAAGCACGTCGCCCACGATTATCTACTAGCAATAAGAATAAGTAAAGAATTCTGTACAAACAAGCAAAAGAAATAAATTAAGCGTTACTATTTCAAAGCAAACAATTATGTGATACGAACAATTTAGTACTTTAGATACGAAGTGCGCATCTCGTATTTTGCACAAAATAAAACTAATCAGTAGAAAATAAACATGTGAGAGCTTTTGTCAAGCGTTTTTAAAATTGCATATAATGTAAAATGTAAAATAAACTAATCAGTAGAAAAGAATAAGCGTGTGAGAACTTTTGTCAAACATTTGTAACAATGGTATATCACACCTGTAGAGCGATAATTTTGTTTCGCAGAAACAAACAATAGTTCTACAGTATCACGTTTCTTATCACGTAACTACACCAAACGCCGATACGGAACATGCCCTTGATATACACAAAAGAAAATAAGTTGTATACCTGTATGTATCGGGATACTTAGCTTGCACGTCACCGGGAGTGAATAAGCACATCATCGCCACGGTCGTCGGGATCTATTTACTCTGTTACCATAAAGGCACTAGTGATCTACAGGAAGAACCAATTTGGACTCCAGCTAAGAGCGATACACGCAAGATACCTCCTACTTGTCGAACAAAAAACGTGCATCGCTTTTGAAGGATCCATTATTTCTACAAGTGTTTTGATGGAAACACAAGAGAAAGCAATTATATGTTATCGAATTGTTTAACAAATTAACGCATACCTAAAACAAGGTATTGACTATTTAATTTATCGAATAAATTTTCGTTTTAAAAGCAAAATGGATTTGAATTAAAATTATGCTAAAGCGAGCTTATTCTGAACAGGCACACTATATAGGGTATTGTTGGATAATTTAAAAATGGAAATGGAATTTGTTCGAGCGGGTAATGACTTAACCAGAGAAAAAAAGGATATGTAATTTATATTGAAAAATAAAAGTAACAATTCCCCCCAGCAAAATTAACAGATCGGAGTAGGAAAGCCAAAGACCGTGAAGAAAACCAACAGTGCAAACCAAAACAGGACCCTAAGGTCAAGCCTCAACTAAACAAAGGGACAACAAGGGAGAACGAGAGGCGGAGAGGGAGAGCGCCGGTAAAAGGAAACGATGTACCACTAACTGTGGTAACCAAAACCAAAGAACCAAATAAAATAAATGCTAACTAGTCCTAAAGTTGACTAAGTCGTGGTTTCCAAAGAAAAGAAAATGGACTAGAAAGCAAGTACCACAGGAGCGGATGGACGAAACACAATCGGACTAGGAGAAGAAGACCAGCAATAGGAAAAAGGAGAGGAATGTGGAACAAGAAAAAAAACAAAAAAGACAAAAAAGATAACATCAAACACCAAGTACAAAAACAAAAAACCCTAAGAATCGCACAAAAAAAATAAAACAGAATCTCAGTGTAGTTATGTATGAGTATGTGTGTGCGTGTGCGTACGCGTGTGTGTCTGTGGGTGTGTAAGAAGTGTGTGTGTATGTGTTGTGCGTGTATAAAAAATACGTGTGTGTATGTGTTTTGTTGGACCACTGTAGTCGCCTCTTACGACAGGCAGGTCGTACCATAGGGCTATTCTATTCCCGGACCCACACGGGTTAAGAATAGCAAGAAAACGAAAGGAAACCTAGCAAAACAGGGAAGTAAAATGAAATCGTAACGTCCAAAAATCAATTCCGAAGAAGAGCAAAGTCGGCAGAAGAATCTGAGGCGCGTTTACGCCGCCAGAAAGAAAACGAAACGAGATTAGGGATATTAGGATTTCGTCGACCACCATCTTCAGGTTTTGAATCAGTATAGACAAATGTCTGCCTCTTATGGACAGTTTTCCGCCAAAAAGAAACAACAGGGGATGTAGCAGTTGTAGCACGTGGTTTAGGAGGTGACGAGGGTAGTTTAAAAAACTCAAAACGAGTTAAAGAAGAAAATTGTTTGTTGTTAGAATTGGAGATAAGAAAGTCAACGGTAGTAAAAGAAAAAGCATTGGCTGTAAAAGAATCAACCTTACGAAAAGAAACACAAGCAAATCACACTTCAGTTACGTTAAATAGAGGGATAGAAGTAAATAAAATTTCAACGACGTTAGATAAAGAACTAGAAAAATCACAGTTAAGAAAGACAACAGCATTGACTGCTAGAGCATCCACCCTAGGAAAAGGAGCAGAATCCAAAAACACTTCAATCATATTACATAAAGGAACAGGATCAGGCATAAGTTCATCAGCGTCACAAAAACAAACAACATCAAGTAAAACTTCCTCCACAATAGACAACGAAGCAGAGCCAGGTTGACCCTCGTCAACATTAGACAACAGGACATCAGCTAGGATTTCCCCAACCTTAGTTAAAAGAACAGAAGCAAGTAGCATTTTGTTCACATAAGAAAAATGAGTAAGAGTAGGTAACGTTCCATCAACGTCCGATAAAGGAGCAGAATCAAGCAAGACCCCATCACTGATAGACAACGGAACAGGAACAGACAAAACTTCAGCCACAATAGGAACCGATTCCCCAGCAATAGCAGATAACGAAACAGGATCAGGTAAAACTTGAACGACAACAGCAACAGGCATCACAGCTACGGGTTTCCTAACTTCAACAAGACCTTCTCTATTCGTATTAGGAGTTATCCTTAGTTCAGCTACAGCTGTTATTGTGGACACGACAGAAATTTTTTGAGTAGAACAATTTAAAAAGGCAGTAACATGTAGAATTTTAACAACAACAGCAACAGACATTAAAGATACAGGCTCATGAACCCCAACAGGACCATCGCGGACCGAATTAGAAACCATTGTCACCCCAGCGACGTTTGTGCTTGCAGACACGACAGAAATTTCATGGGTAGAATCGTTTCAGAAAGCGGGAACAAACTCTTGAAAAGCTCGCTGCAAGTCACTAATTCGAAGTATGGGTTGCAATAGTGGTGGAGGTACAGTTTGGGGTGAAAGTGAATAAATAGGGCGAACAAAAGGAGGAGTAGAATAGGATGTAGAACTACAAACGAAAAAAGTTTGTTCGAAGTTATATTTGTCGAAGAAGGGTATGTTTTGATAGTAGTGGCAGGATGACCTGGATGAAGAACAGAAGAGAACGTAGAGTGAAAAGCAGAAGAAGTTTGGCTCTTGGAGCTACGAGCAGAATTGGAAGTATGATTCGAAGACCTATTAGTAGTAAGATGACAGTGTGGACAGTTGCGGCGAGAAACTCCCTTATGTCCGCAACCATGGCAATGGAGTACTTGAGAACGAGTACAACGTGTCTAAACATGACCAAGTTTGTCGCAATTAAAGCAGATAACCTGACGAGTAAAAGCAGAACTAGGTAGTAGAACGTACGAAAGAAGTATCGGATCTACCCGTAGACGTAGGAGAAATCTCAACAACTCGGTCATGTGAAGCAAAAGTATTCTCCTCAGTAGTAGCAAACTTATACGCAAAATCAGGAGGTTCAAAATGTTGAATCAATAAGTTGGACAACGACTTCCAGTCGGAAAACCTATGCCGATTACCACGATACCAAGGTAACGCTTACAACTCAAACAAATCCACTGCAGACTCAAATAACTGCAATTCAGACACATGTTGAGTTCGTCGGAGTTCTTCGACCCGTCTTAAAAAATCATGTACGGTATAAGTGTTTGGGTCACCAAAAAATTTCAACTGACACTCCCACACAAGAAGACCTTGGTAGGAAGCCGAAAAAGAAGTCATTTTAAATACGAACAAGAAAGAAATTGGTAGAAAGTAACTAAATAAAGGCTAACCGTAACTCGATAAAAGCAAAAAAAAAGTATTGCTAAAACATATCCGACGGATAAACTTCAGTAACACCAATAGGAGCAAAACAACAAAATAAAAATTAGATTAGGGCGCCAGCGTTTTCAATGAACTAGAATTATCGACGAAAACACAATTACGATTATCTGAAATGAACCAGTCAAGGATATCGCACGATCAAGAAAGAAACCACAAATAAAATTTAAGAAAATCGAACCCACACACGAAATAAGAAAAGAAATAAATACTAGTTTGAACGTACGGGGAGAGCACATAAGTAGCATCTGACCGAAAAATGCGGGTTATGTAGGAACTTAGGCACTAACAACAAAAAAAATCGGAGCAAAAATTAATCAAAACACACTCGGAGCAAAAATTGATCAAAACCAAATCTAAGTAACCGTTTACTAAAACAAAATCGGGGCCAAAGTTACACGAAACAAAATCGGAGCCCCACGCCAGGGCGTCAGAGTTTATGCTACGTACCGTCGGAAGAAACGTAAATACCAGGCTAACTACCAAACGCGGAGAGTGGGGCATTCACCTACATACCAAAAAATCAAAAAAAAGCACGTCGCCCACGATTATCTATTAACAATACCAATAAATAAAGGATTCTATACAAACAAGCAAAAGAAAAAATTAAGCGTTTTTATTTCAAAGCAAAAAATTATGTGATACGAACAAATACTTTAGATACGAAGTGCGCATCTCGTATTTTGCACAAAACAAAACTAATCAGTAAAAATAAACATGTGAGAGCTTTTGTCAAGCGTTTTTAAAATTGCACATAATGTAAAAGGTAAAATAAACTAATCAGTAGAAAAGAATTAACGTGTGAGAGCTTTTGTCAAACATTCTTTTAAATTGTACATAATATCGTTTGTAAAATAAACTAATCAGTAGAAAAGAATAAGCGTGTGAGAACTTTTGTCAAACATTTTTAACAATGGTACATCACACCTGTAATACACGCAAGATACCTCCTACTTGTCGAACAAAAAACGTGCACCGCTCTTAAAGTACTGAGACGAGTAATCTTTAGATGGGAAACACAAGAGAAAACAATTATACGTTAACGTTTAACAAATTAACGGATACCTAAAACAAAGTATTGACTATTTAATATATCGAATAAGTTTTCGTTTTAAAAGCAAAATAAATTTGAGTTAAAATTATGTTAAAGCGGGTTTATTCTGAACAGGTACACTATATAGGATATTGTTGGAGAATTTAAGAATAGAATTGGAATTTATTCGAGCGGGTAACGACTTAACCAGAGAAAAAAAGGGTATTCGATTTATGTTGAAAAATAAACGTAACAAATTGTACAAAAACATACCGCGTATTTAATAGTATGACACCGAAGGCGGGTCCGAGACTCGGTATGCATCTGACTACTAAGCCAAACGCTCTTGGTCCAAATTCCCATACGGTCGGCTTTTTCACAAAAATACGTCCTCGTTTGGATGAGAGGTAAAATGGAGGTCCCGTGTGTGTGTGTGTGTGTGTGTGTGTGTGTGTGAGTGTTGTCACGCATGTTACAGATCCCTATCTTGCTTGGAACAGCAAGGGTTCGGCAAAATTCCAAATTTTCCAGGTGAAAAAAATCGTTTCCCGACCAATATAGTACCTTTGGGTGAAACTTTGGAAAATCAAATGTAGAGTATGACACGAGTTACATATCTCCCAAATTAATAAACATGTATATTTAAATGCAATTATTAAATCTTAAGAAATAGATTGTTACATTGTATAATTGAAAGACACATTATAAAAGGTTAATGAATGTTCATAATCAGACGTGAGAAAGGAATCAACTACTTTGTATTCCATACGTAACATAATACTGCAGATGCAGGCCACAGTAGATTATAAGAAAGCAATTGTTAGAATTAAGATTACTAAAAAGTAATACAATGTATTTTATCAAGAAGTAGCAGACATGAGATCCTGCACTTTCCACAAGACAATGCGAAGGCAGGGCTACCATAAATACCCTGAGAAGCCCATGATGGCCAGTCAGTCTTAGAACTTCATAACTTTAACATTGTTGGTTGTTCAAACTACTCATTTGTAATTATTAGTTATTGAGAGTCAGTCTGGACTTCAAAACTTTAACATTGTTAGTAGTTCAAGCTACTCACCATAATTTTTGATTATTAATTATTGATTTATTAACTTCAAGTATTTTTGTCAATTTCAATTACTTAATGTTTAGTAAATATAAACGCCTAAGTTGTTGCAATAGAAATAAGTTATTTTTGGTAATTAAACAATTAAAAATAAAATTGATAGAAAAGTTTTTGGCGATAAAACTTTTTAAAAAGAAGCGCACAAAAGCTCAAAACTTATCTCACGGAATAAATGAACATCTAACGACGCAAAGAATACAATTAATGAGTTGACGCATAGTTTCTTACAGTGGGACGGACAATACACCCTCGTTCGGATGAGAGGTGTGAGTGAGTGTGAGTGTTGTCATGCACGTTAAAGATCCCTGCCTTGCTTGGATCAGCAAGGGTTCGGCAAAATTCAAAATTTCCAGGTAAAAAAAAACTCGCTTCCTGGCCAATGTAGGACCTTCGGGTGCAGCATTGGAAAATCACATGTAGAGTGAGGACGGACTTAAAATAACAGCCAGATTTGTACTTCTTGGTTTTTATATTACATTTTCTATTTATTATATTTCAGTAGTGCAAAATTACTTAAATATCCCAACAAAAGTGAAAAATTTCAAAGCGTCATCTTCAAATTCAGTAACAAATGCTGTACTTGACTCTATTATAAAGTACTGCCTAATAGCTGAATTGGGGGCTCTGTGGTACGTTTTAAACCAAAAAAACAATTAAAACTGTCGTGTTTATTAACAGTTTACAAACAGAAAACTAATGGTATTCAAAAATGTCAGGTATAAAGTGCCCCTTCTATCGTTGTTTGGGCAAAGAGAGAGTTGTTTTAATTAGTATGCTATTACAAGTGCTCGTTTTTAATTTTTTCAAGGTAATCGAACGTTCGATTGCTATATGGGCTGCAAATGGTACAGGGTGAATCATATTGAACTTCTCAATTTCACAAGGTCATTGCCCGAATACTGGAGGGAGTGGAAGGGTGGAGATAGCGCCGTCAAACGCGCCATGACATGCAGTTTACAGTGTGAGTAATCGCTTGGTCGGGTCAACATCGAGCGTTCGTGGTGGAAGAGTTTATTCGAAATGGTGAATCAGTGATCACAACACAGCGTGCGTTTCGTGTACACTTTGCTCTTGGTCCTCACGATCCCATCTCCACTGGACCAACAATTAGGAATTGGGTAACTAATTTTAGAGCGACATCTCGGCATTATAAAAAAACTAGTAGGTTGAACTAGTACTTCAACGTCAGCAGAAAACGTGACTAGAGTATGAGCTTAAATTCAACAGTTCACCTCCAGCGATCTGTTCGTAAACACGCCGCTTCACTGGGATTATCTGCCAGTAGTGTCATAAGAACCCTCCATAGAGACCTTCAATTGCACTCATGCAAGATGCAGTTAGTGTAAGAGTTAAGTGACAGAGACTTTGACACACGAAAAAATTTGTGCCGTTACATCCTGCAGAGTGTTCATCGTACTGCTGTTTTGATCTTTAGTGATGAGGCCCATTTTCACCTGGCCGTAACTGTTAATAAAAAAAATTTCGCTATTGGGCAGAGAATAACCCTCGGAAACTTCACCAACGACCACTTCAGTCAGCCCTTGAGTAACAGTGTGGTGCGCTGTTGGAGATTTTGGTATGTGGGGGTCCCTACTTTTTCGAAAAAAATGGTGAAGTTGTAACAGTGACTTCTGCTCGGTATTGTCACATGATTGAAATTTTTTTGAAACGAAAAGTGGATGATATATTGCAAAACCATGAAAATGAAAACATTTGGTTCCAACAAAATGATGTTACGACCCATACATTTCATCGTTCAATGTAACTTCTAAGGCAAATGGTTCCCAGTCGTCTTATGTCTTTGCGAGGTCACATTGGGTGCCCCCCGGATCGCCTGATTTAACCCCATATTATTTTTTTCTTTGGTGTTACCACAAAGAGAAGGTCCCCGAACTATCGATGAACTGAAGAGTGCCATCACTGAAGAAATTAATGCTATTCCTCTGAACATGATTCACAGTCATGGAAAACTTCCAGGAAAGGCTTCGCCAGTGTTTGGACAATGGAGGTAGACATTTACAAGATATTATTTTCAAATCATAATAAAATAAAACCGCATTCTATGTTCTTTCAAATAATAAAATAATTTTCATTTCATCTTGCTTGGTTTTTATTATGCACCTCTTTGAAATCTAAAAGTTCAATATAATTCACTTTGTACTATATCCTGACATGGTGGATTTATATTATGTAACGTATTTGTTTAACGATGCATAGAACTAGATAGTCACTACGAAATTCATAAGATAGTAAAAACGTACTATAATTAGTTTCTCCAATTGGAATTGCCTCTTTAATTATTTACGCAAAAATTCAGTGTAGGACATTTACACAAACTGACACAATTACAGGTTTTACGTTGTTGTTCCTAATTAGTTTTAGTGCAAAGGAATTAAATATATAATGATAAGATAACGCACTAGCACTTCATATACTTGAATCACAAACATTTGGAAGAAAACAACATTATCGCATCTGCGTCATATTCCAGTTCTAACCGACATTTTACGTCATAAGAGATTAAGATATAGAACATCGTATATTTATTCTTCAGTAATTTGTTCGTATTGTAGTGTTGTGGTGCAGGGAAGAGAGCTGTGATGTAGTGTGCTTGACAACAACACATTCTATTGCAACGATTCGGTGATCCATATCTAAACTGTTCGACTAACAATTGCTAACGCTCGCCGATAAACAGATATAGAATACTAATAGTTTCAATTGATCTCCACAAGACCTCAACCTATACTAGTTTAGTGAATGATCAATGAGCCTGATGGTATTGCATTCTACTGCGCTGGACAAAAACAGGATTGTTCTGTAAGTTAATGCATATTTGTTTCAAATTTTGTAACGATTTTTAAAACTGCAGAAAGGAGGTTAATAGTGTATCAATTAAAAAAACAGATATTTACGTATTTTTAAAACTATGTATCTAATTTAGAGCTTAACTATTGTGCTAAAGTTCAAAATTAATACCACTTAAGATTGTCAATCAAGTGTCGAACCGAATTGGAATAAGTCAAAAAGCAATTATAATTTATTAACACCATATTCATTATCGGATTCGGTTATCTATGGAAGTGGTCAAAACGGCGTACACTTACTTATTGTGCTGGCTCCCTTCCACCACCCTGGTTTTCATTCACTCGAACTCTTACGCCGCAGATGTACTGGAGAATGTCAGATCAAAACGTGTCACTAATTTTGACGATGTTGGACAGTCAAAGGCTTGCCAGTAAGGATCGTCGTAGTTTGAATGCTGGGACAAATACACAAAATGTGCATCGCTGTCTCTGTTTTATCATCAACAATCACTATAACACACGTCCAGGTCACGCGACTTTCCCATTTTATAGTTTTGTATCTGTTTCCCCACTTCGTTTGATCTGTATTTGAATTTTTGCCTTTATTCTATTAAATTCAAAATATACTTTGTAACCAATGTTGTAGCGGTTTAATTATTATAGGAATAGTCTTTGAGATCTTGTTCTACGAAGAAGATAGAACAACAATTCGAAACTTCTAAGGTACTTAAAACTTTTACGCGTACGAGATGGAACTATAGAAACCCGCTTTACCGACGACTAGCTTAGCTATTGTCACATGGGAGATTATGAGAGAAGCAGAGATGAAATAGTAGCAGTAGTAGCGAAATAAAAGTACTAGTGTGATAGGCTTAGCTAGTATAATTGATTTTAGTATATAAGTGAAACCCGTGAAAATTCAAAATCATTCCTTGATAATAAATTCAATTTAAAAACAAGTTTTACATGCATATTATATTTGTTAGCAAACCTTTGATTCTAATTTAAACGAGTTATAAATTCCAAATAACCGTGAGTCTTAAATAGTACTCTTCACTGTATAACTTCGTTTTCGCAAACATTTTATAAGAAGCGTATATTTTAGCTACAAGAAGATCTTTCTAGATTGTTCTAATGTTTGAAACTTCATTCAGTAGCATTAATAAACAAACATGTAAATTATAAGCCAATGACTATAAAACAACATGAATGAAAACGGCCCAATTAGTGAGTTTAACGCTTTATTGCCATAATTTTTACGATAAGATATGACGTTTATCAACCTATTACATGATAATAGAACGATAACGAGCAAGCATTTTCATTCACACCTATAAGGCACCAATTAAAGAACCTATTTTTATGACATAATAAATCTGAAATGACAACTAAAATAAACGTCTAAACGAATGAATTTCCAAGTAATTATTAATCAGTTTCATGATTCATATCAACTAGAACGTATCAAAATTTCGAGAAGTTATGATGTATCAAAGATTTTATTATATAAAGCCGCGAAAGAATTATAACAAAAAATTCATTCAAGATCTGTTATTTACGCTTGTCGTTCTGTGTATAAAGGCACTTGCGAATAATGTATTAAACGATCAAGTACGAGTTGTAATTTGAATGACGTGCAAGGTCATGCTCAACGTTGAAAATATTGATTAAAACAATATCTTTTTAAAACGTATAGAGTATAACATACTACGTATGGAAATAAATTCTATTAAAATTGGACGACTTAAATGGAAAGAACTACGAAGTTAATTAACGTATTAATTGAAACATAAACAGAGGAATTGAAAATTGATATTCCGATGTAGTTATTATGATATAAAATGGAGATAGAAGTTTGATCAACAACATAGCTTGAAGAATTTATTTTATACTCAAGTATATCTTTATTTAAATCTTTTGAAAGATATTACCTACCAGAATTAGTTTATGTATATTAAATTACATGAGGATTTGGTATACAGACATTATTTAAAAAATATTGTAAATCGATTTTGAGGTCAAATTCCGATTAAATTCGACTATTATCAAAGGTATAACGGGATATCTGATGAACTACTTTTCCGAAAAGAAGAGAGATTGTTACAATTATCCATCCTATTTTAATGTGTACATAGTCTTTGTTTATAATTAGTAATCCCATAATTTTTCTTATGTAATTCACTATTGCATCGGGCTACTACTACCGCGTTTCACTAATTTAAAACAAGTAATAACAAAGGTCTTTACTACTCACTGTTCACAAGTCTAATTAACAGTATATGCCTTATTTATAGATGTTTTCAGTCCAATTAACAATGAAGCACTATCACACTAATGAATTTACAAGCATTAATATCTTCTTAAACCAAATTCTTAACCATAAGCCTTTTTAACAACACTAACACAACTATTTATTTATTACACTTTTGTCTATTTATGTATTCTACAAGCTGCATGTATTTTAGACACATTCACATCATATAACATTTATGTATACTCTTGGACTTACAAAAGCTCAACTATTGGACTTTACACGATATAATTTATATTCGACATTCTGGTGTAGACTAACTTCTTACGTTTATTAGCGGTCTTATATATACTCTGAATTAAAAAGAATGACTCATTCTCCAGTAATTGCTAGAAAAATTCTCGGTCCCTGGAGAATATGCAGTGCCTACGGCGCTTGTGTGTTTGACGGGTTGCCTAATAGTAGCTCGCAACACTGCCCCCTATTTAAAACCGTTACGTCTCGTAACTGTAAATACATTTTGATGCCAATTCGATGACTGATGACGGTATCCACCGCGTCGTTAGAAATAACAGTCAACACTCTTTTCTTGGTCTTGGTAAGCAACCGGTTGATAACAACAAACAAGAACCTGGACGTTGGTTCCTGGAAAACTACTTCTAACATATTTCGGACTATCCTCCAATCTAAGCGATCCGGTCCACAGCCTAGCTTGGGCACCGTTAGTTTCGTTACTCCATTTTCCATTATCTGAGCCTTAAGATTTAGCAAAGCCTCCCATAGATGTCCATAACTAGGTCTCTGCCATTAAGAATTTTTGGTGACCAGATAGTAAACATAACCATTTTTATCCTGAAGGACCAAAGCTTTTCCTACAGTTGGCTGCTGTTGTACTAATTCATCCACACATCCAAACTTTTTCTTGAAAACAATAGCTATCCCTCTTGACATTTGCAGGTCCTGAGCTACGCAATGTGCAAGGAAATACTCTTCTGGTGCTCTAAACAGATCTTGCTGTTTTTCAACAACAACGCCAAATCTCGCCTTAGCGGAACCACTCTCTGTATATGACCAATTTCACCGCAGTTCCAGCATCGCAGACCCTATCTCCGCGGTCGTTGTTTTTCCTCTACAATGTAGTACCTTCGGGTGGAGCATTGGAAAATCACATGTAAGGTCGTTGTCTTTCAAGCCTTTCCGCTTTTTCCTTTTCAAGCACACGGTTGATTATTTTTTCTATGCTGTTCTGCGATTGACCAGGATCTTCTAAGGTAGACCGAACTTTGTGACTCATTTTATGTGATGTCTGCTTAGCTGCTTCAAATTCAAGCGCATGAACCAGTGCGTCATGTAACATTTTTGGCCGTGCTAATCTTAGCGCTTGTTGTATTTCGTTGTCTTTAACGCCATTCACAAATGTTTGAACAGCCAATTGTTCGAGAAAGCTATCTGGTGCCGTTGGGTATGCCAATCTAACTAATCGGGCGATGTAGCTTCGAATTCTTGCAGGCTTTCATTTGTCTTTTGCGAGCGGTTCTTAACTTGTGCATGGTCAACTTGTTGAAAGTGGGCATCTCCATATCTCATCTGAAGCTTTGATGTTAATAGGCCGTAATCATTCTGCTGATGATCGGGAATCGTTTGTAAGATGTTAAGAGCTTCCCCCCGTAATGCCACTATTAAGGAGATATCCTTCTCTTTATTGGGCCAACCGTTGGTTATTTCAGCAGCTTCAAATTGTTTCAAATATGTGGGCCAAGGTGTTTTACCATCGAATGTGGGTGGTTTCACTTTAAATTTTGACGGTATCGGCTCGCTTCCTTCCATGCTTCTTATTTCTGGGATGTTCTGATTTACAACTTGGTTTACTAATTTAAGTGATCGAGTTGTTAGTGAAATCATTTGTTCTTGCAGCCTCATTACATCTTCCATTTTTACCAATTTACTGTCCAACTTTCGCTCACCTATTTTTACCTATTCAGTGACCTCTTCTTTCAATGCAATGGAGCTTTCCATTAATTTTTGTTTTAACGTAGTTGCCTTTCCATTCAACTTTTGCATTTTCACTAACCTTTTCTTCCATTTTCGCAGCATTTTCATACCGTATTTAAACTCTTTAAGGGTCGATTCCAGTTCAACTGACCTCACTAAGTTTTCACTGCGTGTCACTTCTAGTTTAGCCGACTTCTCTTCCATTTTCTCAGCATTTTCACTTAACTTTTCATGCATACCGGATTTAAAATCTTTAAGGAAATTCATTAAAGTTTCAGCATTCATTTTACTTAGGCTTTTTGTGATTGGCATATACAAACTACTCAAAAGTTCTTAGACTTTTTTTTTCTTTTGATACACCCAACACATCCCGACACTAGTGTAGCGGGCTACTATTAACGCGCTTCACCAATTTAAAACAAGTAATAACAAGTCTTTATTACTCACTGTGCGAAAGTTTAATTAACAGTATATGCCTTATCTATAAATGTTCTCAGTCCAATTAACAATGAAGCACTATCACACTAATGCTATTTACAAGTACTAATATCTTTTTAAAATAATTTCTTAACCATAGGTCTATTAACAATACTAACACTACTATAGTTTATTATTACACTTGTCTATTTATGTATTCTATAAGCTGGCGGTACAATACACACGTTCACATAACACAAATTTATATTTACTAAAGGACTTTCAGAACGTAATAAACAACTAACTATATACGAGATGTTTTATATACGACATCTGATATAGACTGACTGTGTACTTTATTAGCGGTCTTATATATACCCTGAATTAAATAGATGATTCATACTCCGCCATATGTTAAAAGGTTAGAGGCTTCGGCGCTTGTGTGTTTGACGGGTTGCCTGATAGTAGTTCGTAACAATAATTATCTTCATGGAGTTTTTGAAATAGTTTGATTTTATTTGGATGGAACTTTTCAGTTTTAATATCTTGTAACATGTTGATTTTTCTATACCTGTTATTTGTGATGATTAATGAACAGAAAGTTTGGGTATAGAGCAATGTCACCTGATACTCTATGGTGTATATCTTCATTTTGAACAGCACCAGTCAGTAGAGCATTTGGTTTTCATTATTAAAAGTCTTTTTTTTAAACTTCAATATTGTTTCTTACATACTTTTTGTCATGACATTTTTTTTAAATAAGTTTGCTGTTGATCTGTTATTTATATTTGCATAAAACCGTTATTCAATTTTTTTCTTGTAAATACCATTATTAGTTAATAGAAATCATTAAAACGATTTAAGCACTCACAAAAAACCACAAAACCAAACGACAGGTTGTTTAATAATTAAATTATCAAACACATTTTCCATTTATTTTTAAAACAAATATTCATTTGTTAAATCAAAGCCCATCAACTTAAACTGGTAAAATGTTTGTATTTTCTTCAATTTCAAAGATGTTTGAATGTGTATCCTATGACTTTTTTCACTTAAATGGACGTAAAAAATGAGCTTTTTAATAATCCATCAAAAAAGAATGTGTAATTTAAAATTTTTAAGTTGAAGGTAGTTGTTAGTTTTGATATAATGCCAACTAGGGTACATTAACATATGTCCCTTTAATAACTTTTTAGAAATCCCAAATTTCTAAGTTAAAGATATAACCAAGAAAAAGCATCTGAACTTTTCACGCAAATACCTTATATATTACCGTAATCATATAAAGTTGCACAAAACTCATTGGCCATATAAAACCACAAGGCTGCAATTGTTGCAACGTCACATATTAATTACTTTCCCTTATTTGGTGCTGCTTCTTTAATTATTTACGCAAAAATCGAGGGTAGAACATCGACAGACCGACACTATTATAGGTTTCTTACGTGTTGCTGTTTTAAAAAAAGTTTCTCGAATTAGTTTCAGTGTAAAAGAATTAATCGCTTATCGATAAGATATTATCATTTTAAACCACAACGTGGAAGGAAATAATTTTACCGCATTCGTTGCTGAACTCCGATTCAAGCCGACGATTTACGTAATAAAAGATTACGGTTAGAAAACCGTGTTCTCCTTTATCGCAGTCTGACCGTGTGAAGTGTAGTGTGTAGAGAAGGCTTCAACGACGGAATGTCGTTTTATACTGCCACAATACCTATTGTGAAGTCGATCGAATGGTGAACCATATTCAAAGAGAAAGACAAGCACGACCCCTAACGCTCGCCGACACAGACTTTGTCTAGAGTACACCCAACATTCTGAATCGATCCTGA
The DNA here is from genome assembly GCA_036346225.1 of Platerodrilus igneus. Classification (NCBI taxonomy): domain Eukaryota; kingdom Metazoa; phylum Arthropoda; class Insecta; order Coleoptera; family Lycidae; genus Platerodrilus; species Platerodrilus igneus. The sequence continues at coordinate 7,940,767 of JARFIW010000999.1, read as the reverse complement.
TCTCCTGCAGGCAACTCGACAGTCGTTTGGTGGTTGTTCAATGAGTCTGATGGTATTGAATTCTCCTGAGCTGGACCAAAACAGGATTATTCTGTAAGTTTTGTGCTTTTAATTATAATAATCTTATTAATTATTGTAAAACGATTTTTAAAGGAGTAGTAAAAAGCTTCTCTTGAAAAAAACTAAATGGGAACATTCATAATTTTTTAAAAATTATATTGGATTTGCTACTAAAGTATTGTAGAATTTTTCAAACTCGGTACTTATGGTTTTTATGTTAAGCGAATTGCATTTCTTGAAAGAATGATTGATATTTAATTGCTAGTAAGTGATAATAATTTATTCTATCATTTGAAACATATTTTAAATTAATTGCTCTTGTACATACTCGTTAGCTGTACATACCAAGGAAAAACTAAACCGTACTGGAATAAACTAGAATTCAATTACTACTTCAATTAGTAAAACTCGAGCTGATTAATTTCTCAATGTTTAAAAAGAATAAACAAATTAGATCGCTTAACATGTCAGGAATAGATCAAGGAATAAACGGTCGTGTCATTCTGGATCATGATTAATTCCAATTTAATAATAATTCTGCTTAAATTAGCAATATCCTTCAAATTTTAATAAAAATATCTAAAATAAGAGTAATTATTCAATTTTAAATTAGTTACTACAAAATCCAAAAATGAGCCTAAATATCGATTTCGTAAAATATGAGACAGGAACTTCGAAATTCACGATTGTATTATTAATACCCAAAAGCACGTCATTTCGAGTTATTTCTCAAAATTATTTTACGGTGGATATACAAGTATATAGTTAGTGGCTTAATGAGAAATTCTTTCTTACACATACAAAAACCTTATCTATCGTGATATGGAACACTTTTTGTGTTAATTTTCAGCGACACAAAAATTTAGATGCTAATTTTAAATTCCGTTACATTTTGTTCCGCCCAAAATACTTCCATGCATCCTAAAATTGAACTATTTTATAGTAAAAGCGAAAAAATAGTAAACAGCAGGACTTAATCCAACATCAAGTATTAAACTATAATTTTATTTAATACTTTTGTACGAAGGCGTAGAAGGGCCACAAAAAATCACTCACTTATTTTAGTTAAATTTCGACTTCGATGTCGAAATTTATTTAAATTTCGATTTACATCTCGAAATTTATTAAATTTCGACTTCGATCTCGAAATTTAACTAAAATAAGTAGAGCGATTTTTTTGTGGCCCTTCTACGCCTTTGTACTTTTGATTATTTTATTGAACCCTAAATGAGCTCAAACACAAAAACTTGGATCTTTACTGTTAAAAACAAACAAGTTATGACAAAATGAGTTGGTTAATGCCAAAGAAGTACATCGCCAAACTTATCGAAACATTAGGTTTCTTAAATTTTTTGCTTCCTTTTCGCCCAAATTGCACCCTAAAATTAATTACAAAAAGCTTATACGGAATTTAGTTGGATAGGTTCAAATTTGGTATTAGCCATACCAATCCCTGTGAAATATTAAATTATCCCACGTCGTATCGTTTTTCTAGGACCAAAATACGCCATAAAATTGATGTTTATGGTATTAAAAACGAAGTGACACACTTTACTTAAAAAAAACCGGCCACATGTCTAATACAACGCTTATTAATTTATTAAGTACTTTCAAAGTTTATTTTTACTATTTTATTGCGTTCAAAATATTTTCTAATGCGCTCATATACTCAAATTTATAAAACAATAAAAAGTTGGCCAAGAACGAGTCGAACTCGCACTATTAGGGTTCCGTACCAATACTACAGTGAGCAATCAATAAACCAAATTAAGCTGTTTTTATTTTTTATGTAAATTTAAATCTTATTCAAATTTGATTGTGATAACTGAAAAATGAATATATTGTCCTACATTGTACAGGTACATTATTAGTAAATACGTTGTCTATTACTGTTTTAAAAAAATTTTCCCGGCAACTATTACACTGTCAAAAAAGAACCTGCAGTTTTCCGATAATCTATGACTCAATAGCTACTATCCCTGTTAAAATCAAAATTTTAGCTTTGGAAATGTAGGAGCACAGGGGGGAACGGTCATTTTGGCATATTTTGAGCTATATCATGAAGACTACTGGACCGGAAATTATAAAAAAAATATTTTTAGAAGCCTTTTAGAATCCTCTTTCAAATGATACTTCATACGATATATTTATTAAAACTTTTTTTCTTTTGACCGAATTAACCCCCGCCATTTTAATCTAAGAATATTTTTGTTCTATTTTCTGACTGTCGATACATGTGCACGCCATAAAGACTTAGCATTGTACCAAATTTCAAATTCCTACGTTAGATAGTTTTTGAGAAAAACCTTTGTGACAAACGGACAGACGGACAGACTTGAGTGATCTTATAAAGGTTCCGTTATACCTTATAAGGTACGGAGCCCTAAAAAAGGCACAACAATTTATGTTGGTAGAAATCAACCAAACCCCAATCTCCACCGCACTTATAAAACATTTCCAAAATTTCTTTTAGTCATATTTACACTAAAAATTTTACATATTTCGTCCAAAGACTGTAAAGGCGGAGTAGGGGGTTTCTTACTTGTAAAATTAATGCTAATGACCTGAATGAAGTTTACTCTACCACAGAAACGTAACAATAATAATACACTAGCTAGCTTGGAGTGGCAAAGGGTAAGTTCCATGAAAACAACTGCAAATCTTTTAAGGGTATACAAACTTTAACGCTTTCACTTACCTGGATAGGTCTCGGAACTTTGTCTAAAATGTTGAACACCAACTCATCGGGAGTTTTCAGTCTCGTTAGACAATGGGTTGTCTACGATTCAATATTAAATGGTTTTTAAATTCCTGCTATACAGGTTGGTAAGTCTTATGTACACTTACTAAATTAAAATATTTACAATCTATTAAAAATAACTCCAAGATATTCACTTAACCTATGAATGAACATGAAAATGAACATGAATATCATAGTACTGGTCAACAGAACAACCTGAAAAGTTAACCATCCCAAATTTGGCCAAAAATGCGTGTAAAAGAGCAAATTTATGAATCATTAGTATTGGACAGTCATTAATAATTAACGTGAGAATCCAGTGCCCTTGAGTTGGATTTAGTTTGTCGCCTGGCAAGCACATGTGCATCACGATGTGTCGGCATGATCACTTCAAGGAAGCTTGGGTATATTGTTGATGCGCCCATCAAACCTCGCAACACAAACCAGTCGGGTAACAGCGTTTAATGTGAGCACATCTCGTTTTTGTATCAACATTTCAAGTTACCTAGCTTGATTATTATTTCCAATATTTTGTATTATATGCTTTGCATTTCAATGTGACCTTTTGTTTAATAAAGCGTGATTAAGTATAGGGATTAATTATTACAGTCCATTATATCGATTAAGACTAATTTGTCAAATTAAACAAAACTATATGGGTACCCATAAGTTTATGTAATTACAATTATAGTGCTTTTAGTGAAAACAAGTCGCTTTTGTAGTTGCATCCAATCAGACATAAAGTAACAGTTTAAAATGTGTAACAGGCGGAAAAATTTTACGGCTTTCAGCTTATTTACACAAGGCTCGAGCGACCTTATCTTAAAAGACAAAAATTCGAGTTATCACTTATTTTCGGAATCCAACAAATATTGAAGAAAACCTCTACTACCGAACCACTTTCACTCCTAACTGCAATTTATTTAATTCCGTGGTTATTTTTGTATTCGAAAGCTTTTTTCACTGGCAAACTCGAATTTGTAAAATTACCGTCACTTCTAATTACTTAAACCTGGTATTCGCTCGGTGCCAGTGTCAACTGAATTACTACCGCTTGATATGCATAAATGATTGACTGATTTGAACTTCTCCCCTCTATTATAATTCGGGGATATTTATAAGTTAAAATGCTCTTGAGGGATTACGCAATTTTCTGGTTCACAGGGTTAGTACGACTTGAATTGTCTTATGTGGAGATCAGCGTTGCCTTGATGCATGAGAATAATTATTAGTATTTCTCACTGTCCATTTAATATCACAACTGCGCCTGGTTAGTTCCTACGCATTAGCTTTTACGACATTTTATGGGTTTCCATCGGTTTGTGTGATTTACAATGATTTCGGAATCTTTGAATTATGTTTACGAGTACACATTCGTAGAATGATTATTCATGAAAAAAGTGTCAGTATTTTTCTAATTCAATATTTGATGTGAAATCCTTTTTATTGCTGGTTGTAAAGGAATGTATTAGGTACTTCCTTATGTATTTCGGTATTCTACTTTAATATTGTAACTGTAAAGTCCCTTTGTAAACTATAGACCACCCAGCTTCTATAAAATTTTATAAGTGTTTTCACGATAAAACTCATTTTAACTAACTTAAGTTGATAAATGTTTTCCTATATACAAATATATGCTTAGTTAATGTATTAGCGTTACAGTTTTTAAGCTTTAAATACCTTTTCATTTCAACTAAACAGATACAATTTAGAGAATCTCAGGTTGTGAATACATTATTCAATTGAAATGATCGATTACTTTTGCCAGTCAGTTATTCACAAGTTGATATAGTGCATGAATCCTGTAACAGCTGATTTGTACACCAGCAATAAACACCTCTCTGGTACAATTATAACATACCATATCCCAATACCGATTTAATCAATTCTATACATTCACAAAATAGTAAAAACTAAGCAAACTTGAGAACTAACAATTACGTTAAATCTACCAACCACGCGTTGCTTACAAAATTGCGTTGTTTCGCATATATTTCGACAAACAACGTGCCGATCAACTATTTACAGAAAATAAAGGTAACTACGCGAGTTACGTTTCGGGCCTTCGGAGCGGTGTTTTTAAAAACTACTTCCAAAACTTGTAACAAATTTTATTAGTTTAATCAGACATTAATTATGGAATTTTAACAAACTTGTTTAAAAGTCGAAAAATAATTACTAATTTAACTAATATGGGTGAGTAGTCTAAGCAAACTGCAATCTTAAAGCTGAAATACTTGAGACTGACTGATCTGGGCTCCCTGGGTATTTATGTTGTCCCTGCCCCTCACATGTCTGTGGGAACTTGCAGAGCTCATGTCTGTTTATTTCTTAATACTATTCATGATACACTGTAACAATCTTACTTTCTAGGTAGTCACGGTTCTTAACCGTCTGTAACCTGTCACCTGCAGTATCACTATCGTCTGGAATCAATGTATTGCATCCGTTCTCATGAACTGTTAATAACCTTTATTTAATTATCCTTGAATTACATTGTTGCATTTGACTTAATAATTTCTTTAACAATTTCTAATAATTCCTAATAACTTCTATTTTATAATACATACAAAGATGGGGGGGGGGTACATAACTCCACCCAACGTAAATTAAAGATTAAGGTTTTCTTTGCTTTAGTACTGCATTCGTTTTATCGGGGTTTGGCACAACTCCTTGGGATGTTATTATATGTCCTAAAAATAATACTTCCTTTTGTAAAGATTCGCTCTTATCTAGTTGTGCTTTAAAATGTATCTTTTATAATCTTTCGAATACTTCTCTTAATCTTTTTGTGTTCTACTAATGATGTTGAATAAACTATGTTGTCATCTAGGTACACAAGGCATTTCTCGTTGTGTATTCCTCGTAATATATTGCCCATGACTCTCTGAAAAGTAGCGGGTACGTTCTTCAGTCCAAATGGCAATCGTTTATATTCATAATGTCCTCTAAGTGTGCTGAAAGCGATTTTTGATGTATCTTTTCATCGATTTCTACTTGATGAGGCGAGGTCTAGTGTTTAGAAATATTGACATTTACCTAGTTTGTCTAAAATTTTGATGATATTGGGTAGTGAATATTTGTCATCTACCGTTTTTTCGTTTAATTTTCTGTAATCTATTACCATTCGATATTTTCTCTTGCCTGAGGCGTTTAATTTCTTGGCTACTATTAATACTGGGCTGCTCCATGGTGAGTTGGAGTGTTGTATGATATCCTGTTCTAATAAGTCTGCTACTTGTCTATCGGCTTCTTCCTGGCTTGCTTGAGGTAATATATAGGCTTTCGAAAAGATTGGTTTGTCGTCTGTTAGTTCGATGTTATGTTTAACTGTATTGGTAAAAGTTAAGAATATTCCTTCATAATGGAATATGTCGCGGTATTCAAAACGTAAGTTTTTTATTGCTCTCTGCTCTTCTTTATTAATATCGGTGTTAAAGCAAATGTTACTTAAATTTTCACTTAACATTTTGTCGTGTTCTACGGGGTTGTAATTGTTTTCTAAATTTTCATCTATTTCTATTTCATTGACATTTAATTCTTCTACGTTAATTGGATTTGTTAAAGATAGTTCTACTGGGTAGTTATTTGAGTTTAAAATTGTTGTAGTGGCATAATTATCTTTTATTTGTACTAATGTGGTGAGGGTTTCTACTCGTTGTTGAAATGTTATGTGATTTATAATTCCTACATTATTTTTTGAATTTACTGAGATTTTTATTTTTTTTCTGTTCGGGGTTCTATCGTGTATTTTTGCTCGGTTTGGGTATTTTGAAATTAATGGGAATTTGTCCGTGTTTCGTTCTCAATAAACAGTTCTTTATGTCAATGTTGGCTGCTAGTTTTCTTAGAAAGTCCATTCATATTAGTCCGTCGTATTTGTCGTTGAATTCGAAAATACAAAATTTGTGTTTCATTTTTACATTGAAAGTTTTGGGTAAGGGTATATTAGCTATGAATTGGTGTAGAGTCGTTTGATGGGATGTTTTAATTTTAAAGGGTTTTCTTTCTACAAAATCTAAATAATGTTTTTTTACGGTTCGGGGGCTAATTAGTGTTTTTGAGGATCCGGTATCGATTAGTAATTTAAGTTTTGGGTGGGGTATTTCTATATATGGTAATACTAGGTGATTAATATTGTTAAATTTATTAGGTTTGGTCGTTCATTAATCGGTCTATCTGAAAATTTGAGCACGCGTTTTCTTCGTCGTCCTTCTCATAATTTTCGCATGGTTCGTCGCGTTCATAATTTTATAAATGGTTGGAGCCATTGTTTGTACTGGGGTGAATGTAATTATTCTGGTCATTGTCAGATTCTTCTACTTCTTGGTGAAATAGTTCTTCTGATGTAAAGTTGCGTTTTTGATGAGAGGTTGGTCGGATGTGTGTTATTTTTGTATTTGGTCTGGTATTACCAGATGAGGTATTCATTGGTGTATTTCTAATGGGGTTCGTGCTGAATGCTGGTCTTTGTTGCTTTATGTTTTGTTTGATTCTTGGTTGGGCGGTTGTTTGTCTTGTGGCTTATATGGTTTTTATTGGTGAATAACTTTTCTTGGCGTTAGAGTTTTATAGTTCGATAGTACATTACGTTTTTCTTTCTCTGTGATCATATTTATGCCTTCTTCTCAATTTTGGGGATGTTGGAATCTGATTTTATCTAATAATCGTTCTGGTAATGCATTTATGTAGGTGTCCAGTGCCATTTTTATTTTTAAAAGTCGGATATTTTGGTCGGGTTCTTCGATTTTTAATTTTGTTAAGATTAGACTTTTCACGTCTTGGCATTTCGTTCCGAATTGGTACGGGGATTGGTTACTTTCCATTCTTAGGTTTATCAGGTCGCGTATTACGCATTTTATGTTTCTTTGGTCGCCAAAATCTGCAATCAATAAGCGTTTAAAGTCTTCCCACTGTTCTAAGTCATCTCGGCTGGCTATTAGCGTTAGTGCCTGTCCGGTCAGTTTACTTATTATTAGGCGCAAAAATAATACATTGCTTTCGTTGTCTCCGAGTTTGTAGAAGGTTTTCAAAAATATTTCGCATGCTGTAATGAAATTCACTAGCAAAGCTTGATCTCTATTAAAGGTAGAGATGGTTTCGAGATAAATTTTCATATCTGAACTTATGATTGATAAGGGTTGTCTAATAATTAATAGTTACTTTTGGTTTTAATTAATTTCAAATTTTGTAAAAATTGAGATTTATTTCGCGGTTTGTACTGTTACTTTTTAGTTTGGTTTGTTAATTTTGAGTTTGAAGTGTGTTGGGTTATTTAAAGAATCGCTTTAATTAAACTGCGGGGTTTGTGTCCCGTAATGTCTGGTTAATTGGTGTAGCCTTGAAATCGTTTATTTATACTTCGCGGATGTTAAATTGTCATGGTTTTTAATCTTTCGAAAAGTTTTTATGTGGAGTAATATTCTTGCAATAATTTGCGTTGTACTTTGTACGTTTTGTTGCGCTAGTTATGATTTAATTACGTCTTTATTTCAGTCCTGCTGATTAATTAGTTTCTGTGATGGTCAGTTGCTATTTCCGTCTCTGTAGGTGTTAAGTGAAATGCATAAATGTTTCTCTGTAACTGTATTGTTTCGTCACCTTGAATGTTAAATATAAAGTTGCAAGTTTTCAGTCTACCGTTTTGTTACAGAAGTTCCATCAAAATCTCCTTTATAATTTATACAATAAATTGTTTAATTACAAAGTTTTAAGCCTGCTTAAAGATTTTATTTTCAGTCTGTGATAAATTAAATCGCGTCTTTTACAATCATACACCTCGTTAATTGCTGAAGTATTTAATCATAAAATGTCACGTTCAATAATTGTTTAGTTATAATTAGATATGTCTGCAATGAAAAATATTTAATTATAAGTTTTTATAAGTCGCGATGCGTTTCTTGAATGGATTTTTTTTGTGGTGTAGAAAGTTAATTATAGCTTTTATAAAGTTTACGATGAACGTTCCTGAATGATTTTATTCACTCAGGCTTTTCGATTTTAATTTACACGCTTTGTTTTAATTTGTTAATTTATTAATAGATTGCAAAGTGCGTTTCTATAATTTATAGAAGTGCGATGAAGGTTAAACTTTGAATAAATCGTTTCTCTAATTAGTTGCGTTTATATATTAGCTTTCGGTACTAAATTGTTAAAATTAGTTGCGTTCTATTTTTGGTATTTTTAAAATTGTTTTTGTGCTCTAGTTACGTTTTTATTAATAATAATTCGTAATAAATGTTACTAATAATTGCGTAAGAATTCTCTTGCTTTAAAAATAAATTTCCTCAAAATAAATTTTGAAAATAATTTTTCCTTGTAACTTATTTTCAAAAAATGGCATAAATTGCAATAATTAGAAATAAAAAAATCTGTACATACATAAAATAATAATCAAAAATTTTTTTACTAGTTAATGTCAAATAATTTGTCAAAAATCAATTGGTTTTAAGGAAATGAACTTATATTAATTTTATCGTCTATTTTTTTGTTTTCTGGCTGTGGATTCGGTCGATTTTGTACTTCGTCCATGTTGTATTTCTTTAGATTCTGTGGATGCTTGTACCTTTTCCAAATTTGATTGGTTGGTTTCGGTCGATGCTTATACCTCTTCCGACTGTGTTTGGGTTCTTCCAGAATTGTGAGTTAAAATTCTTGGTCACTAGTCTTCCGATTTTTGAATTCGTAGTGCTTTTCTGTATCCGTACGACTGCGCCAGTTACGTTTCGGGCCTTGGAAGCGGTGTTTTTAAAAACTACTTTCAAATGTAACAAATTTTATTAGTTTAATCAGTTATTAATTATGGAATTTTAACAAACTGGTTTAAAATTACTCGTAAGTCGAAAAATAATTAATTGAACTAATATGGGCGAGTAGTTTAAGCAAATGGCAATGTTAAAGCTGAAATACTTGAGACTGACTTATCTGGGGCTCCTGAGGTATTTATATTGTCCTTGCCCCTCACATGTCTGTGGGAACTTGCACAGCTCATGTCTGCTTATTCTTAATTCTATTCATTGTTACAAACTTACTTTCTAGGTAATTGCGATATCTTAACCGTTTGTGACTTGCCACCTGCAGTATCACTATCGTCTGGAATACATTGTATTGCATCCGTTCTCATGAACTGTTAATAACCTTTATTTAATTATCCTTGAATTACATTGTTGCACTTGACTTAATAATTTCTTTAACAATTTCTAATAATTCCTAATAACTTCTATTATACATATAATACATATAAAGATTGGGGGATACGTAACTCGCGTTACGTCTCCAAAAACTGACAATACAACTTGAGGTCAAGTTGAACTTCGCTTTTTCAATCTTTTGCCGTAAGTATTTCAACTGTATAGTCGCGAGCACTTTAAATTGAACACTTCAAACAGATGTAAGATTCTGATTCTTAGTATTCAGTTCAGTAAGCCTTAGTCTAAAACAAAATTGAAGCTCGTTGTGTAAAATAGAAATTTAAACTAATAAACACTTTTTCGACTGATGACTTTATCCTACACCAAGAAAATTGTAGGATAGTAATCTTAGCTAGCATATACAATCAATTAGTACGAGTTTGGCTGGATATACTTTTCTGTGATATACACCAACACTAAAAATTAATGAAATTTAAATCTATTTAAACAAACCATCTTGTTTGTAATAGTGCACATGAAGAAGATTATATACTTTTCAGGTGAAACTACCACTAATCAGATATTTCTCACTTTTTTCATCCTAGAAATTTAAATGTTTGAATAAATTACAACACACTTTGGGCGTTAAACCTTAATGAAAAGGAATTTCAAAAGCACTTTGATGTTTTATTTATTTTGACGCCGATATCCACTAGGGGACTTAATTTGTTTATTATCCGTTTGAACTTTAGGATACATTAGGACATATTTTGAACGAAATAAAATTTTAACATTAATACTCAAAACTACAATGTGATCTTCACACACGTATTTTTTTGTGTTATTTATGTTTAGGTTACTCATACATACAGTTACACTAGAACGGTTTTTTTTATAAATAAAAACTTAAAAGCTTTAGATTGCAACTTTAATTATGATACTAATTTTGTAGTCATCATTTTTCGAAGCTATCGAGGATTTTGTTGTTTGTAAGCTCAAGCAAAAATAAGTAAAATAAAATGGTACATAGTTTGAACTTTTAATATCTACTTTTATATACAATTTTCATTTTGTTGTATTTTTACTAGAGGTACACTGTGGAACAACCAAATGGAATAAATGTATTATTTCTGTAGCTGTACATATTTATAGAAAATGTTGAAACACGTCAATTTTAGATTATAAGTTGACATTCTGCAACAAAAAAAATTTGATTCACACATTGGGCCCCCTTTGAGTAACAATTCCAATCCCCCAATTTTTAAATAGGAAATATGGGCTTGTGATATATCGTTTGAAAGGTCTTTTCATTTGTTACATGCCAAAATTGGCAATGTACATTTTTAGATTTAGATTTAATTTGTAAATAAATTCCAGCGTATATTTTTAAATGAAAATGTTGACTTCCGTTGTCCCTGACTGTCGCGTCTGTGCAAAAGGATGCGGAGTGCGCGCGTGGTGCTAAAAGACGCCATTAAGTTACGAGCCCTCGACAAAGTAACAACTATCTTTGGTAGTGGTGCGTCTTTTCTTTTCAGAAATATGTAGGTTCCTGTATCTTGCCTTGTCGTTCCTTTACCTGGTGTTCCTATCAAACCTCTACGAGGGAAAAAGTGTTTTAAGACGGATGGAAGTTGAATTCTACATGGCCTGACGCAACTCAACCTCACAAAGCCGAGGGACACTAAGACGAGTTCACGAGATGCCGCCATATAAGTAGTTGATTTTATTTAAATCGGGCTTGCAAATTGACTTAAAAAGCGCTTGTTTCACTCGAAAACGTGGTCGGTGCAAGTTACAATGTGGCGCGGAAATTTGCTGCGTAAGGCTATAACAGTTGCACAATAGTCTAACAATTAGGCGCCATTGTTATACACCGGTCACTTGCTATACTATTGCGGGCAATTGTTATACTATTGCGCAACTGATATACCCGTACACGGCAAATTTCCGCGTCATATTGTAACTTGTACCGACCACGTTTTCGAGTGAAGCAAGCGCTTTTTAAGTCAATTTGCAAGCCCGATTTAAATAAAATCAACTACTTACATGGCGGCATCTCGTGAACTCGTCTCAGGGTCCCTCGGCTTTGTGAGGTTGAGTTGCGTCAGGCCATGTAAAATTCAACTTCCATCCGTCTTAAAACACTTTTCCCTTCGTAGAGGTTTGATAGGAACACTAGGTAAAGGAACGACAACGCAAAATACAGGAACCTACATATTTATGAAAAGAAAAGACACACCACTACAAAAGATAGTCGTTACTTTGTTGAGGGCTCGTAACTTAATGGCGTCTTTTAGCAGCACGCGCGCACTCCGCATCCTTTTGCGCAGACTCGACTGTCAGGGACAACGGAAATCGACATTTTTATTTAAAAATATACGCGGGAATTTATTTACAAATTAAATCTAAATATAAAAATGTACATTGCCAATTTTAGCATGTAACACATACTCTATTCAAAAATGTTATTGTTTCCATATTTATTGCAAAAATTAACTTAAAATGAATAAAATCATGCGATTGCCGCAATTCGTTGCAACACGCTCAAAAACGAATAAGTAATGCTATTTATGCATGCATAATTTAAAAAACAAAAAAAAACATGAGTGTCGTTGAAGATTTACTTGTTCAAAATGCTCGCGACGAAAGTCTTGGCAATATACTAATCTTAAATAAAAAATGTCTTGCAATTTATTTAACATTTTAACATCTCAGGCGTGACCGACTTAATCGCAATTGTTATTCGTCTTTTTAGGCCATCTACATCAAGAGGTGTAGTTTTGTATACAATACTTTTCACATATCATAACGTAAGATAAGGTGATCGTGTGGCCATTCTATCGATCCTCGCCTCTTATCCACCGATTTGGAAATTTACGTTGAGGTACTGCTGGGTATTGTGTTGGTAATGTAGCGGTGCTCCATCTTGTTGGAATTATATCGTATTCTCTGGAAATGAGGGTTCCCTGAATCAGTTAACGAAATTCAAACGACAAGTATAACACAACAATTTGCTAACACTGACATGGTTACTTTATATGCCTCTTTAATTGATACCATTTAAAAAAACATTTGTAGAAACAATAACATTTTTTAATAGAGAACGAAAAGACCTTTCAAACGATATATCACAAGACCGTATTTCCCATTTAAAAAATTAAGGGTTATAATGTCACTCGAAGGGGATTCAATGTAGGGATGAAATTTTTTCGTTGCAGAATGTTGATTCGTAGTCTAAAATTGAAGTGTTTCGATATTTTCTTTAAATGTGTACAGTTACCGAAATAATGAATTTATTTCACATGGTTGTTCCACACTGTATGTATGGCTAACTATGGGCACTGGTTGTTGTTGAAGCTAAATTAACCATTTAATTCACAAATTAACATTGACTAAATTTGCTTTTTGTTTTTGAATAAATTGAAGGTGAAAATAGTTTTACGTCAATAGTACAAAATTATGCGTAATTTGTAAGTATAAGGGAAAGGCAGTATTAATACATTATAATTCTATGCTAATTTGTTGAGAATTATTGCTTCTTGCATGTTTTGCTTTTTAGAAAAGCTAATTATTGTATCACAATGTGCGACTTTGTATTCAAAAATACAAACTTGATTTGATATTTCTATGTCTAGTATTTTTCTCATGTTTTTTATTTTCATGTTCTAATCCCTTTAGTGTTTTTGTTATTTTTTATTGTATTTATGTGCTTTGTGTCCGTTCTTTTGAAGTTCTCATGATTTAAGAGTTTTCGTGGTATGGTTTTGGTATGTTGGTATTTTTGTATTGTTGTTTCTGCGCTTCGGTGTGTTCGTTTTTTCATATTCTGGTGGTTTCATGTTTTTGGGATTTCATTTTGTTTTCTAGTTTTCATTTTCTTGTAGTTTCAAGTTCTTGTGTAATCTGCTTTTATTTGTTGTACAAGTTGATACTAGTTATTTAAGGTAGAAATGACAAAAGCTCATTTAGAAGAGAATGAATACTATACCATGACGTTCCTCTCGTATGAATAGAGAGATTCATGAGTAGAAGTAGGCGAAAATCGATAAGAACTCTACTCTTTTTAATGGAATTTCGATGTAGACATCAGTTGTTCTAAGGTAAATGTACTGTTTCTACATTTATTTAAAAAACCAACATATTTATACGTATGATTCACCAACTTTTGCCACTAGATAAATGACAGCGGTCTTTGGTATGCGCATTGATTTAAAAAAAAACGCTAATTCCACTAATATTAAATTACTAATGACTTCGTTGTTAATATTAGGAATTGAACGAATAATTTCACTATATTTGTACACATCATAATTTGCCTCAACTAAGTGTTATTTTATATCATCACTTATATCGAAATTGCAAAGGATTAAGAAAGATTTAATAAGTATAGGTGTGTACCCTTTATACTAATATGCGTTGTTATGTACGATATGTATAAGGTTTTAGACGTTACATAAGTCATACATGACTGTACAATTTAAAGAAAGCACTCATCATCCTACTTCATTAATACCTTAATTTATCTTATTTTTCATACAATTTACCTTTTGTGTTCGTTTGTGTCTGTCTGTATGTGCGTGTGGGTATGTGCCTGTGTGTGCGTATATATGTATGTATGTGTTTGCGTAAATTTTGTAATGTCTCTTAGTATTTTTTATTTACTTTTCCTTATGAATTTCAAATTTAAACAAGTTTTTGTTTTTTCTTAATTATCTGTGATAAAGATTACCATCTTTCTTTGGTTGTTATGATACATCCTTAATTTATATGATAAGTGAAATATAATTATCTCCCATAAAAAAATCAGTTTTATAGGGGATTATTGCAACCTGACAATTCCTATTATCAAATTTTTAATGTACTTCGTAGAAATAAAATGCAAATAAATTTGATTTTTTTGTGTTTAAAATATTAAAATGGAAATGCCACTAATAAATAAAAATATTTTCAAACAACTTAATTATATCTATATAAAATCAATATCAAATAAAAATGTTGACTTGCTTAACTTTGTAAGATAATTAAATCGAGAACACTGTGACTGAAGTGAAGCTGCTACGTACCTAGACGTAGCCGGAAGAAAAGTAAATACCAGGTTAACTATCAAACGCGGAGAGTAGGGGGATTCACCTACATACCAAAAAGAAACAAAAAAAACACAAGATGCAATTATACGCTATCGGAATGTTTAACAAATACCTAAAACAGGACATTAACTATTTAATTATAGAATAAGCTTGTCGTTTGTAAGCAAGTAGATTTGATTTGAGGAATTATTAGAGAGCGTATTTATGACTAACAGCAGCAACGGAATTTATTCAAGCGAGTATTGAATTAACCAGGGAAATTTTAAAAGCAAAATTGGAACGTAGCAAATCTCCCCCCAGCAAAATTAACAGATCGGGATAGGAAAACAAATGTACGGGAATGGGCAGAACCAAAAAAACCCCAAAGAGAAAAAAAATTAATTTGCTTAAAAACTAAAAGAAAGAAAAGGAAACCTTCAAGAAAAAATTTTAAAAAAACTCTCCTCCGGCTCGAAGGGCCAATAATAGAAGAGAGGGAAAAAAGGAAAGAAGGAAGTGAAGACGGGTAATACGCAATCAAAGACAACTAAGGTGGAATGGCCTCAGCACTGCGGAGTCGTCAACGGATGGATGTTTTTCAAAAGAAACAATACAGTTATCAACCTCATAAGAAGAAAAGGAACGAGGAAGAAAACCAACAGTGCCAACCAAAACAGGACCCAAAGGTCAAGCCTCAAGTAAACAAAGGGACAACAAGGGAGAACGAGAAGAAAAGAGAAGGAACGCTGGTAAAAGGAAACGGTGTACTACAAACTGCGGTAACCAAAAATCGTAACCGAAGAACCAAAGAAAAGAAATGCTGACTGGACATAAAGTCGGCTAAGTCGTGGTTGCCGAAGAAAAAAAATGGACTAGAAAGCACCTACCACAGGAGTGGATGAACGAAACACAATCGGACCAGGGACCGACAGCAAAGAAGACCAGCAACAGGAAAACAGAGAGGAATGTGGAACAAAAGGAACGAGAAAAAAATAAAAAACCAAAAAGAATAACACCCACAAGTACAAGTACCAGAACCAACAAAAAAAAAACTAAGAATCGTACAAAGGAAAATAAAACAGGATCCCAGTGTAGTTATGTATGTGTATGTGTGTGAGTGTTGATGTATGAGTAGGCGAGTGTATGTGTGTGTGTGTGTGTGTGTGTGTATGTATGTGTATTGTTGGTGTATGAGTAGTTGAGTGTATGTGTGTGCGTGTATGTGTTGGACCGCTGTAGTCGCCTCTTACGACAGGCAGGTCGTACCGTGGGACTTTTCTATTCCCGGACTCACACGGGCTAAGGAAAAGCATGAAAACGAAAGAAGACTTAGCAAAACAGGGAAGTAAAATGAAATCGTAACGTCCAAAAATGAAGTCCGAAGGAGAGCAAAGTCGACATAAGAATCTGGGGCGCGAGGACTAGATATTGGGCTTAAGGCGTTTACGCTACCAGAAAGAGAACGAAACGAGATCAAAAACATTAGGACTTCGCCGACATACATCTTCCGGTTCTGAATCAGTATAGACAAATTTCTGCTTCTTATGGGCAGTTTTCCGCAAAACAGGGACAGCAGGGGTGTAGTAGTGGTAGCACGCGGTGTAGGAGGTGGCGAGAGTAGTTTAGAAAACTCAAAACGAGTTAAAGAAGAATATTGTTTGTTGTTAGAATTGAAGGTAAAAAAATTAACGGTAGAAAAAGAAACATCATGGGTTGTCAGAATATCCACGGTAGAAAGAGAAAAAGTATTGGCTATATGAGAATCAATCTTACTAAAAGAAACACAAGCAGAGCACACTTCAGTTACGTTAACTAGAGGGACAGAAGTAGATAAAATTTCAGCTACGTTAGATGAAAAACTAGCAATATCCCAGTTATGAACAAAAACAGCATTGGTTGTAGGAGTATCCACCTTAGGAAAAGGAGCAGAACCAGGCATAAGTTCATCAAGAACAAACAGTATCAAGTAGAACTTCGACAATGTTATATAAAGGAGTAGAATGAAGTATATCAACATGAAAGAAAGGAGCAGCACCAGACAGATTTTCATCGACTTTACAAGAACAAATAGTATCAAGAAGAAATTCATCCACAATAGATAAGCAAGCAGAATCAGGTTGACCTTCGTCAACATTAGATAACAGGACATCAGCTAGGATTTTACCAACCTTAGTTAAAAAAACAGAAGCAAGTAGTATTTTGTCAGCATGAGAAAAATGAGTAAGAGTAGGTAACGAAACAGTATCAGGTAAAACTTTGACGACAACAGCAACAGGCATTATAGCTACGGGTTCCCTAACTTCAACAGGACCTTCTCTATTGCCACCCCTTTTCCGATCTCCCAGAGAAAAAGCAGTCGCCAGACACGGTGGAATAGGATAAGGTTTCCCTGCTAACTTGATTTCTTGGGTAGAATCGTTTAAGAAAGCGGGAACAAACTCTTAAAAAGCTACCTGCAAGTCACTGATTCGAGGTATGGGTTGCAATGGTGGTGGAGGCACAGTTTGAGGTAAGAGTGAATAAGTAGGGCGAGCAGAAGGAGGAATAGAATAGGATGTAGAACTAGAAACGAAAGAAATTTTATTCGAAGCTATATTCGCCGAAGAAGGGTAGGTTGCAATAATAGTAATAGGGTGACCTGGATGAAGGATAGAAGAGAACGTAGTGAGAAGCAGAAGAAATTAGGCAGCTAGAGGTGAGGGCAGAATTTAAAGGATTATTCGGAAACCTATTAGAAGTAGGATGACAGTGTGGACAGTTGTGGCGAGTAACTCCCTTATATCCACAAACAATACCAGTGGAGTATTTTGGGATGAGTACAATGTATCGAAATATGACAAGGTTTGTCGCAATTAAAGCAGATAACCTGACGAGTAGAAACAAAACTAGGAAGAAGAACAGTAGAACGTAAGGAAGAAGTATCGGATCTACTTATAGGCGTAGGAGAAATCTTAACAACTCGGTCATGTGAAGCAAAAGTATTTTTCTCAATAGTAACAAACTAGTAAGCAAAATTCGGGGGTTCAAAATGTTGAATCAGTAAATTACACAACGATTTCCAGTCAGAAAACCCATGCCGGTAACCACGATACCAAAGTAACGCTTTAGGCTCAAACAAATCCACTGCAGACTCAAATAACTGCAATTCTGACACATGGTAAGTTCATTGGAGTTTTTCGATCCGTCCCAAAAAATCATGTACAGTAAGACACCAGAAAATTTCAAGTACCATTCCCACAAAGGAATTTCATCTCAGGATCCACTACGTGGTTAGGGTTGTGGTTGCGCCGGGTTGAACATCAAATTATTATCCGTTGCTGAACTTCTATTGCATCTCGTAGGGGTTTGAAAGGAAATAGGTAGAGGAACGATAATAAGAGACAAAGGGAAACTACATACCTTCTTTTTTTTAGAAACTACACCACACTTTTCAACACATGTTGATTCGTCACTGTCTAGTTACTTAATCCATGCTTCCTCGACTCGCGCACCCCGCATGCATTCCTTTTACGCAGATTCGACCACCACCAACGATAGAAGTTAGCGTATCATTTCAAAAATACGCGGCAATTAACCTACAAAGTATCTCTAAACCTAAAACATGATACATGACCATTTTGGCATGTAACACTATGTGTTCGAAAAAACTAACAGGGTTGGCAGTAAGCAGCATCTAAAATTTTAGAATAACACAACCAACGTCTTAGAACACATCCGTATTTTGAGGTAAAGCAATAATAAATTATACTAAATCGTCTATTGCCTTGATTTTTCGGAAATGGTCTTTTTAGTTGATGAGGCAGCATACTGATAAGAAGTAGCTTTGTATGAATAATCAAAAATTTCTTTGTATAAATATTGAAGTTTCTTCTCTTGATAAACAGCTTCAGATTTGTTTCTTTTTTAAGAAAAATGTATCTAGTTTTCTCAGCTTCTTAACCAAATCTTTTTCTCTTTATTTATTTTTGTAGCAATATTCGATTGTTTCTTCTGTTCTATATTATCTGCACTACCTACACTCGACATTTTACTCTGCGAAAATGAACATTATTCGAACTCAACATCTCGAGTAAAGACTACAACACTCACTACAGTGTATTTGTATAAATAATCCATGACAGAACGTAGAAATAAGAGTAACAATATTTTATTACTTACGGCTAGTAATTGTCACAGCATACAGATATATAAGCAGGATCATTTTAACAATAAATGTTAAGTTCGAACAGAACATCTTGCGCAAGGATCTCAGGATGCAGAACTCAGGCGTCATGAATTTGTACAGAGTGTAAATTTTTTAACCACGTCCATTAAAATTCAACAATCCGAGCTGTGATTACGAGTTTTACATCTACATTAAACCAAAACAAATCATTGGTGCTATTCCCTTTAACTTTTTCAGTCAGCGAAAATGCACTGAAATGATCTGAATTGATGCCCCCAAGGGAAAACGAGTGACTCTGCTGTTACATCCCTATGCTGTCTAATTGTCTAGTTTCCTAGAGCAAGATGGCTACCTTTAAATGACAATATAAAAACAGTTAACAGTGAATGAATGCATCGTCTTTCTTAGATCTTAAGGGGAACCACCGAAGCCTATTTATTATTCGTTGTTAATATAATTGTGTAACATAATTCTCTGAAATGTACTAAATAAAAGCTCTTACCAAACAAAATCAGCACCAGTGGCTATAATAATTTAAATGATCTTTTTAATCCAAAAAGTGGAGGTATTTTAAATTCAACGAGTAAATAAAAGGTCGCAGCGGGTTTTCTAATATTTTCTTAGGTAGTTAGGTCTTACATGCCAGTACTCGTATTTTATTTTTGCCATTTCTTACGGGTAAAAATGACGTTACGTTACAAATTTCGAGTTGCACAGAAGAAGCGAGAACTCCATACAATTTTAAGGGTGCATCGGTTGATTACAGTGATGCAGGAGTGGGTTTATAAATATAGAAAAAATGATATAAATAACATAAATATAAATAAGCATGTAAGATGGCCGAAATACAAAATTACTTCACAAGTACCACTTACCTTGAAAGATTTTACTAGTTGTAAAAATAAAGGTGCCAAACCGTCTTGTCTCAGCAATCTAATCGATATTTTTGCCACGTTTATTCCAGATAGCTCTCCTTGCATTCGATATTCTAAAATCTTATCGCCCCATATTTTACTTTTCTTGCCCGTTTAAAAACATTCTTTTAACTTTCTGTTGAATTAAATTAATTTTCAAAATATAGACCTCTCCCAAATATGACTTCATCACTGGAGTAATTTGCTATACTTTTACAATGATCACATTTACCTATCATGAATAACTGTAAATAAAAGCATTTATAGTAGAAAATCTATTTTTCCTGTTGACATACCTACTGGTTTTACGTAATGTTTGTTTTTACTTTAGTGACCGCTTTCATAGAATTTTTAACCGCATCTGTGAGACGTGTTTCCTTTCAAATTTTTTAAACCTACGTGTATAATTTTCTACTTTTGTCCATGACAATCTTATATCTGTATACCTAACCTTATCACGCAAAAATTTTATTTTATCAATTTTGTTTAATTTAAAACACATCTGTATAGATTATATCACTACCGACATGAAACTTTGTACGTTTCGAAAAATTTATGCATGTTGTAAAGATTAGTGCGATTTCACAAAGGTAAAATACCGAACACGGTTTGAACAAGTGCAAAGGATTCGAAAACCTAATTCGTTGAATTTGTGTTTTGGAATAGTTACGTCAGTAAATGCTATGAAGATAAGCATAGCAACTAACAAATTGCATCTTAGTAAATGCTTCATTACGCGCAACTGAAAATTCTAAATTATGAAGTCAACATAGAGACCGATTAGATTTGAGTGTTTAGTGCAGCTTTATGGTGAGAGTTTCCAATACTTTTTTGTCTAAAATATTACGTATTGTTACACAAAAAATGAGCCTTTATTTTTCAAGGAAACAATTTACATTGCCATTTTTTAATAAAGTATTTTTCTAAATGAACCGTTCTTTACCAGTTGAATAAATTGGCAACAACTTAATTTTAAATGAGGGACTTGCAACGTGACCCACTAGATCACTAGACATTATATTACGGGTAAAATAATTGTTACGTTATAAATTTAGATTTGTCGTGAATAAACACGGATCCCGTTACAATTTTAGGGTGTACTAGCTAACTACGGTGGTGCGAGAGTGGGTTACTAGGAAAAAATAACAAAAGTAAAAATTATAAGTTTGTGAAATGACTGCAATACAAACAAACTACATTACAATAATCACTTGTCCTGAAGAATTTTTTGTTTGTCATAATTAAAAGCCACTAAACATCCTTCGATATTATCGATGAAAGACAGTTATTGCGAATAGGTCTTCTTTGCTTTTGGTTCTTTAAATTTATCACATTATACTTTACTTTTTTTTTTATTAAACTTTGTCATAATTAAAAAATTTCTCGATATCAAGGCTCTCTCAAATACGACTTCATCGCCGGATATCTTTTTACAGTGATCTAATTTTTATCTAGTTCATAAATAAATGCAAATAAAATTTAATGTTCACTTAACGTTTATTGATATTAAATAATTGTAGTATAAACACCAATACACTTTGCTTAAAAACCTAATTTCTCAATCTTAAACTGTCCAGGTATTATTAAACGAATTGTTAAAGAAAGCATTAAATCAAGTCGATTAATAATACTATCACTCCAATTTTCGCGTTTCCCATATTGAATTCGCATTTAAATTCTATTTCGGGAAATATCGTTAATAACAAACGTAGAAAAAGGTTAAATACAAACTTTTCCTTATCATTTTAGTGTCAATTCAAAATACTAGTTTTATGCGTTAGAGGTTAAAATGTCATATAATAACTAAGCTCAACAGTTGAAAGTTGAGGTCAGAAAATTAATTAAAACCGCAAATAATGTAGTCATATGAGCATGTAATTCTAATAAAATTCTAATAAATCTTGCATTTCAATTCACAGCGCGTATATTTCTTAATATTGTAAAATGATCCAAAATTCCTTGCACGATAATATCATATTTACATTTAATCAAATCTAGTTGCTTCGCTATTTCATTGTTTAACACAATAAATACTCTATCACGTTCGTTTCATTTCCTAGTACATGAATACCAACCCGTTTACGTTTAAAATTCGCATATACATAATTAGGAAATATAAACATAAAAGCTCATGTATTCACTGTTTAATAATATTTCTAAACTTAAAGATTTTCAGAAATTACAGCTTTGTAAGTTTTGCGTTGTCCTAACTAACACTACTGTCTTAAAACACAAAATCTAAATTATTAGAGTGAACGCTCTAGGGTCTAACCCTTTTAGCCAGACATTCCAGTGTTAATTCCACAAACACGTGAATTGAAATGTATCCTGCCCTGGCAAGCAAAACTCAAAAAACTAAATCTCACGCCGCTTGAAATTCACATTACATCTTGACCTATGTTTCGTCCACTAACTTTTAACCTAACCTACATACCAATTACAACAGCGTGGTCTTATTACAGCTCATATGACTACATTATTTGTGGTTGTAATTAATTTTCTGACCTCAACTTGCAACTGTTGAACTTAGTTGTTATATCATATTTCTCCCTTGTAGTTTTTCACAATGTAACATTTATCTATGCTGAATAAAAAGATTCTGTTATGTTAATTACATACAAGTTACGTATATTGTATTGTTGTTGCAAGTTGTCCTCGAACGTTTGACTGTGTCTCAGATATGAATCTGCGTTTCTCACGTGTTCGTTTTTCATCAATGTATACTCTGTGGTTTTGTTTATTGCATGATGTCCTACATTCTACTTTAATCATAATTTTTAGTCTCACATATTTAACATATTTATTACATTGTATGTTTTATGGTTATCAATTTACATCATTTTGAATAATAATTTAAATGGTTCACAATGATTGTTTTATTGCTTTTCATAAATTTGTTGTGTTCATGTTCGTATTGTAGGTATTACCAAGCTTGCTATAATAGACACTAAACTATATTGAGTTTAGTGTCTATTGCAGCAAGCTTTAATTTTATCTTTTTTTTTAGTTTTCTATCGAAAAAGAGATTATTTAGTAATTCCTCGAAAACCTTTTGTATGTATATTTGACATAGCTAGCGTAACATAAATAAAATCAAAGTTTTAAAAAAAGAAACATCAAAATTAAATCAAGGTTAACCAGCTTTTCTGTATAAAAAATTACCATATGATGTAAGAATGGCGAAATTTAATAAATTATCGCCAGTTGAAAAACTTTTTTTCGAAATATTGTGTGACCATCATGTCGCATTGACAACAAAATTCGGTTTTCTATCTTTTATAGTTTGAGATATTCCTATACATACATTACCAAAATGGTAAGTATATTACCTTTAGAATTTTAAAATGGAATATTATCGAACATTTTGCATTTCTACTTTGGAAATTTAAAATTATATTGTAAGAATTGAGTAAATTAAATGCATTTTTGAGGAATTTATTATTAAATGTCATACGCAATGAATATGAAATTTGTACACTAGCAGTTACATCATTTATTTAAATAAGATTGTCTGATGTTCAATTAGTATCGAAATTAGTATAACGATAAAATGTCGTGTGATCCATTATTATCATCTATATGCGTGTATTGCCCTAGTTTAATTTACATAGATGTCTTAATTTTTCAATGTTAAATAAATATGATAAACGTTCAGGGCTGTTTTCATAAAATTTTAATTTTGATATCTAGTAACTAATTCATATACATGTGTGTGAACGAAAGTTAAATTATAATAAACAATATTTTCTATAGTAACTGAAAATTTTTAAACATTCAAAGATTTATAAGCTTTTTGACTGCTACCTAAACAAAATTTTTCAGAAATTACAACTATTACAGATAACCTTGTAAAATAAATCGAAGGTTCATAATAATCGCGTGACTTGGATGCCATGTAAGCTGTACAGAAAGTTGCAATTTCGATTCCTGTCTACAGCAACGATTTTTCATTGAAAATATTTGTCATGGTTATATTATACTAGACTAAGTTCGTGTGCTTAAGTGGACGAAAGTAAACGAACCACATCCATTAACGTATTTACTACTTATTTCTACTTATCTAGCCGAATAGCTTCTACTATTCGTTTGAAGTTTCATTTATTACGAATTTGCATATATGCACTGTAATAATTTTCGGTGTGGGTAGGGCACACCAGTACAACTATTTTGACGTTGGGCGTCAGTGAAACAATTTTGTTGTTGCTTCCAATATACTCACGAATTTCACGCTATTCACGACTTAGTCTGGAAATTACCCCAAGAGTGAGCAATGAGAATGGGAGTGGATGCAAAGTAAACTCAACTAACACAGGAATGAAAAAGAGGGAGGGGAATTGAGCGCCACTACATCTATATGAACAACAAAAAAAAACAAAAGTATCCTATGAGAAGATGCAGAAACTCACAGGCTATAGCGACTATCAACAACAAGTTATACAAAACAACACCTCTGCAAACTTATCGAATGTATCTACTTCACTTCCTGCTGCGATGATTCTGAAAGAAAATGTTACACAATAAATTTTTAATCAAAAGACACAGTTTATGTCTTACAACAAAAAAAAATTCAGCAATACTCATAAATTAACCACCTTGAAACTATAACACTAAAAGTGTTATACCTAAAAATCAATATTAGAAAAAAGTCGTTAACTTTACTTCTATAACATTACTTTTTTTGAGTGTCCCTCAAGTTTCATTACACAAAATTTATTTTTCTTGAACATTATATTTTTACGATTGTTTATATGAAATCCTAAATGCAAAATTTATACTCTCCTTAAATTTAATATCTTTAGTAATTGTACGAACATTTTCAAAAGTTCATAAACTTGATAATAAAGCTTCAACCGCATCCAACAAAAAAAAAATTAAACACTCATCGGGAATCGGCTCCCACACCTATGAGGGGTCTAAATACCTGTTGTTCATAAACGTAAAAACTCTAGCTTCAGGAAAAGATTTCCAAATCTAAAGCATCGGACTTCATACTGGCAACAAAATCTCGTTTATGTGAGTTCCGAAGTAAACGTCTAACATCATGACGTTATTCTCCTCAATAAAGCAAACACCATGTGAGCGATAATAAAAAAATGCGTTAAAATTTAAAGTTTCTTTTAGCATAAAAATTACCTAAAATATTATTAACTCACCGTTAATGGATACCGAGGTTAGATAACCACGTTGTTATGTTTAATTAACATTTAAGTCGCTTTACCAAAACCCGGGGAACCTTTAACATTCCGGCCGCTTCTAAAACGACCGTCAACCTTACGTCGACCTAAATAGCGACCCTCAAACTCCAGCTGACACATAAATGCGCCAATATTTTCTTTCACTCGACCTGTTATCGTTGCACTCAAGAAAATGGCCGAGTTATCCTCGCTCTTATCAATATATGGAATAGGTGAGCTGTTGAAGCGTTACCTCGTGACACTTTCCACAAGTGCTATATTAATTTAATAATTCTTAAAAATAGATACAGATCGCCTACAGAATAGATAACACATAGTGACTTGTTTATAACGTATTGGTTACGATTAAATATATTCTTAAGATAAATTCAAAGCGAATTAAATGATAATAAAGTTTATTTCTATTACGAAATTGTTCCTTCTAATACTATAATGCAAACCAACGAAATCAGACGCCACAGAACTGTAACGAATAGAAGCGACTACAAAAGTTAATACCTTAGAATTTATATTTGTTACAGCACAATAAAACAAGTGACAATTTTGATCTAGAAGAAACTAACAATTAGAGATATTTTACGTCCTCAACATAGTAAATGCAAAAACCAAAGCAGACTAAATTATTGAAGTTGAAATGAAATGTATTGTGTATAGAAATACGGTAAAAATTTTACTCGGTGGCCCCGTGGCTTAGTTGGTATTCTGTGACTACTAAGCCCAAGGTCCCGGGCTTGAATCCTGACATGGTCCGCTTGAAAAATGTTAGGCGAGCATTTTTCACAAAAATACGCCCTCGTTCGGTTGAGATTTAAAATGTAGGTATCGTATCCCTACTTGTCACACCTGTTACAGATCCGTACCTTTCTTGAAATAGCCAAAATCAAGCAAAATTCAAAATTTCCAGGTAAAGAAACTACTATCCGGCCAATATAATACCTTTGGGTGGCGCGTTGGAAAATCAAATGTAATGTAAAAATTTGACTTCAAAAGTTTCGTCGAAGACAACGTTCAAATAGACGATATCAAACAGAAAAGCTTCCTTGAGACAAGTTGTGCAAGGTTATATATACCCGATTAATATGTTGTTCAAAATCCTCAGTCTGAATTTGAAAAAAATGGATTTTGTAAATAGACAGATTCGAGTGAGTTCTTATTTTTTCTGTATGAACAACCCAACGCAAAATCGAAGAACTGCTTCAAAATCTCACAGAAAATCGCTTTTGGAAGAGAATTGCTACTAAATGGGAAATAAGTTTATCTTCATATTCAAATAAAAATCATGGATTGTATAATAAGAAATGGTTGTAAAGGACGCCATAACGTGCTTTGACCATAAAGTAAAGATTAGCGTTTGGTGGAATTTTAAACTAATCCCCAATGGCCAAGCTATAAATGTAAGATAGTATTCTGAACGATTGGGTAGAGTTTATGAAACTCTGTGTACTCGTTATCCTGCGTTAATCAAAGGAACCAAGTTTTAATACACCTTACATGTGATTTTCCAATGCTCTACCCGAAGGTACTACATTAGTCAAGAAGCGAGTTTTTTTTTACCTCCAAAATTTGGAATTATGCCGAACCCTTGCAGTTGCAAGCAAGGTAGGGAACTTTAACGTACGTGACAACACTTACACACGGGACCTCCATTTTACCTCTCCTCCGAACGAGGGCGTATTTTTGTGAAAAATGCTCGCCTAACATTTTTCAAGCGGACCGTGTCGAGATTCGAACCCAGGACCTTCCGCGTAGTAGTCACACACATACCAACTATGTCACGGAGCCGCCTTAGTTGTAATACACCACGATAATGCTCTGTGCATATAGATTGTGATTTGTAAAGAGTTTATCCACCTACCATACACCTAAATTTTATTCCTATAGATTATGACTCGCTTTGTACAATGGTATATTTCGTGCAAAGTCCGCAACTTAACAATTTTAAAAAGTAGAAAACAGGCATCAGGAATTTTTGCCTTTAAATCACCAACATGGTATCGTCCCAAATTCAATTTATGATCGAAAAAAGGAAATATGTGGTAAAATAAAAAATGAATAACAACCCTTAACCACAAAAAATATTTAAAATACTAGATACGTATTTCGACTACTATGTGGTCATTGTCAGTAGGAATTTGTAATTAAATAATAATTAGCTGTTGCTCCAGAACACTTTAGAGGATATTCTCCTCACCACTTAGGTTGATGTGAACCTTCCCAACATACAATTTATTATATTGTTGCTTTAAACACTATCGAGAATATTCCACTCACCCGCAAGTTTGTGATTTACACAACAAACAAGTGAATTGTGATGTTATAACTAAAATCTACTTAATTTATACAAATTTTAAATCTGCTGAGCGAAACCAAATTAATCTTGCTTTTTCATTGGTTGTTGATCAATAGGGAAAGCAAGGCAGATGACTCTATGGGCCCTTTATCAGTGTTTAAGAGTGCTCCTTCATGTTTAACAATTTTAATTGATTCATAGGCATTTAAGAAGAAAAACATTGGTACCGCTTTTAACAATTTAACATTTTCTAGTTTAACGGGGGGGGGGAGCTGGTTTCAAAAATATGTTTGGCGACCTAAGACCTTTCGTATTTACCATATTTGAAGTGAGCAATGTGCTCTTTAAATGTTGTTGTTATATTCCTTTTGGTCTGACCAATATATTTTTGAAAACACCCTATTCCTGAACAATTAATTTCATAAGTTCCCGACTTTTGCAATTTTTGCACCTTGTCTTTTGGATTACCTAGCAAATCTTTAATTTTATTAGTATTACTGAAAGCAATTTTGACATTAATCTGTTTGAATATTTTATCAAGACCCTTTGTGGTTTTGTGAAACGGAAGTTTAACATATTTAACATTATCGTTAGAGGCGGTCGATTGCAAAGTCGTTGATTTACGGATGCTAATTCTGTTTTTACATTTTCTAAAAATGTTATCTATAATATCAGAGGAGAAACCATTGTAATTCCCTATTTGTTTAATAAGAACAAATTCCTTATTAAATTTGTTTTTATTTAAAGAGAAATTCAATAATCTATTAATTAAAAAGTTAAATGAAGTCTACTTATGTTGTCTGCTATGATTGGAAGAAGACAAAATAAAGCTATTTACATTGGTTTCTTTTCTATAAATGTCAAATTCCAATTTATTACAAATGTACCCCCTAAAAAACTGGAAATTACTTCACCTCCATTAGAGTCAATCCATTAGAGTCAATAGTTGTTAACAAATCATCGAAAATCTTTAATAATGAAGAGTTGAATTTCCTTGATCGACGCCTAAAATTTGGAGTAGATTATTTGAAAACTTCTTTGGAAGACATTATTGCTGGCATCGAAAAATCCATTTCAAAATTAGATGACAATTCAAAAAACTTTATTAGAAACGCATGCAAAATTCAACTTTCGAACAACTTACGCACTTGCCCAAGGAATGCCTCAGAACAAACAAGAAAAGATCATCTGATTATTAAAGATTTACGACAAACGGATTGTTATTATTTAAAGGCTGACAAGGGGAATAGGTTGGTTATTCTGGATAAACTAGAATATGTTGATAGAGTAGAAACTTTGCTGTCTGAGGATTCTTACAGACCAATAGTTAAAAAACGTAAAAATGAGGTTCTTTAAATCAAATGATTAAATCAACAGATTTAGTTTTAAAAGAATGTCCCAACCTAATTTCGCCCACACTAAAATTAAAATTGACAATTTCAAATCTTGATATGCCAAAACTTTACTGTTTACCAAAAATTCACAAAAATAATAAATCGATGAGACTAATAGTTTCAGATACCAACTCACCGACTTACTATTTATCACGATGGCTGTCAAATGAATTAAAAAATTTAAAGTTCAACAGTTTGTCTATACAAAACTCTTTAGAGTTTATTAATAAAGTAAAAAATATCACATTAGAAGAGAACGAAATCTTAATTTCATTTGATGTCAGTTTATTATTCCCTAGTGTTCCAATACCACATACTTTGATATTTAAAGGATGTTCTCATAGACAGTGATATTGATGATGATAAAGTTGAGGACTATATCAAGCTTGTTTCGCATTGCATGTCCCAGAACTGTTTTCAATTCAACAACAAGTTGTACGAACAACATGAAGGCACTGCAATGGAAAATAGTCTATCACCTTTCATAGCAAATTTATGTATGTCTTGCTTTGAGACCGAGTTAAAAGAAAACTCCAAATACTTCTCAAGAATATGGTTAAGGTACGCGGATGAAATTTTTGTAGTTTTTGACACTTCTAAATCAAATGTTGATGATTATCTTAAAGAATTAAATTCAAAATTTCAAAGCATAAAATTTACGTATGAAATAGAGAATAATGGATAATTACCCTTTTTAGATACATTAGTAATTAGATATGGTATTAAATTGGAATTTGACATTTATAGAAAAGAAACCAATGTAAATCGCTTTATTTTGTCTTCCTCCAATTATAGCATACAACATTAAGCTGCTTGATTTAACTTTTTAATTAATAGATTATTGAATTTCCCTTTAAATAAAAACAAATTTAATAAGGAATTTGTTCTTATTAAACAAATAGCGAATTACAATGGTTTCTCTTCTGATATTATAGATTATATTTTTAGAAAGTGTAAAAATAGAATTAACATTCATAAATCAACGACTTTGCAATCAATCACCTCTAACGATAATGTTAAATATGTTAAACTTCCGTTTCACAAAACCACAAAGGGTCCTGATAAAATATTCAAACAGATTAATTACGAAATTGCTTTCAGTAATACTAATAAAATTAAAGATTTGCTAGGTAATCCAAAAGACAAAGTGGAAAAACTGCAAAAGTCGGAAATTTATGAAATTAGTTGTTCAGGGCCAGGGTGTTTACAAAAATATATTGGCCATACCAAGAGGAATACAACAAAAAGATTTAAAGAGCACATTGCTCACTTCAAATATGGTAAATGCGAAAGGTCTCAGGTCGTCAAACATATTTTTGAAACCAGCCACCCCATTAAACTAGAAAATGTTAAATTTTTAAAAGCGGTACCAACGTTTTCCTTCTTAAATGCTTATGAATCGATTAAAATTGTTGAACATAAAGGACCCCTCTTAAACGCTGATAAAGGGCATATAGAGCCATCTGCCTTGCTTTCCTATTGGTCAACAATCAATGAGAAAGCAAGATTAAGTTGGTTCCTCTTCAACAGATTTAAAATTAGTGTAAATTAAGTAGATTTTAGTTATAACGTCACAATTCACTTATTTGTTGTGAAAAACACCAGCCTGCGGGGAGGAGAATATCCTCGATAGTGTTTAAAGCAACATTTTAGTAAATTGTATGTTTGGAAGGTTCATTTCAGCCCAATCGGTGAGGAGAATATCCTCTGAAGTGTTCCGGAGCAACAGCTAATTATTATTTAATTGCAAATTTCCTACTGATAATAACCACAAAGTGGTCGAAATACGTATTTAGTATTTTAAATATTTTTTGTGGTTAAGGGTTTTTATTTATTTTTTATTCAAATCATGCCACAGTGTTCCTATAGAATTTTATGTGGTAGATATTAATGGATTATATCTCAAAGAATAAAAATATTAATTTTGTTTACGTTTACTTGATTAAGTCGAACGTTATACACATGAACTAGGACAAGCTTGTATCCAAAAATAGTGAGTGTAGAAGCAAACCCACGCTACACACAAATAATTTATGAGCTGTATGTATGCAGTAACTAATTTTAGTTTGCAGCAGGATTCTTTTTAACACTTGTCATTGCTTTGCATGTTTGTGCTATATAATATAGAAACAAGGCATGTATGTGTTCATAATCTCATTATGCCTCCATATTTTTCCCAGCTAATAAAGAACTAATAATGAAGAAAATCTTTTGCATTGAAAAAATAATATTTTGTATTACTTCTAATTCTTTGGTCAATGTCCTATTTACCCAGAGTAATTAAATAAATAGAGGTGATGAGTATTTGCTTTGACTAATGAGGTTGATAAAACTACAAAGTTCACGGATTAAATACATAGAAACATTTTTTCCTTTTTAAAATATTAAACTGACATGTTAAAAGCTAAGTACTCTAAAATAAATAAACATGAATTATATATATACATACAAATAAAGATTGTATTACGTACAGTAATTTATATAACCAGATAGCTATAAATTTTGTAAAAGCAATTAAGGATTCTGAGTTGGCAGTCACTTTAGAGTTTTCAATTGACGAAATTCAAACCTTCAACAAATCTATTTTCTACGAACATTAGGCATGTGTTCAAAATGAATCACTGATACTAGAAGTGATTTCTCGAATGCGGCTGGTATTAAATCAACCACGTCGCGCAAAGTGCTTCATAACACCACTTGTAATACTAGCTTGTACTTTTATCCTTTGTCTGATATACAATTTTGTTTAATATGATATTGAACTTTGCTAATCAAATTAAATAAAGACAATTCTTTTACTTAAATGAACTTAAATTATCTACAAAATCGTATGCAATAATAATGTTATATATATATATATATATATATATATATATATATATATTGACGTAATAAGGGGTCACAAGAGGTCATTGAAACACTATTTATAAAAATAAATCCCTCTAAAATATAATAGAATCCAGAAAAAAATGTAATTTCCGTTAAATTCATGGTTACGACCTGTGTAATACAAGTGTACCTTTATTCTTTTACGTACCATGCGAAAACGCAAATTGCGCGTGTATAAATAATCACCCTGTATGATATAAACTGCATATTGTAAATAAATAGCAAGTAACGTAAATTGAATATGTAAATTGTAAGATACCGTAAAACGCATTTCAATACGAATGCAAATCTATACATTTTTGATAAAATTTGCTGTAAATAGCTTTACTCATTTAGCATAAATATAAATAATTTCGTGTATTTACTATAAAACGCAAACCTTTTTGCATTAAAAAGCAATCAAAGCAAATTAATTAACCCGTGAATTGTAGCAATTGATTCTAAATAAAGAACTTTCTACAATATGAGTCATCGGTATTTAAAACTACATATAAACTCATTAAAAACATTTTTATCCCAAGAAGCAGCTTGAACATCGAAAAACATGCAAAATCCCTGGAATAGTGGATTATCTTTTGCATTAGTATGCAACGCCGCAAATTATAGTATATGTGAGAGAAGAAGAAAGAACGTGTCATGAATACCTAGAACAGATAAGAAGGTAATAAAATGTCAAAATTTTATACGCTAATTGGGTATTCCGGGAAATCTTGCTTCATAATGTTCGAGATTATTCTTGTTAAATTTTAGAAAATAGACAATTGGTATATAAAGGATCGCTTATCGTTTCGAGAGGAATTCATTCATTAAATTTGATCCGATGCAGTCAATGCTTAAAGTAGATCAAGAAATGTTATTTTGAAACACTAGCCGTTGCGTTATATAGAAGTATGCAGTAAAACATAGTAGCCAGGTTGCAATAAATATTGAAGTGATGTTTTTAAACCCAAATTACATACTAAAATGGAATTATTAATTACGAAGAAAATGCAAAATTCTTCAGTATAAAGCTATTTTAAAGA
This sequence comes from Platerodrilus igneus, assembly GCA_036346225.1. Taxonomy (NCBI): domain Eukaryota; kingdom Metazoa; phylum Arthropoda; class Insecta; order Coleoptera; family Lycidae; genus Platerodrilus; species Platerodrilus igneus. The sequence goes on along the minus strand of JARFIW010000999.1, from coordinate 7,907,899 downwards.
TGTAATAAATAATCGAAGAGAGGATTTAACCAAAAATGTACTTTGATAATTGCTGTTGCAAATCAGGAATTTTATTTTGGAAAAATTTGTGAACCGATTTGGAGATCAATTAAAATAAGATTTTTAATTACGAGAAGCGTTTTGTGGATTTTGCAAGTATCACTGTTAGATTTATTTTTAACTGATATTAGAGTATTTGGATCTAGTTTAAAATAGTTCTAATAATTTTTTCTTGTGTGAGGGATTTTTTTATACTAGAAGTTTGTGTTCAGAGTTCGAAGTACTCTGACCTTTAATAGATTAAATGTCAAGGATTTTTTCTGGCCAGAACAAATCTTACCAGCGTGGAAATAATTTATAACCAGGTGAAAGATCCTCCAAAAAAATAAGTTTAATTCTGTACATGTAAAACACAGTAAGCAACAATATTTTGTAACAAAGACTTCTTAGAAATTATTTTATGTTTGAAAAAAATGATGTTGTAAATGCTTTTATATGAAAGAAGATATTTCATATTGTATAATGCTTTGTGATATAGCTGCGTTTTATTTTAGTTTGAAAACTCCATAAATTTTGTTGAACTAGCCAGGCAAAGTGAAAAATTAGAAAGGAAGGTAAGTGAACAATTTCAAGTGTATAAACCAGAAATATCTTTTCACATCACTCTTTCAGCGACGCACCCAACGCGACACCATTTTCATATCACTCCTTTTAGTAGCTCCCAACATAGGGGTGTTACCACAACACTCTTTTAGTGGCTTTCAACACAGGATTTTCCCATGGTACGATAGACTTGGTATAATAGCAAATCATTCCTTGATACTAAACCCCATTTTAAAAACATTTTAGAGGAGTTCTAATATGTAAATATTCGTCCTCGTCAAAAGTACTAAATACCATTTAATAACGCATTACGTATATTGGACACAAGTACTTCTTCTTTTTGCAAGAAGCTTCTATTTTAGCTTGAATACAGCATTTATTGTTCTAGAGATTTCTATTTTAATGAGAAACGTAAAATCCAATTTTGAACAAGCAACTTTATTCTGTATTCTTCTAAATCCTAATTAATTCATCGGTAGCGAGAATAAGCCCATAAATTAACAATTGTAAATAAGCACGTGATAGATAATATGAATGAACACCCTAGTTATCGAGATTGTAAGAACGATAAGACGTTTAACGATCTAATACAGTAGATAAGATGGTTTTCAATAACCAACTCACAGATAAGCCTTTCCATTCATTCTTTCAATTATTGAACAAATTGAGATTAATACCCGGAGCCACAATAAACTATAGAAAATCGATGAAATTAAAATTCTTGAATGCGATAAAATGTAGCGATAACCGCAAAAGTAAACGTTCATTCAATTTTTATACAACCGAGGCAGTAGTAAAACAATAAATTTTCAAATGTTAATAACAGATGCGATTACGACATACCTTCTGGAATAAACGAGTATGATACCAGAATAATACATCCACCTTCGTAATCAAATAGAACGTGGAAACAACACACTAGAGAACCGCAAAAATTCTCGAAGTCTACTCAAGTAGAGGGTTCACTTTTTAAAAGTTGAATTGGAAGCAGTCTCTATTGCAGCTTCAATGTTGGCATATTATTCATGAGGTTAGATAATACGTTTATATTTTAAAGTGCTATCTAACATATACAATATTAATAATGAAAATTATTTAAATACGGTTTTAAGAAAAGTGTTACTCAAATTGTTGACGATAAAGTGTTGATTAATACTCAGAAGTGAGTAAATTATTTTGCGTACTTATAATGGTCTCAGAATGGAAAATAAACAATTAAAAAAAGTACTACAAGATAAAGTTTTCTTAAATAGAGCAAGCCATGTATGATTGAAATGGTTTGTTATATATTATATGGATCAATTTGCCTAAAAAGCTTACTTTTTAAAACGATTTAAAGTATCTTGGAAATGGATTGGTAATTACGTTCTGGAAAAGCCAACAACAAGCAGATCTCTAACGGTAAAATAAATATATCTTGCTGAAAGTTCTGAAAGGGCTCATATCTATCGATTATTTAATTAAGTTGCATAAAAAGATTTTTCTGTTTGAAAGTTTTTGAATTTAAGACCAAGAGTTTTGTGTAAAAGTTAATATGATTTAATTTTAAAAGGATTGGCGAACCTACGATACAGATTTTCGCCATTATACTAGGTGGAAATTGAACCTAACCGAATTTAGATAAATTTAAAAACGGTTTAAAGTAGAGAATATTAAATTACAGGACTTATTAAGATAAATTTTGTATATATTAAAGAAGCTTTAATTATGGAGTTGTTTATGAATGATAATCACGAGAGATTAAGATTTGTGTAGAATAAGCGAGTGATCATCCTATTTTTAAACAGACTCTGAATTCTATTTTTAGTGTATAGGATTTGTGTTGAAAGAAAATTATTTTCCATCGATGTTATATTTAAGTTATTGTTCGTAACAGAAAGTTGTGGATATATTAATTTATATTTAAAAAATTGTTTGTAGAAGAATATTTCGTATTATTATAAATCTGATGTAGATTACAGTGGTTTTATTAATTAGAGCAAAAATAATTTAGACGAGCAATTTGAAACATTCATCATAGCATCTTTTATTAAGCGTACAACCCCAGGGAATCTACAGCAATTTTTATTGTTGCCCAACCTGGGTCTCGTTTAGAATCATATTAATTTACAACTTATATAGGTGATGATCTATAGCAACTTTTATCGGCTTGGGATTCGATTAGAATCATATATCCACATCAAGGTTATATATATATATATATATATATATATATATATATATATATATATATATTGATATAAGGCTCCATGTTGAGCGCCACTAAAAGAGTGCTGTGACATGGTCACACTGAGAGGATCACTGAAAGAGTGATATGATAATGGCCGCTTTGTGAGCGTCACTAAAAGAATACTATGGCAAGGCCTTGCTTTGGAGCGTTGCCGAAAGAGTTGCCTTATTTTAAATTTACAGAATTAAATTTATTCTTTTGAGAATGGTTTATCTGGTTATGATTATTGCCACGCTTGAAAGATTTGTTTTGGCCAGAAAAAATCCTTGAGAGATAATCTATTAAAAGGTCAGTGTGTTTTGCACTTTGATCACAGATTCTCCTGTTAAAGCCCTTTTATATAAAAAAATATTATATAATTTACTCTTATTATTATGCCTTACATTAAATATAAATCAGATAAAAATAAATCTAAAACTGATACTTGCAGATACTGCATACTCAGATACTATTTCCGCATAGCAACAGCTTACGGTTAAATAACATTTCGTGCTCGCATCAATGAAATCTAATAAATGGATGCCTTTTTATTTGATAATCGCTTCTTTATATACAAATTTGTCTGTTTTTAGAAGCTTATTCGAATAGTGTAGAACATAATGATGTAAGGTTTTTCAGAAAAACCATTTAGCGTCTAAAATCGTGTAGTTTATTCCACGTAATATCGTTCAAGTTATCCGTGGCGTGTGTTACCTGTTCTTGTTCAACACATATACTATTGTTATTATCGTTCTAAAATACCGATGACTCATTCTTTTATATTCCACAAAATTCTATGTTTAGAATGAATTTGATAATTTGATAATCTAACGACACCTAGATTTGATGGTAATATGAAGTGTTCATATTGATATACTTACATACAAATATTTATTATTTAGTAAACATTAGCCTAAAAATCAATTTCATATTTTAACGGCAAATAAAATATACATAACAAAACCTGTATTCCTAATTTTGACTAACACAAATTTCTCAATTTAAAAGCTTTAGAGTAAGTCATAATCGCTCGTACGAATTTTATAACAAACATTTAAAATTGAAAGGCAAGGTACGTAGGTCCCGTGCGATTGCTGGTTAGTTGAGAGTTTGTAGACCATTTAGTTAGTACTTTATTTAGCTTGTCCGGTGCTGTGCAACGATAATAGATGATTGATAATGTGTGAACGTTTTAAGTTGACTTCCGCTTATGCTCAATACGATAGACCTTAGTGTTACTAAATTATAAATCTTGTAGTATTTGTTAAAATGTACAATATTCAAGGTTTCGTTCGTTCACATCTGTTCGTTCAGGAAGCACTTAAAGATAGTCAAAAGGGTATCAAGGTCAACGGGGGTATGGACCAACAACATACTGATGACCCAGTTTTAACGGCAGATAACATGAAGAACCTTAAACACCTTATCGACTGTCTTAGTATGGAAAGAAAGTAAAAGCATTGACATAAACAGAAAAAGATATAGATATAATCATTACCTCTGAAGTAGACTTGCTTAGATTTGCCAGTTTAAAATATAAAAGAAATGCTAATTGAACGTGTACTTAGTTTAAATTTTCGGAAGATAACCTAGCAAAGATTGGACATCTCTGACTTAGGAATAAGTTGTCGAATAGAAAGTACTTATAAAACATTATGTAATGTAGAGGTGCTCTTGCAGGTCTGTGACGTTAGCCACGCATATAAAACACAAAAGATATCGTATGTTAAAGTGCTTAACGCTTTAGTAGTGCTCATACCTCAACCGCATCTCACTTCCTGTTTCGAAAATATTAGATCTCGAAGTGCCGAACAGGATTTATACTACAACTTTCTTGTTATAAATGTACAAATTATTTGATGTTCGTTAAGTTCCCGATATGCTTCACACATTAACTCAGTAGTGTTTCCCGTTTCCCCACCCCAAAATTGTTCGTGAACACAACTTTTTGTTATAAAATTCCTAATGATATGGTTTAGCAGAGTCCTTAGTGCAGAAAAAGTTGTCTACAATTGTTTTGTATAAAAGCGCAAAGGATACAACTTGTTACTGCTTTACTAAAGCTTCGTTTTACTTCAAACCCCAATCCAGCCGCACTTCCGCTTTGGGAAATATTAAACCTAGAAATTAAGAATAAATTGGTTACAATTTTTTGGTTCTAGAAAAATTAATGAGCGCATACATTAGAATCCTTAGTACTTACTTCACTATATTTCAAGCTTCATTAATAAGGTGCATTTCTGATTTCGGAAGTGTAAAACTGGGGGTTGGCATTAACTAACCGTTTCATTTAGAAACACCATAATGCTACATGATTTTAATTAAGTACGTATTTAAACTTTAATGGGGGATTATTTGGACATGTTAATAGTAGGATTGGTGCATTCAAGGACAGCGCCGCCACCGCCGCTAATATCCACTTTTTACATATAAATTCCCATAAGGAGGATCTGCTAAGTCTTATTTTTAAGGAATTTCCTCCTTGCATCCTCCTTGCTCCCCTCCTTGCTCGAACACCACCACATCAACCATTTCGATTACGTCACACCCGCCTTCTTTCCACCCGCGAGATCAATCTTTCTCCACATTTCCACCCATTTCCATCAATTAATATTAGATTTTTCTCAGCTACCTGAATTTCTAGGATTTTTTAGATAGCATCATTCCCCAGGGAGCTATCCTCATTTTGAGATTTTTTACCGGTAACGCGGGTGGAAAGAAGGCGGGTGTGACGTAATCAAAATGACTGATGTGGGGGTGTCCGAGCAACAAGGGGAGCAAAGAGGGTGCAAGGAGGAAATCCCTTAAAAATAAGACTTAGCAGATCCTCCTTATGGGAATTTACATGTAAAAAGTGGATATTAATGGCGGCGGCGACGGCGACGCTGTCCTCGGATGCACCAATCCTACTACTCATGTTGATCAATTATCACCCTCTACCCAACATTTTTTCAGAGTATTGTAGCTAATTTTATAATGGGAATTTAAGAGACAATAGTTTCCCTCTGATATATTGTGTTCAGAAATTTTTCTGTTACATTCCAGTTCATTATTCAATTCCTTTTTAATTGATTTTTTATGGAGAATTCATGTTGTGTTCATTACTTACTGCATTGTTCTAAAATTTTATATAAGTGCAATCAACTATTTTGGATTAAATTTCGCTTTTTACGGAATTTCAACCACAAAAGAAATCGAAATATCTGCAAAGCATCGCCGTCCGGGGCCGATGATTTTGACGTTAAAAATGGCTGCCAGTTGGGGGTCAATTTAAAAGAATAAGTCGTTCGCAAAAAATTCATTTTTAATTTTTACTTTTCGGCACCCGGCACCGGTACCAATATCTGCTACTAGTCTTCCACTAGGCGACACTAGTGCCGTTCATTTACATTTCCAATGCTCCACCCGAAGGTACTACATTGGCCAGGAGGCGAGTTTTTTGTTGCCTGAAAATTTAGAATTTTGCCGAACCCTTGCCGTTCCAGGCAAGGTAGGGATCTTTAACGTGCGTGACAACACTCACACACGGGACCTCCATTTAACCTCTCATCCGAACGAAGGCGTAATATTTGTGAAAAATGCTCACCTGCCATTTTTCAAGCAGTCGGCCGTGTCGGGATTTGAACCCGGGACCTTGGGATCCGTAGTCTTACGCTTACTACATTGATCCACGGCGACGCCTCGACACTAATGCCGCTTAGTTTGCTTAAAATGTTGTAGCAGACTACACTGGTGTCAGGATGTGGGGTGCATAGTGATTAATTAAGTTTAAACATATTTGAGTAGTTTGTATATGCTAGGTACAAGAAGCCAAAGTAAAATGGACGTAGAAACTTTAATGAATTTCCTCAAGGATTTTAAATCCGGTATGGAAGAGAGGTCGGCTGAACTAAAAGTGACACTTACTGAAAACGTGGTGAGGTCAGTTGAACTAAAATCAACCCTTAAATAAAAGTTTAGTGAAGATTCTGAGCAAATGGAAAGATTAAGTAAAAATGCTGAGAAAATGGAACAAAAGTTAAGTGAAAATGTGGCGAGAAAGGAAGAAAAGTTGAATGAAAGTACAGCTACGTTAGAACAAAGATTAATGAAAGCTCCATTGCATTGAAAGAAGATTTGACTGAACAAGTAAAACAGTTGAGCAAAAGTTGGACAGTAAATTGGTAAAAATGAAAGAAGATGTGATGAGACTGCAAGAACAAGTGATTTCACTAACAACGCAGTCACTTGAATTAGCAAACCAAGTTGGAATTCAGAACATCCAAAAAATAAGAAGCATGGAAGGAAACGAGTCAATACCGTCAAAATTTAAAGTGAAACCACCCACATTCGATGCTAAAACACCTTCACCCACATATTTGAAACAATTTGAAGCTGCTGCAATAGCCAACGGTTGGTGCAACAAAGAGAAGACTATCTCCTTAATAGTGGCCGTACTGGGGGAAGCTCTTAACATCTTGCAAATAATTCCCAAACATCAACAGAATGATTACGGCCTCTTAACATCGTAGCTTGATATGAGATATGGAGACGCTCACCTTCAATAGGTTTAGTTAGATGGCATACCTAACGGCACCAGATAGCTTCCTCGAACAACTGGCTATTCAAACATTTGTGGATGACGTTAAAGGTGGCGAAATACAGCAAGCGCTAAGATTAGTACGACCCAAAATATTAGATAACACACTGGCTCATGTGCTTGAATTTGAAGCAGCTGCTTAGCAGGCAACCTCGCAGGATGAGCCACAAAGTTCGGTCTGCCTTAGAAGAACTTGATCAACCACAGAACAGCATAGATGAAATAATCAACCGCGTGTTTGAAAAACAAAAAGCGTAAAGGCTGGAATGACAACGACCGTGCATTTACATTTCCAATGCTCCATCTGAAAGTACTATATTGGCCAGGAAGCAAGTTTTTTGTTGCCTGGAAATTTAGAATTTTGCCGAACCCTTGCCGTTTCCGGCAAGGTGGAGATCTTTAACGTGCGTGACAACACTCATACACAGGACCTCCATTTAACCTCTACCGAACGAGGGTGTAATTTTTGTGAAAAATGCTCACCTGCCATTTTTCAAGCAGTCTGCCGTGTCGGGATTCGAACCCAGTACCTTGGGATTCATAGTCTTACGCTTACTACATTAAACCAAAACGACTCCAAAAAAAAGACAACAATCGTGGAGATGGGGTCTGCGTTGCTGGAGCTGCGATGAAGTTGGTCATATACAGAAACGCTGTACTCAATTAAAAAAATACCTGTTGAGCAGCAGGAAAAACTAAAGTAAGTTGACGTAAGGGGGCGAACGTCGACAGCACAACGTAGTGCCCCGATGGGAGGTCTGGACAGCATTTATATCGGTGGTGAAATTAATGGTATGGTTGTCCGATTCCTCGCGGATACAGGAGCGACAAGAACTATTGTAAGACCAAATTTGGTTGGTTGTGGAAAAATGCTACCTGCATCGGTATGTTTTCGAACGGCAAGTGGTGAGAAAATTTCTATCACGGAGAGACTGCCGTTACTTTGGCAATTGGAGACAAACTAATTAATCATCGGGTGTTAGTACCTGAAATTACAGAAGAAGTAATCTTGGGAATGGATCTCATGAAAGAATATGGCTTTCATGTGAACATGAAAGAAAATGTACTTCGAATAGATGATGATGAGATTCTATTTCAAGGGACGAGTAACCAGACGATGCAAGTCCGAATGATTTGCGATTCGAAAATACCCGAGAAGGCGAAAATGATCGTAATGGGACGCTAAGATGGTATGTTCCGGGAAGGACAAGTGTGCATAATGGAAGCTACTGAATCGAAAATGGGTCAGGAGGGATTACTGATTGGAAGAACACTGGTAAAATCTCGAAATATGATACCAGTAATCAGCATACGATGACCTTGAAGAAAGACAAGCTTGTGGGAAGTTACATTCCAGTATGCCATATTAAACGTTGCGTGGACGACACAAAAGACAAACCAGCCAACGGTTACTCACAGAAATTGTTGGATATGTTGATACCTTTGTGTCAAGGATTAAACGGCGACCAACCGGGTAAACTAAAAAAACTGGTCGAACGATATCGAGGTGTGTTCGCACTGAATGATAGTGAGAAAGGAAGGACGAATGTTGTACAACACAAGATCAATACTGGAGATGCGTAACCGATACGACAACATCCCAGGCGGCTTCCTTTGGCAAAACGTAAGGAATCCGAGCTAATTATCACCGACATGGAAGAACAGGGAGTGATTGAGTTCTCGGATAGTCCATGGGCATCCCCGGTAGTGCTTGTCAAGAAAAAGGATGGGTCGACAAGGTTTTGTGTAGACTACCAGCGGCAAAGCAATGTGCAAAGAAAGACAGCTATCCTTTGCCCATAATTGATGACACCTTGGATACTCTATCCGGATCTAAATGGTTTTCAACCTTGGACTTGAAAAACAGATACTGGCAGGTAGGCTTGGGATCAAACTGTGTTTACAATTGGAGATGGATTATGGCAGTTCAAGGTCATGCCCTTTGGAATATGCAATGCTCCTGCAACTTTTGAACGTTTGATATAGTCAATACTGCGTGGACTGTCTGGAAAACATGTCTGGTGTACCTAGGCGGCGTGATAGTGTTAGGCGGGTTTTTTGAAGAACACCTTAAGAACCTAGAAAAAATATTCCATAGAATAGGCGGGGCAAACCTTACCTTGAGTCCTAAGAAATGTCACCTATTTGGAAAAGAGGTGAAATACCTAGAACATGCCGTTTCGGAGACCGGAAAAACAGCTGACCCTGATAAAATAAAAACTGTAGAAAAGTGGCCTACACCAACTACGCAGTTTTCTAGAATTGTGCATATATTACTGATGTTTTATACTTGGGTTGGCGAACATTGCCAAACCGTTGACGAAATTAACCGAAGATGGACACAAATATAATTGGAATAACGATTGCTACAGCGCATTTGAACAACTGAAACGGCTAGCTACTACTTACAGCACCAATTCTGAGTTATTCACGGATGGAGGAGAAATTTATTGTTGGATACCGATGCCAGTAACACAGCTATAGGAAGCGTTCTTTCTAAAGTGCAGGACGGACAAGAAAAAGTTATTGGGTATTTTAGCAAGGTCAGAAAAGACCTATTGTGTGACAAGAAGGAAGCCGTTGGTCGTCGTCAAATCCGTAGAGCACTTTTGTAAGTACTTATACGGCCGTAAATTCCTGGTAAGAACAGACGATGCTGCACTAAAATGGTTACTGCAGTTTTGAAATCCTGAACGGCAAATTGCAAGGTGGATAGAACGACTGTAGGAATATGACCTTGACTTAGAACATCGTGTAGGAACTAGTCATCGGAATGCAGACGCTCTGTCAAGGAGATCTTGTCCGGTAGATTGCAATCATTGCTCCAAGATGGAAGAGAAAATAAGTGTCATTCATAGAATGACAGTAACCGATGATACTTGGCAAAAAATTAGTATTTCAAGTGGAAGCCTGACGGCATACTGGACGCAGTGGGACTCCTTGGTGATTAAAAATAGAATCTTGAAACGACGCCTGGAATATGAAAATAGCAGTGAGAGACAACTTCAAGTGGTAGTACCGAGAAACAGCGTACCGAAAGTGTTGCAGCACTTGCACGATGGTATTTCCAGAGGAAACTTTGGCGTGAAAAGAACTCTCGAAAGAGTGAGAGAAAGATTCTATTGGGTGAACTACAAAGAAGATGTGAAGGAGTGCCGGAAATGCGAGTTATGCGCTTCTGGAAATGGTTCGGTTACAAAACGAAAAGCCCTAATGAGACAATATAACGTGGGGAATTCTTTTGAGATGGTGACCATTGATATAGCTGGTCCGTTACCTGAATCAGAGAAATAAAATAAATACATCTTGGTTGCAATGGATTATTTTACCAAATGGCCGGTGGCGTATGCTATACCTAACCAAGAAGTCGAGACAGTTGTAGATGTACTAGTGAGGGAGTTGCTTTGTCGTGTTGGAGTTCCGTTGGAATTACACTCCGATCAAGGTCAGAACTTCGAATCAGCGTTGTTTCAGAACGTCTGCAAACATCTTGGAATCAGGAGGACTAGAACCACGCCACTTCATCCTCAATCGGATGTAATGGTTGAAAGAATGAACAGGACGTTAGGAAAGTACCTAGCCAAAGTTGTCTCTGAACATCAACTAGACTGGGATCAATATTTACATTTATTCCTACTGGCATACTGATCTTCGGTACATGATAGCACAGGATACTCTCCCGTTTGCGTGATGTTAGGACGTGAATTCAATTTGGATTTAAACCTAGAGAAGAGATCGCAAGTGAAGATTACGTTAGTAAGCTTCGTGAACAAACAAATAGCATTCACGAAAACGTCCGAAAGAATACCAAGATGCAAAGTGATCGAATGAAATCACAATATGACACGAGAGCACAAGAAGGTGATAACCAACCTGTAGATATAGTGTGGATAAATTAGTACAACAGCATCCAACTGTAGGAAAAGCTTTGGTTCTTCAGGATAAAAATCGTTATGTTTACTATCTGGTCACTAAAAATTCTTTATGGCAGAGACCTAGTTACGGACATATATGGGAGGCTTTGCTGAATCTTAAGGCTCAGATGATGGAAAAAGCAGTAACGAGACTAGCGGTCCCCAAGCTAGGCTGTGGACTGGATCGCTTAGATTGGAGAATAGTCCGAAATATACTAGAAGTAATTTTCCAGTGAACCAACGCCCAGATCCTTGTTTGTTGTTATCAACCGGTTGCTTACCAAGACCAAGAAAGTTATTTCTCGTTATTTGCTTTTATTTAGTTATTATTTATTATTTATTTAGTTATTATTTTAGTTATTTCTTGCTTGTTATTTCTAACGACGTGGTGGATGCACCAGAGGAGATAACTGCCGATACCGTCATCAGTCATCGAATTGGCGTCAAAATGTATTTACAATTACAAGACGTAACGGTTTTAAACAGGGGGCAGTGTTACAAACTACTATTAGATAACCCGTGAAACACGCAAGCGACAAAACCGATGTATATTCTACAGAAGTCTCGAACTTTCCGGCATATACCGGAATATGAATCGCCTATTTAATTCAGGGTATAAATAAGACCGCTGATGAAGTACAGAGTTAGTCTATATCCAAATGTCGTATATAAATCATTTAGTGTATAGTTAGTTGGTCATTACGTTTTGAAGGTTCTATAGTAAATATAAATTTGTATTATGTGAACGTGCATATCGTACCGCCAGCTTGTACATAAATAGACAAAAGGGTAATAAATAAATTATAGTAGTGTTTAGTGTTGTTAATAGATCTTTGGTTAAGAATTTAGTTTAAGAAGATATTAGTGCTTGTAAATAGCATTAGTGTGATAGTGCTTCATTGTTAATTGAACTGAAAACATCTATAAATAGGGCATATACTGTTAATTAGACTTGTGAATAGTGAGTTATAAAGTCTTTTGTTATTACTTGTTCTAAATTTATAAAACACTTTAATAGTTGTCCGCTACAATATGCTCCTAGATACTCGTTCTTGTAAATCTTGCTTACAGTATTCTAAAACGTTGTCTTGGGGTTGCTCTGTTAGATAGATAAACACGCAAAGTTAATTCCTTTTCCCAGCACAAAATTAAATGTTTACTTATGCCTTAAAAAATTACTACGACACGAATAAAACATTATCAGATGTTTTGAACGTACTTAGTACCTGTCGTAAATTACATAAAATGATAAAATTTTTATTAATTGTTTTTTCTACGACTTACCAAGATTAGCAGATATTTATTAGTGGCGGATATTATGTATGTAGCTGTCTACAACCGGCTTTAAAAACTGTAGTGATTAGATGTCAATGCCCTGTTATTTACATAATAGTGATCAAAGTTCACGTTTAATGTTATAAGTATAAAATCACATTTACATTGAAAAATAATAATTATCCACGATTAAAATTGTTGGGAATGATGGATACTCAACACTCGCGTACGTAAAGTAAATGGATTTAAAATTTGTTGCACTTTTAATTGTGAAGCATTTTTTATTAAAGTCTTTTTTAAATAATCACCACATCTGAATTCCGAACCGCATCAAAGCAGTACGTTTAAACGGACCATTCGCATGTGCAATAATATCAAGGACATTCCGTAAAAAAAATACAATTATATTACATATCACATCGTTTGTACCAAACATTTTAACTATATTTTTCTTATTATTCTTTTCACCCACTAATATGCCATAACTAAATTATTAAATCCACAGTTTACCATCCGGCAACTGATGGTCCGGTCCACAATGGTATATTTGGTTAGTACAAGAACGGTATAGGACAAATTTTTACGTGATATCGCGACAAAAATAAACAGGATTTATGTGTTAATAAAAAAAAAGAACCGTCTTGTTTCCGGTTGTCTGCTCATTCATTAGTACGAGAATATGTGTTTCAATTATAATAAATTGATGAGAAAGTGTTGTCGTGAACGTCAGAACAATTAGAAAAGCTTTATGTTATGTAGTATAGAATAATCGGTCGTGACATGCCATTTTCACGCTATTAGAATAAAAAGGTTGCCTTTAACAACATTGTTAAGTTCTGTAATCTTCTTATAATTAATTTAATTATGCTAACCCGTAGGTATAATTAAGTTAATTTTTCTTCTCTGTATTTTCTTGCTCCACCGATGCAGAAATGTGAGACTAGGAATTTTTTCAGCTCTGGCTTTACTTTCATATTAAAATTATATACATTTTTCCCTGTAATTTAATAATCATTTCGTATTTTTTATAGTTAGTATTTATCTTATTACGATTTACTTCTCAGTTGTTTGATTGCGGATGAAGTTTATTATAGTAACTAGTGTGTACTTAATAATTAATATAATTGAAACTAAAAAATTATATATAGTACGTACATAGTTTGTATTAATAAACAGTGTTTTTAGAACACGTGTGGGTGCACAAAACATTTGATAAGTTTTAGATGACGATGAAAAAAAAATTTAAGACCCTACGTTTACAACAAATACGTTCCTAATTAAGAAGTAGTAAGATTTTTAGAAATGTTAAAATCAAAATTTATTTTCTATTCATGGCTTCTGTCCTTTCTGAACGGACCTGCACCTTAACAAAGTTCTAAAATACTAGAACAGGTAGAATGGCTTGCGCGTTTCAACGAGCTAAAGAGCCGAACTATAGGTATAACCAAATTACTGGGGTCTTTAGTAAGGAACCAGACGAAGACAGGTCCCCGAAAGAGGGCAGCAGCTTTTTCGGTACTTAGAGTAGCAGAGACCATAGGGATCGGTATGACATTCTAAGACACACTACCGCGATGTGGAAGGCAACGGAAAACCACCACATTAACTCCCAAGTACACTGCATGCAGAAATTGTTAGTAAACATAATGACATCCTCTGGTGTAAAAAATTCCTGGTGTAAAAGAGTCCCCCATTCGGATCTCCGAGAAGGGACTATTTCAGAGGATGTGATCCAAAAGAATAGAAAAAGATCCGTGAACATTCTGCGAGTCGAAGCATGGAACGTCAGAAGTATGAAATAAGTAGGGTAAGCTAGAGAACCTGAAACTCGAAATGAATGGATTAGCACTAGACATAGTAGAAATCATCGAAGTCCGCTGGTTAGAGCTGGGGGATTTTTGGAGTGGAGACTTTAGGATAATTCATACAGAATCAGAGGAAGGAAATTCGAGTGTGAAGATGGTTATACAAAAAATATAGGACACTGTGTAGAAAACTACTTACAAAAGAACGAAAGAGTACTCATGGTTAGATTTGAATCTAAACCTGTAAATACAGTAATAATACAAGTATAGATGCCCACCTCTAGCTACAGTGAGGAAAAGGTAGAGGGGATCTACAAAGATATCGAAGACGTACTAAGATAACCTAAAAGGTCATGAAAATTTAATAATTACGGGGAATTTTATTGCAGTAATTGGTGAGAGTAGGGAAAGAGTGATAGTAGGTTTATTTGGTTTAGGCACGAGAAATGACAGGGGAAATAGGCTGGTAGAATTTTGCGACAAGAACAACTTAACCATCACAAATACATTATTTCAACATCATGCTAGAAGACGATACACGTGGAAGATGCCAGGAAATATAGGAAGATATCAAATAGATTACATTATTGTTAAACAACGGTTTAGAAATCAAGTAAAAGACTGTAGACACTACTTGGAAGCAGATACAGACAATAACCACAACATCCTGATTATGAAGGCCGCACTTAAATTAAAAAAATCTAAAAAAGAGGAACGGAAACAAACACTTTGACTTTGAGAAGCTAAAAGATAAAAATATCCACGAAAGATTTGAAAAGAAGTCAAATGAATTGCTGAAAGATATCGAGAAAATTTCTGATACTAAAGAAGAAGAAACAAAATGAAATAACATTAAATCCATATTAGACATGGCGGCCAGAGATATTCTGGAGTATGCACAAAAAGAAAATAAGAAACCATGGATAATAAAGGATATCTTGAATTTAATAGAAGAAAAACGAAAATACAAAAATAGATCAGACGAAACAGGAAAACAGAGATACAAAGTCATAAAATGGGAAATTATTCGCAAATGCAGGAATGCTAAAGAACAATGGATTGATGAAAAGTGCAAAGAGGTACAAACTAAGATGGAAATAGGAAAGACAGACAAAGCATACAAATTAATTAGAATGAATTTTAAGGATGTAAAACCATATAGCAAAAATATAAGGGATGCGGAAGGAAACGTAATTATAGAAAATGTAGAGAAAATAGATGGATGGCAGGAATAAAAATGGGGAATTTATATTCAAGAGAGCAACTAACAGAATTAGTACAGGAATCAGACATTGAAAATGATGAACTGGAATATCCTATACTTAGAGATGAGTTTAAATTAGCATTAAAGGGTCTGAAGAATGGTAAGACGCCGGGTACGGATAAGGTGCAAGCAGAAACTCTAAAAACCGCTGAACAAGCATTAACAGAACGTCTATTCCGACTTGTAAGCTATATGTATGAGACAGGCAAGATATCCAAAGATTTCAAATGTAACACCGTAGTAACTATACCAAAAAAAAACAGACACGGATAAATGTGAAAATTTGAGTACAATAAGTTTGGCAGCACACGTTTCAAAAATATTAACTAGAATTGTACAAAGAAGAAGATCAATTTCAGTTTAGACGAAACAGCGGAACACAAGAGACTATTTTAGCACTAAGGATGATAATGGAGAAAACAATAGATAAGGGGGAAAGCGTATATATAGGATTTGAAGATCTGGAAAAAGCATTCGACAATGTAAAATGGAAAAAAATGTTCGAAATAATCAAAAAGATTGAAATGAGTTTTAGGAATAAACGGATAGTACATTGCTTATACAAAGAAGAAACAGCGGTAATAGAATTAGAACAAGAAAGTAGAAAAGTAAATATTAGGAAAAGGGTGAGACAGGGATGTGCCTTAGTTCCATTACTTTTTAACTTGTACATAGAAGAGACAATAAATACTGTCAAACGCAGGAAGACATGTGGCATTATTATGCAGGGACAAAAGATTGATATGCTTAGATTTGCAGATGATATAGTGGTATTAGCTTCTAGCAAAGAAGAATTAGAAGCTGCTCTTAATGAAATGGAAACAATTCTAACGGGGAAATATTGTATGAAAATTAACAAAAATAAAACTAAAATTCTGGTATGCAAAAGAGGGGAAAATAAATCAAAAACAAGAATACAAATAGGTAACGAAAATTTACAATAGGTTAAGGACTACTGCTACCTTACCTAGGAAGTCAAATAACGCAAGATCGGAAAAGCACAAAAGATAGAAGACAAAAATTAGCATAAGGTCCTGCTACATTTAATAAGAAAAAGCAACTACTGTGTTCAAAGACAACAAACATAGAAACAAGAAAAAGATTGCTAAACACATATAAGTGGAGCACAGCACTGCATGACTGTGAAGCCCAGACAGTAGACTAAGCAGACAAGAAAAAGGTAGAAGCCTTTGAAATGTGGTACTACAGACGTATGGTGAAGATATCTTGGATAGACAAAGTTAAGAACAAAGAGGTACTAGAAATGGTAGGGGAAGAAAGAAATATGTGGAAAACAGTAAAAAATAGGAGAGATAGGATGATGGGCTACATAAAGACATGAGAGAATAGTGCGGAATATATTAGAAGCAGAAATTGGAAAAAAGAGAAGTAGAAGTAGACCTAGGTTAGACTACTGCACACAGATAGTAAAAGATGTAAGCTGTGAGAATTTCAGGGATATGTGTAGACTAGCTCAGAAAAGAAATCAATAGAAGTATGCTTCCGACCAGTCGCAACATGGAAAAGCTAATGACAAAAATAATAACTGTATGTACTTAAACATAGTGATTATAATAAACAACTACAGATAATGGTTTTGCAATACTCTCAACTAATGTTAATTGTGCGAAAGAATTTACTGAAAAACTATTAATACGGCAAATGTCTAAGTTTGGATGATCTTTGGCAGCCACAAGCTGCTTAACCCCTTTCACATTCCATTGAATCTTGGTGAAATAGGGCATATAATTAGAAAACAATAGAAGCTGTATATAAGCTGTTCGACGGCTCCATAGCGTAGTTGGTATGTGTATGACTACTACGCCCAAGGTCTCGGGTTCGAATCCCGACACGGTCCGCTTGAAAAATGTTAGGCGAGCATTTTTCACAAAAATATACCCTCGTTCGGATGAGAGGTAAAATGGAGGTCCCGAGTGTGAGTGTTCTCACGCACATTAAACATCCCTACCTTGCTTGAAACATCAAGGGTTCGGCAAAATTCCATATTTTCCAGGTAAAAAAAAACTCGCTTTCTGGCCAATGTAGTACCTTCGGGTGGAGCATTGGAAAAATCACATGTAGTGTATATAAGCTGTTGTAAGAATTGCAGGGAACAGTGTAGGCTAGCTCAGAACATAAATAAGCTGAGGTACAAATCCAACCAGTTTTAAGACATAAAACCCAATGATGAAAAAATAAGTGCTCTTAAATCTGATTATTATTATAAACAACTACAGGTGTTGGTTGTGAAATATTTTCACATAATGTTGATTGTGCGAAAGGATAAATTGGAAAAACTATTAATTCGACAAAGGTTCAAGTGCTGGGGAAACTTGACAGCCAAAGGCCGCTTACCCCTTCTTCACATACCGTGCATTTATATTTCCAATGCTCCACCAGAAGGTACTACATTGACCAGGAGGCGAGTTTTTTGTTGCCTGGAAATTTAGAATTTTTCCGAACCCTTGCCGTTCCAGGCAAGGTAGGTATCTTTAACGTGCGTGACAGTAGCATAGACAAACAAAGTTAATAACAAATAGAATGTAGAAATAATAGTGGAATAAAGATATCTGTGGAAAACAAAAAAAATATGAGAAATAGAAGGACAGGATACGTTGTAAGACATTTCTGGGGAATAGTACGGGATATATTACAAGCAGAGCTAAGAATAAAGAAGTAGAGGTAGACCGAGATCAGACTTTCGCACACAGATAGTGATAGATGCAGACTGTGCAAATTTCAGGAAAATGTGTAGGTTGGTTCAGACTAGGAAACAATGAGGATACGCGTCTAACCAGTTCTAGGACTGAAGACCTAATGATGATCATGAATGGCTTCTGTAATTAAGGAATTTCAAGTATTGATGTATTGTTTTGTTACTTATTTCGTTGTAATGTTATAGCATCTATTATCAAAGAGTTTAAGTTTTACAATTTTACTAGAACAAATTAACTTAATAAACATCATCAATATATGCAAGGTTATGAAATCTATTTATTTCCAAGTTTAGTGTTGGCATTCCTCAATATATTTCTCCAATCTAATATTCCACTGACCGTATTTTTAGACACATTTCTCGCATCATCATGTATTTTATATGATAAAGAATTTCTCACAATCTACTGATATAAAACTTTTGACGGGCTTCATACAACATAGAGCTAAAATACTGTATGAAAAACATTAAACGGAAGAGTATTTATTTGCTCCGACAATTTCGAATCATTGGCGAAGTTACGATTCATATTACCTGCGGAATGTGATTTACCGATCACTTCCTCCGAATTCGTCAAAGTGTAAACAGGTCTTAAATCCCGCCCCCTATTGTATAGTTTCAAAAGGAGATACAGAAGTTACTAGTTGAAAGTTTCAAAATACCGTAACAAGGTTTTCATTTTCTGTCATAAAAAAACTGATAGTGACTTCTTCACGAGGCCCAATATTTGATCAGAATAAGATGACATGTACGCGGTAAAATACATTTTAGAAGTCTGGGCCGCATAAAATATTTTCCGTTGCAGTATGCCGTTGTAATTATGGCAGTGTAGGTATTTATTCTTTACGATAATTTAAAGGGGGTGTAGAGACCGATAAGACAAACAAAAATTGATAATAAACCTGTTGTGTAAAGCAATTGGTTGAGCTATAAACGGGCACACAAACAACTTCGTTTTTGCAAATATTTAACGAGAAGTGTGTATTTTAGATTGAAATGCTATATTTTAATTGAAAAATGTACTTGGTTCTAGAGTGTTCAAATGTTTAAAATTCATTCACCAGAAACCTATAAATTAACTATTGTAAATAAGCAGGTGACAGATAATATGAATGAACCTCTAATTAGCGAGATTGTAAGAACCATAAGGTTTAACAACTTAATAGAGTAGATAAGATAGCCCTGAATAACCGGCTCCCAGATAAGCACTTCGCATCTATTCAGTAAAAATACCAATTAAGAAACTATAGTCTGATGTTTACTACTTAATAAATTAAAACTGATAGCTAATTTAGATAAAATAATCGTGTAAAATGAACTGATTTTCAACGAAATTATGTCAATTTGTATGAATCAGATCAATCAGAAAATTACAGTTTCCAGAATTTATTACGTAAACATCTTGATGATATAAAAGCCGGTAAATAATCGGAATGAAGTAGGTTATGATTTATCGATTGTTCGTTTAATGGTCAACTACAAGCAGTTACCAGTGGTCTGTTTATAGGTCAGTGACCAATTGCCTTTATATCGGTCGATTACGAACGATCTTTTTGTCAATAAATGAAATAAAGTTCACGTTGGTTTAAGATTTTTGTCAAAAACAAAATATTTTAAAACTATACAGTATAACGAACGACGTCTAAAGTAAAATTGTTTTGAAATTTTAACAACTCAAAATCGAAATAAAATACCACAGTCAATTTTAATTAAGCATAAGCCGGTACAATAAACTTAAATAGAAAAATACATATAGAAAACCATGGTATGGTTTTCAAATGCATTGAAATAGAAAAATACAATATGTAAATGCATGATATGGTTTTCAATGCATTTATTGGTAAAATACTTTTAAAAATGAAACAACATGGAAATTTAATTAACAATTTTAACAAGGAACGCAAGTATATCTTTGTTTAATCTTTTGAAGGACATTTGCTTGCTCAATTAATTTTAAGTAGGTTAAATTTCATAAAAATTTGGTATATAGATGTTTTTTTGTAAATGGATAATTTCATTTTTTGGGATCAGATTACGATTTAATTTGATCAATACAAAAGGTATTGGTAGATGTACCTAATCAGATACGCCCATTTTACGAAGGTAAAAAAAGATTATTAAAATTATCCATAGAGATTTCTAAGAATTTGTACATAGCGAGACTTATATAAGGAAAGGTTTGCGAATATTAATTACAGAAAAATAGTATAAACCTATATTTGTGTCTAATAGTTAGAAAATGTTTGTAAACGTACGATGTAAATTACATTTGTATATTTTAATGCTTGTGTGTAAGTAAGCGTTTTGGATAATGGGTATTGAAGAAAGCTGTTTGTGGATGTAGCTATTATTATACTCTGTTTATTAATGAATACTTAATGATTTCTCTATTTATTAATGAATATTTAATATTATAATTTTCATGTTGAAGTTTCGTTGATTAATTTAATCTGAGCTAGGAAGACGATAACTCACGCCAGATCATTTTTATATGTAAAGCATTTTTTATTGACTCTCCACGTCTAGGCAGCATATAGCTACATATTCACAGCAATATATATATATATATATATATATATATATATATATATGTATATATATATACATACTGTGACAACGCCTCACGTTGGAGCGTCACTAAAGGAATGCTGTGACAACGCCGCACGTTGGAGCGTCACTAAAAGAGTACTGTGATACAGATACAGCAAATTGTAAAATTTGAAATTGTTGACTTACCTTCTTTACTTTTGCTTCAACGGAACCGACGGAGTTTTTTTAAAATGAAGTCAAACACAGCAATATAACAAAACATCCATACCATATAAAATATTTTCTCTCATACAAAAGCATATAGAACATTTACAACATCGTTTCTTTCAAACATCAAATTATTTCTAACAAGTACTTATTTGCTTAACTATAAAAATGTTCCATACCTTCGTTAAATTTAAATTTACAAAACTAAATCTCTTCTCTTATGGATAGTTTACCTGGTTATGATTCTCACGCTTGTAAGGTTTGTTTGATCAAAAAAATCTTTGACAGATAATCTATTAAAAGGTCAAGAGTGTTTCAAACCCTGAACACTAACTTCCTGGTAAAGATCCTTACAAAAAATTAAATGATTAGGACTTATTCTATCTTAAACTAAATAACAAATTCGTAATTAAATATCTTCTTATTTTAAATTGACGTCCAACTCAGCTTATAAGATTTTCATATTATTTTCATTTGAATTTAGAAACCAATGTGCATCTTCGGTTTGATTCGATAAAATTTTTAATAGCTTTTTATATCGAAGCATTTCCCATCTTTATTGTATATTACAAGATCAAATAATTGCATTTATTAATTTTCATATTTTTGCGCAGACTACGTTTTAAAATTAACTTCTATATTCACTATTACACGGTAAATATTAATTACAGTATGCGTATTGCATACTTTAAAACAATAGCTTCGAAATTCTTTTCTCAATGTGCCATTTTCGCGATTGAATTTATGAATAAATGTATTTAATAAACGCTTCCATTTATATACAAAATTATCTATTTCCTAAAATAGACGAACGTTT
Source organism: Platerodrilus igneus (assembly GCA_036346225.1). NCBI lineage: Eukaryota > Metazoa > Arthropoda > Insecta > Coleoptera > Lycidae > Platerodrilus > Platerodrilus igneus. The sequence goes on along the minus strand of JARFIW010000999.1, from coordinate 7,885,960 downwards.
ACATGATTCCATTCCAAATAATACACACCTATCTGATGCAATTTTCCAGGAATTTCTTATTAGCATTCAAAATCGTTTAGTTTTATTACCTCGTTAATGCGTTCCACTTATTAGTGACGTGCCCGATTCCTCCTACTCTAAAGCATATACGGTTATTGTGGCGTCGCATACTAATGCAAAAGATAATCAATTTTTATCGGTTATTTTATGGATTTTATGGGTTTTCAATATTCCGGCTGATTCCTAGAATAAATGTTTCTTTATTAATTAGGCCATACAAAATTGACGTATTTTTCTCAATTCCTCTGAAAAATACAAGAACTTGTTTTAGTTAAAATGTTTTTATGTAATACACAGGATAATTAATTTAAACTTTAATTGCTTTTCAATACAAATGGGTTGCATTTTATAGAAAACATTTGCTTTTACGGCAAAACGTGTTTTAGTACACATAATTAAGATTAGGATTAAGATGCGAGTTTAATTAACTGCTTTAATGTTGGGTACAATTTAACTGATTTAAAATTACGTCATAAATTATAAAAGTGATTATGAATTTTTTAATATTTTTATTAAAATATATTTTTGTTACAGCTTCCGTTGCATCTCTGGATGTTCACCAGAGACGAAGGCGTCGGAAACAGGAAGGCCAAATAGAGCATCAGATTTAACTGTCCTACTCTTGGGCGGTATTCAACCTATTCACGTGCTGTTACTAGCTAATGGTAAGTTTATTCAACTATAGTTGTATATCATGCGAGTTCATAAAAAAGAAAGTGATGCATGAGAAATTAGTGAATTGACAGTCTATCATCAAGGCAGTTTAAAAATTGTAAGAACCGGTCGGCTTTTTTGCATAAACTGTGCATTTATATTTCATGGTGATTTAGAAACAGATCCACTAGTATCAGTCTAACACATGTCAAGGTTGTTTTTTTTTGTACCTACTTGTCATTTCTTGCTTAGCCATCAGGTTTCAACAGGATTTAAATATGAAATGCGATTATATTGTCAGCGTTTATAAACTTTAATTAATATCATTTGCAAAAGCATAGACGTGGTGAAAAATTAATTGTAATTGAGTATAGTTGAAATACTAGCATATGTGTCTATAGACTGACTTTCGGGTGCAAATGACCATAATGTTATCCTTTCTACTGAATAATAATCTTTTAGTCGTTGGTCTATTCGCCATCGTGGATTCCACACTGCTTCTTCACATCAGCTGTGACTACATTTGATAGTATAATTTAGGGGCAGACCCTGTTTGCTTAATGTGAGTGGTACCATTTTCTTTTGTTGTTGAAACCTCAGTATGCATTATTGGCCAGCTTCCTGATTGTTGAAATACATTGTTGATGTATTTTAATTGCAGTAGTTGACTTAGTTTCCAATCATTATCTTATCGACTTCCTTGTTTCATCCTATCTTCTCAAACAATTTTACTTGTTTTCGCTGAACTATTTTGCATATATTCACTTGTATCACTATTTCCTTCAAACCATGATCACGCTTGTGAACCTAACCAAATTTTTAACCTTCAACCTAATTGGTTGATTTACTTAATCGCTATTACTTATCAGTTTCCATGCTACTGGTTTCCTTTTTATCTTTGTTGATCTATTTTAATTGAGACTATCGACTTTCTTCCTGGTGATGGACTAACTTCTTAATTATTTATCTATTTTCGTGACTTGCCTTAATTGTTGTTACTGAATTATTTTCCAAACATTAGACCGCATCGTTATTTTCTAAAAACATTGTCTGGATTCGTTGAACTATTTCAGTTGTGACCTACTTTGTTAGCTAACAAATTACATTCACTGATCTGCTATTTTGCTGCTATTGTCCGATTTTTGGATCTGATTTAATTCTTGTCTCTGAACTATTTTCCAATCTCTAGGTTGCATTATTGTTTCTTTCAAGCTTTGATAAAACTTGTTGGTCTGATTTAATTGTGCTCACTTGCTGCATTTTACCCATTGACTTATTTTGCGATTAAATCTAAATCAATGATGGGCCGTCTTCGATTATTTCTTGATCATTTGTTTACTTTGTTATATATTTTAATTGATATCATTGGTTTTCCAGGTATTTGCTGGCTTTATTATTAGTATCTCATGTCCTTGACTTTCCTTTAGCTGTTATTTACACTAAATTCTGTCCACATTTATTGCCCTAGTCCGATCACTTACCTACTTTTGATCAATGGTAAACTTTACAAAACTACTTAAATCAAGATAACTAACCTACTTCTAGATTACTAGTGTGATATACCATATTTCTCATAATGATCTACTTTGTGACTGATTTTAATTAGTTGCTAACATCTGTCCAATCATTATTAAACTTCTCAGTTATTGTTATATTCTTGAACTGATTTAATTATTATCACAGAACTATTTTCCAATAATTATATGGAAATACTGATGGGAAGATATATCAGTGACTGCATATAAATTAACTATGCAAATGGATTTAGTTTTTGGACGATGTATATCAATAGTCAAATGAAAAGTTAAATTCCATAAAGGAAGTACCAGTTACCTGGTTTTTGATAACTTGAAGAAAAGTATACAAGGGCAATAATTGAAGAAAGTCACTCTTAAGTTTCAAAATGTGTTTAAAGTAATTAATTTAATCAGAAACTAATTAAAGTGAGCCAATTGTTTACAAATATAGTGATCTTAATCACAATATGTTAGAAACTTTAATTTAAGTAGATTATTGACTACAAAATGGTTAGCAGACCACAATTTAAGTCAAAAACTTGCATTAATTTATTAAAACAGTCAGAAATAAATTGGATAGTTCACATTTGTAGATCATTTTTCTTGTAAAACATTTACATTTGTTATAGTATACATATTTGTCTGTTTAGTGGTTAATCAACGTTTTTCATTTTCAGACCAAAAATGGTACTGCACACACCTCATTCAGGAAAAGGCTTACTTCTTAGTCACGACATGGATGTTTCAAAGAGTACAGATGGTGTCTACAGACAAACAAGTATGGACGTAAATGAAAATGATAAGAATCGAATATCTGTGTCAACAATTCTTGGATCAAATAATGATCTTCAAAAACGCAACAACGATATCAATGGTAAGAAATTTATTTTGCTATTAGAGGTCTGGCAAGAATAATCTATTACAGCTCTTCAATTGTTCAAAAGTGTAGTTTTAAGTAGACGTAAGTTGTGAATGTGAAACCTAAAAACATTTCGAGTAGTAACGCTATTTTGGCCGTCGTGTCAGATTGTTCTTAGGTTCAAATTTGACAATTTATATCTATTTTGAGCTCTGCTTGAATGTTATTCATTAATTTCATACAGGATACTAATAACTTTGATTAAATTTTTCTTAAATGATAGTTCAATTTAGTGTTTTTCACTTTTTGCATTTTTGTGACAAGAGTAAGGGACATTGCCTATATGTAACGTGCAGATGACATAACATTTAGGTCAGAATTTTAGAAAAAACTTTGCTGTAAGCATACTATTTATAACTGGTTTTAAATTACAAAAAATTGTTAATATGAATTTTAAAACAAAAATATGGTAAACCCGCACGTTTTTAGTCTGAACATAAATTTTTGACATCTTTAGTATAAAATGAGTATTGTGTTGATATTCCTTTAAATTTTAAGTAGTGTAAAACATATTTAAATTGTCAATCTGCTAAATTTTTCTATGCTTCAAAAAAAACATTACAGCCATAACATAATTTATGTACTGCTTTTGAATATGAAATTTATAACATAAATAACCCAACCTGTGTTAGAATATTTAATATTATTTTCAAAAATTAATCACACCCAACAGATCCCCGATTACCATTAAGTTTCTGGAAATTATATGAAAATCCTTTCAATGTCAAAATTTTAATAAAAATATTAAATTATGTCAGTTTGTTTCATAGGAGTTTTAAAACTGGTTATATTTTTGATCTTTTAAAGACAGTATTTGGAAAAAATATTCCAAATCACATTAGCTTGAATTATTTGAGCTTAGTAGGGAAATAGCTTGAACCGCTACCAGTGATCATATATTAGTTCTTCAAGTGATATTAATAGATAGTAAACACTGGTCTTGCCTTTCCATTGAAGTAACTTACATTTGAACGTATTTTTGGCTAACCTAGTACTGGAGGATCTAGAAGAAGAAATTATAAAACAGCTTAGCTATAAACCCGTATTTTTTAAAAGGTATGTTGACGAATGTATAATGTGCCTTCCAGAAAACAAAATCGACGAAACGCTAAACAAATTTAATTCCTACCACCCCCATCTACAATTCACAATAGAGAAAGAAGTTAACAACACCATCTCTTTCCTTGATTTATTAATTACTTACAATGATAAAGGAGAAACCACTACCAACTGGTTCAACAAAACAACCTGAAGTGGTAGATATCTTAATTACAAATCTAACACCCCTGTGAGATATAAGAAAAATATAATTAACAACCTTGTCGACCGAGCAATGCATTTTTCACATAATAAACATAAACCAAAAAATCTTAAAAAAATTTAAAATATTTTAAAGAATAACGACTACCCAAATAGCTTCTACGAGCCAGTTATAAAAACAAAAGTACACAAGATATTTAACAACTACGATAATAAAAAATCAAACGTAATAGACAACAGGATTAGTATCGACTACACCCCGGGACTATCCGAAAAACTAAAAAATGTTTACAAAATCATAATATTCAAGTTGTACATAAACCAAACAATTTTACAAAATTAAGACCAGAAATAGAGCAAAAGTACAAAACACACTCCATATACAAAATAAATTGTAGTGATTGTCCCGGCGTGTATATCGGAAATTCCAAACAATACCTCCATAAACGAATATACGAGCAAAAATATTCAATAAAAACTAACAACAAAAAATGCACCGCTCTGGCGGCTCATGCCTTAGAAAATTTACACAAATTTGATGTTGATAATGTAGAAATTTTAGGTACTGAAATAAAAGACAGTAAAAGAGGATTTTTAGAGACTATCCAAATCAAAAAAAAAAATCACAAGCAATAAAATCAAAAAACGATCATATATATTACTCATATTTAGACCAGGGTAGAAAATTAAATAATCACATCAAATAATTTTAATCACCGTGTATAAGGAATTTCATTAAATAATACGCGTTATTAAAACCATGAAGCATAAATAAACTCGGTTGTTTCAGTAAAAATAAGAAATTTAAATTATTTATAAGACGAAGCAGTATTGAAAAGCTCTGCGTGTAATGTAATTATTCCTAAACAAAGAGAAATTACGTGCAAAGTTTACATTAATTAACCCTATTTTAAGTAACCGGTAGTAAAACAAAGTGTACATATAATAATTAATATTTAAGTTGTATTCGCTAAAAAAAATGAAAAGGATAGAAATCAATTTTAATTGGAGTTAATTAAACCGTTAATAACATATAATACCTATAGAAACTTGTAAAACCCAAGATTAAAATACCACGGAATAAAGCTCTGAGAATTAATATTATTTTGAACACCTGCGTAGTTTAAATATCACATTCGGCGTAAATTTTGCAGATAATTAATGTTTCAAAGAATCTTGGGAAAACGTCGCATAATAGTAACGAGAATTGCTAAAGCTGGGTTATTTCACACTCCATGTGGACTAAAATAATCGATAATAAAGAATATCAAGTTGCACCAATAAGAACACGGTAGAGAAGGAAAGAGAAAATGCGTCAAGCAAAGACACATATTGTAAAAGGCGGATTTAAACAACGTCACGAGGGTCACAATTGGTTGAAAATAGGATGCAAATATCAGAGGTAGAACAACAATTTCTGTACAAAATTAATTAGTTTTTCTCGGACATGCTTGCGTGCCGTGTGGAAATTTTCTGAGATTTAAATGGGGCGAGTGAAAATTCGTAAAAATCGACGCGCGAGCGACAGACTGGGAACATGGCATGAGAAATTCTTTAGAATTACCCGTTTTGGGGAACAGACCGACAGACAGGCTTTTGCTATATATACCGAGATGAATATAAACAAGCCCTCTTAGACTCTTAGACTTTTGACGATTCGATGCGTTAAAAGCTCGTACATACGCGACTTGATTGAAGATGTTAAACCGTGCATTTTAGTTTGATTAAATAATTTAAAGTTTGCTAGTATATTTTAGTGATTCAAAATAGCTTGTTATTTACGTGCTAACATGAATGTACTTCAGTGCACTTAGATACAATGTAATAAAATTTAGTTTCACTGTACCAATTAGCAAAATTTACAACGACGAAGGTATACACAAAAGTAGGCAGTTTTGGCGTATATTGGTGACAGAAGCATGAATTTCTTTGCTATTTTTCGGGGTGTTAATAATTAAATGGTTCAAATACGTGTCTGGATCCATGAAACAAGGGTCAGATAAACACAGATGAGTTCCGGAAAGGCCCAGAAACGACTTTGAATGGATGGTGATGGAGAAAATTTTAAAAACGTAGAGAATCAGAAGCCGTAAATATAATCCTGTTGAATGGTGTGATTAACTAAAGAAACGATACTTCGAAGCTACGAGGACAGTAACCTTCAGGTAAATTATACTATTTTGTTTGACATTTTGTGTGTATTGAATGACTTTATAATTGATTTACTTTAAATGGACATTAGTGAAATTGTTCTAACCATAAAAGTTTAATTTTAAGATGAAATTTGCTTGTTTAAGTTAAAAGGGTATTTTGTTTTGATGTTCGGGAATATGATGAAAATTTGGGTATGTCTTTGAGCTCAATTAGACGAACCTGGTTAATTAACGTAAAGGGTGGTAGATGCTCCCTTTATACTCAGACTCCGGTCTGCTTATATTGTTATATTAATTAGTAGGCATCCAACAAGGACTTTAATTTTGGATGCACAGTAAAATGATAATAAAATTAATCTTGAAATTCTTTTAAAACTGAAATTTATGCTGAGTTTTAATTTTGAAATTTTAATGTATTCTGAATATTGATGTAAATAGAGTTAACATTGATGTTTTTGGTAGGAATGTGTTGTTTTTTTATGAATGAGGAGGTTTATAACATTAGGTGAGCAGCCGAGGCGAAAAGCGTAGTTCACGGATTTTAAAGGTATCACAGCATTCTTTGACGACCCAAAAGTGAGGCTCGAGTTCCAAATAAAATTTTTGTGATTTTATTCCAGGAAACTGGCGATCTGAGAGAGAGAGTTTTTGTGTGTGTATAAATTTAAGAGTATTTTAGAGTGTGTGTGAGTGATTAGAACGTATGCAGAGAAAGGAGTGGTTAAGGAGTCAAGGAGTGGAAATTGGAAGTGACGATAGTGCATTGTGTGAGAAAAATTCTAAAATGGAAGAAGCTGGAGGCAGTAGAGATCAGTCGAGGACGGAATCAGGGGATCAAGGAAACGAGATGATATTGAGAATGTTAGAGAGGATGAGTGAAGAATCCAATAGAAAATTAGAACAGCTAAGCGATGAATCTAATAGAGCTAGGGAAGAATCGAACAGGAAGTTAGAAGAGATTAGAGAAATGAGTGAGGAATCGAATCGTAAGTTTGAGCAAATTAGTCAGAAAATAGATAAGACGAATCAAGAAGTTTCAGAATTTAAAAATAGTCTTACCGTAAAGATGGGGGAAGTTGAAAATAGGGTTGAAAAAAAATGAACGTGATATTACAGGTCTTCGACAGGAAATGGGACATTTAAGGTCCGAAGTACGTATGTTCTGTGAAGAAGAGATTAATGTAAAAATGACTGAAGTAACGGACTCATGTAGGGATCAGTTAGGCCGGGTAGAACGCGAAGTTAGTAGTATTAAATACAACATATCAAATTTAACGGGGGATGGTCCCAGATTTTCTACAGGTGGAGTATCATTGGACCAACACATGAAGTTTTATGGCGATAACAGGGTAAATCCACAAATTTTATTAATAATGTAAGAAATCTAGTGGGAAATTTATTTGACGAACAGACTAAACTGAATACGATAAAGGCTTTATTAAAGGACAACGCGGAAGCATGGTACAATTTAGTAGGACAGGACATAGACACGTATCAGGACTTTGAAAACAAATTTTTACAACATTACTGGAGTGATCACAAACAGGATCAGATTAGGGACGACTTGATTACAGGAAAATTTAAGGGAGAGTTTGCAGGTTCTAGGGAGCAATATGCCATCCGCAAGTACAGTGTGGCCAAACAACTGAATCCACCCTTGACGGACAGACAGATTATCAAGTACCTATCACGACATTTTGAACTGGAAATTAGACAACACGTGGCCTTACAAAACATCACAGAACGGGAGACATTTTTAGAGTATTTGCAGAGATATGACGATGTATGTGTAGGACGGACAAGAGAGATACGAGAACGAAACGTTAACACAGTTAGGTTTGACAACAGGACACCGAATTATCCGAGACGGCCTGACTACAACAGAAATTTTCGACCGAATTGGGAACGACGAGGACAGGAATACAGGAGCAATAGTGCGACTAGGGGACCGACGCCAAGACCTAGTTACACGAGACAGAACAGTTTACCGGAAGTAAACAGGACTGTGACCAGCACGCCGAATAGAGACAGGGACACGGATATTAACACGAGGAGGACGTACGCACAGGGTGTAGAAGGACAACCAGGACCAAGCACGGAAAACAGGATGAGACAGGATTTTTAGAACGTGACAGACCACTAGATTTCTGTGTAAATGTATACGAACATCCACGTGAATTTTTCAAAATTGAGGAGGAAGTAGAGCCAGAAACTGAGGAAAAATTATGTTTGCCAATTATTAATTTAGAAATTTTGAGAATAATGTAGAAGTATTACTTGATACAGGGCAGAGGCGAGTTTAATATCGGAGGAATTCGTCAGCAAAATTAGGGATAAGGTTTGTGATAGAATTATGCCTATAAAACGTAGCCATTTAGTAGCTCCAAATAAAAAGAAGTTTGCTGTAGTAAATAGTGTTGTGGTGCTTAGGATAGATATAGGAGGTTTAAGCTGTGAACAGGAGTTTGTAATTGTACCTGGACTGAAGTTTCAGAGCATTTTAGGTGTTGACTGTATGATGAAGTTAGGGGTTTTGATAGATATGGAAAGGAAGGTAGTAAGGATTAAGGATAGGGTAGTGCCATGGAAGGGCAGTTATGAAGTCACAGAGGATGACACTGGGTTTAGTATTAATGTAGTAGAGGTAGAGGATGATGAAGTAAAACAGATCAACACAATAAGATGTCCAGAGGATAGGAGAGTAGAGGTTCAAGCTTTAGTACAAAAACATGCAGAAGTAGTGGGGGTAGAAGCAGCATATCAGGAGCAGGTGAAGGCAGAATTATTGTTGATGAGGTTAAGTGGCAAGTTTGTTTTTAATAAAGTAGATTTAAGGAATTCATTCTGGCGGATTCCAGTACACAAAAATTCTAGAAGGTACATAGGATTTTCCATAGAGGGAAAAATCGATAATTGTAAAGTAGTATCGTTTGGTTTGTCGGCAGAAAAGGAAATAAGAATAAATAAGAAACAGACAAGTGTAGGGACTGAAGAAGAAGTAATATTTAAGAGTAAGGATAATAGGGATGATAAGTTTATTGTATGTGAGATAATAGGGATGATAAGTATAGATATGAAAGGGGGAGAAATAGGAATGAAGAGTATTAGGATGGTGAGAAGAAAGACTTGGAGGGTCAAGAAGAGAGTTAGATTTAAATAGGATAGGGATAGAATAGGTGTATATAGAAAAGTAGAAGTAGGTGTTGATAGAAAATAAAACTAGGTATAGGATAAGTATGGGAGATAATTAGGAATAGGTTTAGGATGAGAATAAAGAGTAAATGTAGGAAGAAAATAAGATAGGTTAAGTATAAATATTTCTTATAAGATTAGTGGCGAGTTAGGAATAGAGTAAGAGTAGGATAGGTATATAGGATTAGGTAGGGGGAAGTGAAGTATAGTGAAGATTAGTTAAAAGTTAGGAATAGGATAGGTAGATAGGATGTATATAGGATTCAAATAGGGGGAAAATACTCATATTTAGACCAGGGTAGAAAATTAAATAATCACATCAAATAATTTTAATCACCGTGTATAAGGAATTTCATTAAATAATACGCGTTATTAAAACCATGAAGCATAAATAAACTCGGTTGTTTCAGTAAAAATAAGAAATTTAAATTATTTATAAGACGAAGCAGTATTGAAAAGCTCTGCGTGTAATGTAATTATTCCTAAACAAAGAGAAATTACGTGCAAAGTTTACATTAATTAACCCTATTTTAAGTAACCGGTAGTAAAACAAAGTGTACATATAATAATTAATATTTAAGTTGTATTCGCTAAAAAAAAAATGAAAAGGATAGAAATCAATTTTAATTGGAGTTAATTAAACCGTTAATAACATATAATACCTATAGAAACTTGTAAAAACCCAAGATTAAAATACCACGGAATAAAGCTCTGAGAATTAATATTATTTTGAACACCTGCGTAGTTTAAATATCACATTCGGCGTAAATTTTGCAGATAATTAATGTTTCAAAGAATCTTGGGGAAAACGTCGCATAATAGTAACGAGAATTGCTAAAGCTGGGTTATTTCACACTCCATGTGGACTAAAATAATCGATAATAAAGAATATCAAGTTGCACCAATAAGAACACGGTAGAGAAGGAAAGAGAAAATGCGTCAAGCAAAGACACATATTGTAAAAGGCGGGATTTAAACAACGTCACGAGGGTCACAATTGGTTGAAAATAGGATGCAAATATCAGAGGTAGAACAACAATTTCTGTACAAAATTAATTAGTTTTTCTCGGACATGCTTGCGTGCCGTGTGGAAATTTTCTGAGATTTAAATGGGGCGAGTGAAAATTCGTAAAAATCGACGCGCGAGCGACAGACTGGGAACATGGCATGAGAAATTCTTTAGAATTACCCGTTTTGGGGAACAGACCGACAGACAGGCTTTTTGCTATATATACCGAGATGAATATAAACAAGCCCTCTTAGACTCTTAGACTTTTGACGATTCGATGCGTTAAAAGCTCGTACATACGCGACTTGATTGAAGATGTTAAACCGTGCATTTTAGTTTGATTAAATAATTTAAAGTTTGCTAGTATATTTTAGTGATTCAAAATAGCTTGTTATTTACGTGCTAACATGAATGTACTTCAGTGCACTTAGATACAATGTAATAAAATTTAGTTTCACTGTACCAATTAGCAAAATTTACAACGACGAAGGTATACACAAAAGTAGGCAGTTTTGGCGTATATTGGTGACAGAAGCATGAATTTCTTTGCTATTTTTCGGGGTGTTAATAATTAAATGGTTCAAATACGTGTCTGGATCCATGAAACAAGGGTCAGATAAACACAGATGAGTTCCGGAAAGGCCCAGAAACGACTTTGAATGGATGGTGATGGAGAAAATTTTAAAACGTAGAGAATCAGAAGCCGTAAATATAATCCTGTTGAATGGTGTGATTAACTAAAGAAACGATACTTCAAGCTACGAGGACAGTAACCTTCAGGTAAATTATACTATTTTGTTTGACATTTTGTGTGTATTGAATGACTTTATAATTGATTTACTTTAAATGGACATTAGTGAAATTGTTCTAACCATAAAAGTTTAATTTTAAGATGAAATTTGCTTGTTTAAGTTAAAAGGGTATTTTGTTTTGATGTTCGGGAATATGATGAAAATTTGGGTATGTCTTTGAGCTCAATTAGACGAACCTGGTTAATTAACGTAAAGGGGTGGTAGATGCTCCTTTATACTCAGACTCCGGTCTGCTTATATTGTTATATTAATTAGTAGGCATCCAACAAGGACTTTAATTTTGGATGCACAGTAAAATGATAATAAAATTAATCTTGAAATTCTTTTAAAACTGAAATTTATGCTGAGTTTTAATTTTGAAATTTTAATGTATTCTGAATATTGATGTAAATAGAGTTAACGTTGATGTTTTTGGTAGGAATGTGTTGTTTTTTTTTTATGAATGAGGAGGTTTATAACATTAGGTGAGCAGCCGAGGCGAAAAGCGTAGTTCACGGATTTTAAAGGTATCACAGCAATATATATATATATATATATATATATATATACCATCACTATTAAACAAGTTTTACTTACGTGGAAAGTCAAGCGTCTATAACATGCAATACTAAATAAAACCCAATGGGTTGAAGATAGCACATAAGCAACGCCTTGGCCATGGTCTAATAACAAGATAGCGAACGGTCAACCAATACAAGCGTGTGGAACGAACTTATTTATAAGACCGACCAGAACAGATAAGAGGAAGCATTCCATAACCGACACACGGACTGTAATGGTCGAAACAAAAGGTATTGCGTAAATTTCAATTTAGTGAAGTAAAATTAAAAATATAAGTGAGTCATATTAATTTAAAAATTCCAAGTGAAAAATAGTAAAAGTGCACGATTGAGATATGTGTGTATAAAACTCTGCCGTTGGTGTAAAACGTAAGTCTAGATTTAATTAATATGAATAAAATTTACAATTTATTAATTTAGGGCACTGAGTAGTAAACTGAGAAATCAATTAATTAAATAAATAAGACTAAATTAGGACGCTAAAACACTAAATAATTGGGATAAAACTCTAAATAAACGGTATGATGCTTGAAATACTGGGTTAGTACTTCAAGTCATTGGACAAACGTCTGCAAGTTGCTGGAAAATAGTTCGAAGTACTAGGATACATGCCAATTGGCGGGTCAGCGACTCGAAACCACTGAACAAACAACCGATTTGAGCCAAGGAACTCTAATGAAAAGCTACAGCAGGAGGAGTATCAGGTCATAATTATCGTCTCAATTCATAGTACGTTACATTTATTATTTTAAATATTTGATGAACTTAAAACTTGCATACAATTTAGATATTTGGTGTAAAAGGTCAACAAAAAAAATTTTGATTGGTATATTAAAGTACGTTTAAAAAGGGGTATAATTTTTTGAACGTTCAACGAAACCATTCATAATAAAATACAATTCTTTTGCTGGCTTTAATTGCGATAAAAAGGTTATAAATTTCGGGATGAACAAATTTGATAGGAATATTTATTTGAGTTTTGATTCAAAAGTTCTGTAAATAGCAAATGATATTAAAAAGGACGTAGAGTTGTAAATTGTAAATTTTCTTAGCTTATTATACGAATTTTAGTGAATTTAGCTTGTCTTATTCAGGTATATGGAGTGTTAGAAGGAAGTGGGTAACAATTTTCTGTTATCACATCGTCGTTCACTCTGTGCGGTTTAGAGCTAGTCGAGACATAAAATTAATTGTGTTAAATTTAAATTATTTTAAAGGCACAGAGAGGTGGCGATCTGCGGGCAATTGGTCGTTATACATCTGGCAAGTGGCGATATCGTAACTATTATATATATATATATATATATATATATATATATATATATATATTCATATATTCAGTATTTTCTTTCACCTCTTGAAAACCACATTTAGCATGAACCCACTGTATATTATATTTTTATATTTTATTCCATTATTTTTTATAATTAAATAAAAATTTTCTTCCAGGGGTCAGCGTTGATATATGTCCTGATTCACCACTCGATTGTAGTGGATCTGTTGTATCAATTGAATCCGTACGATCTGGAACGATTCAATCAGATTCATCTGACGACTACTACAAAAATGAACGATGGTATAATGTGTTGCTGCAAATTGCTATACCATTTATGATTGCTGGAGGGGGTACGATTGGTGCTGGATTGATTCTTGGTAGTACAGAGGTATGTAATTTTAATATTTTGGCTTGTTTCTATATTTCACATATATTAAGTATGTAACAAATGACCAAAGGATAAGTATGAATGACGTTTTGCGACTAAAAAGTAACAAATACAAAAAAGAAATGCACTGATTGGTTTCAACAGTGACAGTTGTTGACCATGTTATGACTCCATAATTGTATGTGAGAAAAAATTTTTAATCTAGAATTTTGGCAAGAAAAATGTTTTATTTAGTCGCAGGTACAACATCATTTCATTTTTTATTACTATACTTCAAGTGTTACAAAAACTTCATATCATTTCTTCATCACTAACTAGTCAGTTCTGTAACACCATTTTGCCTCATTTTCATCATTTATTCTACTTTGAAATAACCTATTTCCATTATTATTGACAAAAGTGGTTTGAGTTATATTTATCCTAGTGAATGTATTTCTATAACTTTACCAGTTTCTCTCTTAACTCCCATTTTGTCATAAGTTCATATATCTCTTTAAAACATTCTGGATTTATTAATTATGAAAAATGTTAAATTTCAATTTTAAAAAAAAATCAGATAATGTCGAGCCATGCTCATTTTATATTTTTAAAAGTGCAATCAATATAGAGCTAAATGATTTACTGAATAATGCATTTTTAGTTATAAAACCCAATACATTAATCAAGTCAAAATTTTTTCTTGATTTTTATTTTTTCGTTTCGATAGGATTACTTATGTATTTTTTAGAACTATGAAGTGTTTCAAGAAGTGGAATCTCTGTATATATTGGTTCCAGCTATTATTGGTTTAAAGGGAAATTTGGATATGTGTTTAGCTTCTAGATTATCCACACAAGCAAATTTAGGAAATATACATTGGGATATTGAAATGTTTAAAATGATAATCGGAAATATTGGACTTGTTCAGGTATGCTTATTAAATTTAATTTTCTGAAAAGTCTAAATAAATTACAGCATTTTGTATTTAAGAGTTTGTAATATCTCGTAACCAAAAGCATATTTTAACACACTACATGCAAAGGTATTTGTATCTGCTTTATCGACTGTATATATTAGCGAACCTGATACTAGTACCAGTTGTGTGGACTGGCATGTATTGGAGGGGCAGGTATTTGTACCCACATAATCAACATTCGTTAATTTTGGTTTAGGTACAAGTACTCAATATAAGTGAACTTATGTCTGTTGTTTATATTTCAAATTATTACTTTTCCTATATTGTAAATATTAAAAGTAAATTAGAATAATATTATCATAAGTATGCCTGCTAAGTTAGCAAGAGCTAAATTGTAAATATGTACAACAGGAACAAATACTAAACACAATTTTTAAAGTGGTGTCCTTTTTTATGAAGTTTAGAAATTACAGCAGAGAGAGGCCTGATTTATTTATGTAATGATACAGTAGTAGAAATATAGAACTGTAAAATCCCTACGAACGTAGATAGTTGATAATGAACAAATCGGTAAAATTTCTGTTAACTTATAAACACTTCAAGGCACTAAAAAGTTAAAATGAAAATGAATTCTCAATCTGAAAGCAATTTTGAAGTATTCGCAAATAATTTATCTGCAAAACCAAGTGATGACAGCGACGATATTATTTACCATAGAAGAATTCCAGCATTGCCACGCAATATCAGTGATTCGGAAGAAAGTGAGAATGAAGAATTAATGTTGTGGTTGGAAATGACAATCCCCAATAATAGAACAGTTTCTAGAACGAACTTGTGTTTCTGTGGTGCCAAACAATATACAAAGTGTGACTGATGTAGTTTAATTGTTTATAGGCAACGATTTATTTGACCATATGGTGCAAGAAACCAATCAATACCGTGAACAAAATATATTGAACCTCAAAAATGGAACAAAATCTGTAAAGTGGAAAAATGTAAATACTAGTGAACTGAAAAAGTTTCTCGCACTACTTTTGCTAATGGGTAAAGTTCACAAAGACAGTAGAGAAGAATATTGGTCGACAGATCGGACTATTTAAACAACAATATTTTTCCAGATCATGAGTAGAGATTGCTTTAGGAAAATTTGACATGTGGCATTTTTCCAACAAATCCAGCAAATAACAGAGACCGTTTAGAAAAGATTCAACCAATTACGTCATACTTTGTGCAAAAACTTCAAATTTACAAGCTACAGAGAGAGCTGTCACTTGACGAAAGAATTATGCCCTGGAGGGGATGACTATCATTTAAAACCTAATGCTTCGAAAAATATCAAACATGGTTTATTGATTAGAATGGTTTGCAAAGCCTCTATTGGATGCATGTGCAATTTTGAATTTATTGCGGACAAAGGAGACCACTTCAGCAAACAATTTTGCAGTTCTTGGAACCGTATCAAAATTTATGGTACCATTTTTATACTGACAACTATTACAGCAGTGTTGCTACCTGCAAAATGTTGCTAGAATAAAAATAAAACATGCAACACAATATAAATAAAATAGAGACCACTCTGATAATTTAAGAAGTGTCAACATTTTGTTGCAATGTTGGCCATCAAAGAGGGCTGTTCAAATGATTTTAACCATACATGCAGATATGGTTGAAAGCCATAACATTAACTGGACAACTAAACAAAAATTTTGGAAGCCAGCTTGTGCTATTAGGTACAATAAGTACATGAAAGGTGTTGACCATGCGGATCAATATCTATCAAATTATTCAATTGCACGTTGAACGAAAAAAATTAACTAAAGAACAGTGATGTATTTGTTAAACTGGGCATGTATAATTCATATAGTTTTTCAAATACTAAACTAGAACTCGAAAATGACAAATAATTCTACTTCGAGGTTTCCATGGAATGAATAAGTAAAAAACAACAAAATGTAAATGATACCCAACCACCCACATCAGGTACTCCATCAATAAGAGTGTAACAATTTTATTTTCGCAGTAAAAAATCTATTCATGAAAGGTACAACGAATGTTAAAACACCTTTATTAACTAAAGTAATAATACGTGTAACAATCAAATCCTTACATTAATACAGTATCTAGAGTCGTTAGTCTATTTGTTTCGGAGTTCGGTGTATTCCACAGCCACTGGCGCGCGCGTGAGAGGTTTGACAACCCCACTCGGGACCCTCCCACGATAGAAGAACGCGGCAAAAGCACTCGTCGATAGGTAAGAGCAGCGACAGCATGCATTTGAAATTAATGGCGAGTGATCTCCGGGTCGCATTATTTATGTGACACACTTCCTGAGTAACGGTTGGTATTGTATATTCGTTATCATAGTACCTAATTTAACAATTTGTTTAGCGCAACTACAACTTAGAATCTACAATTTAGAAACTCTAACTTATAGACTACGCAATGAAAAATTACATTTGTAACTAAGATTAGACAACGGAAGATTACGCTACAAAAGTTATGCAGCCTTGAATCAAAGTAAGAAACACACTTCGCTGCAACACCTGTATTTGAAGCATGGAAAGCAGGAATAATTAGCTGCAGATTCCGCACGGCGATGCAGTTCCCAATCTAACCAAGGACAGCAGCCCGGGATTTGGTTCGTAGTAGATTTAAGAACTTCCTCAGTACTTCATTCTGAAAGCACATTATTTCGTTTCGTTTTATAGAAGTACAAATTTGTTATTCAGTTTATCTGTAGCTAAGCTGGTTTTCTCCAGTATCAAATTTAATTTCACTTAGTTTCGTAGATATGTGACTACACGTGGCTTCAACATAAATTAACAGCTGCGGTTACGTCACCTGTTTGTTTGAAATATGCCGTCAACAATTGCACAATTGCTAACAGATGTTTAGTATTACATTACTACCACCTTTGATAAAATTAGAGAATATCTTTGTGAATATTTTGACTTCAAATTGATTTTAATACCGTTAACTTAAGAGAAAATTTTGTATATTAATTTGTAAATGACCTACACAGATCTGATTGGGTTATGAAACCTTAGTATAACCAGTCACACTGGATTGTAATATATTTGAGTAAGGATCAAGTTGATAAACCTTACATTAACTTTGCAAGTATTTCAAGTATTCATTTTATTTTATAGCATTGAATTTTATTTACAGAAACGGAAAAATTCTCTCTAGTAAATTTATAATCCACGCTTAAAGTCTTTTATTCTGATCTAGTTTGATCAGACCTGATAAACAAAAAGCAATAAGAGTTAAATTTTATGACACCCTTATGTAGAAAATATTCTCTATGCATTTTAGGTATATTTGAGGGACGCAAATTGTGTTCCCATTTTCTATGTGACTTAATTATTATTTTTCCTTACAGGAACAGCGTCTTATTCTGTTAAGACAAGTTTTGTGTCAGCGAAGGCGATCTTTTTTCTTTGGGTCTCCACGTCCGCCCTTAGAAATTTGCCATGCCATTAACATAAATCAATCTGGACTTGGTGGCGCCTGTTTGTTTTAGTTTGAGTGTGACCCCCCTACAGATTTCGACTTACCCCCCCATTGCTCATAGCTCTACCCAAGGAATAGACCCCTAGTTACGTCGGAAGACTTTGTTTTGCAGACACCTGACTTGGAGCATGGTGATAATAAAGTAGTGTCGGCCAGAGAAATATAGGAAAACATTTCACTGGCACCCATGTGTGGGATTGGCCAGGAAAATTCGTTACACTAGCGCCCATGCGTGAGGCTAGCGGAGCCAATTTAGAGAGAGAAAAAAATAGTTACAAGAGATCCCCCTGTAAAACTTAAATGATCCTAAAAAACATAGTCATGATGTTTTTCGCATTTTAACAAAAAAGCACAACCTCAAAGACAATGCTGTGTTTGTGTTGTACATAAAAAGAAAAGTTACTTGTTACAACTACAGCAGCTTTAATGTTTCCCAGCATAAAGACGATTGTTTTTATAGGTATCATGCAATAGATAAATATAAATAAACTTTAAAGTATATTGTAGAGCATTTTGTAGGTTTAACAAAAATAAGAAGAAAATATTTTTAATAATTTTGTAGATGTCAATCCATGTTGAGCACGAAGAAAGACGTGATACTCTTAATACTTCTCAGGGGTTCAGTTAGCAAATATACAACAACAGGCCAGGGCAATATAACATTTATTATTAACTGCTGAAGTACATACAGAAATTACTTCACACGTCGTACTACTGGTAGTAAAAAGCCAACTTAACAATGTTTATAATGTTTTATAATACACGCAATTAAACACCCCTTTAATGCGAACAGATTACAGCACGCGCTAGCGCACAGATTTATACAAATTATCAGATTAAAATAAAGGTCAATACTTACGTTCTAGAAGTCCTTGCAGGTGCACACGTATAAATTCCTGCCGGTGCGCCGGGTGGCTTCACCGCATTATCCTCAGACGGAGTTTACACTAACACCATCGTCAACACATAAAATTACGCTACAATAGCATCTTCATTACCCATAACGCTTTACATAACTAGGTAAATCTCTAAAACACAACTAGCAAATATCTACAATTGATATTTACAGAGTAAATATCAAAGCTTTTATCCCAGAGGTATGAGAACATCCGACGACTAAAATACTTTATAATTAATCAACCTGATACATCCTCGGCATAGACAGCTGACATAGCCACCTGTATCCACGCGCATCTAAACATCAACTAATTACCCATCCCCTCGATTGACCTTGCTAGCTAAGCACCCTATATTTTTATCAAGCACGGCTGGAAATACCAGGCTCATGCATTTACTGCGCAGCACCCATATTTTAAATAAACTTATGAAATATAAGATTAATATATGTTTATATATATGGCGCGTTACACTTTTTTTATTTTGCAAACCAAAATTAAAACCTAAAACGTCTTTTTTTATTCAAAATTCTTTTTTATAATAATTATAAATAAAAAGCGGAAAACTTTCCATGGTAATAAATAATTTTTTTCACAAACTTAATTTTTTTTACCTGTTGGCAACTCAATTATGGACCCGCATATATGCATATGCAGGTTTGGATAGCAAGCCGCATCTAGTGTGTTAATTATACTTGTAACTTTGTATAGTTTATTTTTTATATTCTTAATTTTTGTTTAGGTACAAGCAATTGTAGCAGCTATAATAGTTGCAGTATATGCTGTATGCGTATCATCACTACTTACAAGTCGGCCTCTTTTACTTGAAAATGCATTATTACTGATATGCAGTAGTGTATTAACAGCTACAATTTCGTGTTTTATTCTGGGTAAGTTTTAAACAGCACATTTATAAATTGTTTATTAATTTGCGAAACATTTCTAGATATTTTCTTATCAACCATTATCGTTTTGGCATATAGAATTCACTTAAATCCAGACAATTTGGCAACTCCCCTTGCAGCAAGTATTGGTGATATGATATCACTCACTTTTCTATCCACATTTGCTAATTTGCTGTATGGTTTACATGGTAAATTTGTATTTTATTGTGAACGAATTATCCTATATTTCAACAATTTCAGAACACACCCATTGGTGTTTTTACATCATATTAGCGTTATATTTGTTAATTCTACTACCGATGTGGATTATTATTGTTTTAAAGAATAAATATACAAGGAGTGTACTAACGCAAGGTTGGATTCCAGTCATATCTGCCCTTTTTATTAGTGGGTAAGTGAACTGATATTATATTAAAGACTTTCACTGTCAGAATCTTTTTTTGGATATGAACATGTTTCTTGTAAGTGTTGTGTATTAACATATAACTCACATTCATAAAGACCTTCATCAAGATAACATAAGCAGCAAAACGAATTCATTGATTGGCAAAATGTTATCACTAAAGTTGAGTTACTGTGTTGTTCCTAACTTTCTCTACCGTAAACCCTGTTAGCACATCCTAATTGAAATACAATGAAATATGTAGTAATTTTAAAACGATTTGCATAAATAAAAAACTTGCACTGCAGTCCATAAGATTTTTAAAAACCGAAAAACAAAAAAATTTCAATACAATATATAAATTTTGTGTGTAATACCTGTACACTTCTGTATCAGACCAAGCTTTTATTGTAAACTTGTTACGTGCCTAGACGTATCCGGAAGAAACGTAAATACCAGGCTAACTACCAAATGCGGAGAGTGGGGGGATTCACCTAAATACCAAAAAAACCAAAAAAAGCATGTCGCCCACGATGATCTATTAACAATAAGAATAAATAAAGGATTCTGTACAAACAAGCAAAAGAAATAAATTAAGCGTTACTATTTCAAAGATACGAAGTGCGCATCTCGTATTTTACATAAAATAAAACTAATCAGTAGAAAATAAACATGTGAGCTTTTGTCAAGCGTTTTTAAAATTGCACATAATACCGTTTGTAAAAAAAACTAATTAGTAGAAAAGAATAAGCGTGTGGGAACTTTTGTCAAACATTTTTAACAATGGTACATCACACCTGTAGAGTGATAATATCGATTCGCAGCAACAAACAATAGTCATGCCTTGTCACGTTTCTTATTACGTAACTACACCCAACGCTGATAAGGAATATTCCCTTGAGATATACAAAAGAAAACAAGTGGTATACCTGTATGTGTCGAGATACTTAGCTTGCACATCATCGAGAGTGAATCAGCACCGCTTCACCACGGTCGTCAGGATCTTTTTACCCTGTTATCATAACGACACTAGCAATCTACAAGCAACGCCAGTTGATCTGTGGCAAAGAACAGTGGGGCCTACATAAAAAAGAACTAATTTGGCCTCCAGCTAAGAGCAATACATGCAAGATACCTCCTACTTGTCGAACAAAAAAAAATGTGCATCGCTCTTGAAGTACGGGGACGAGTAATGTAGAAAATATTTCAACGCACAAGCTGTAGAATCAAATTAAAAATTGGTTCAAATAAGACGAGTTCGAACTGCAATCCTCGTTCAAAGTGCAATTATCAAACTAGAAAACACACTATCAAATAATAGCAGGATCTATAATTTCGACAAGTCTTTAGATGGGAAACACAAGAGAAAGCAATTATACGTTATCGGAATGTTTAACAAATTAACAGATACCTAAAACAAGGTATTGACTATTTAATTAATGGAAAAATATTCGTTTTAAAAGCAAAATAGATTTGAGTTAAAATTATGTTAAGGCAGGCTTATTCTGAACAAGTACACTATATAGGGTATTGTTGGAGAATTTAAGAATAGAAATGGAATTTATTCGAGCGGGTAATGACTTAACCAGGGGAAAAAAGGGTATGTAATTTATGTTGAAAAATTAACGTAACAAACTGTTCATAAGAAAAGTGCTGTTATGTATTGTATTGAGCAGTAAATAAAATTTCCTTCCCTTTAAACTAAGGAAATGGACAGATTAGGTGACAAGAATTAGTAATAATCCAAAATAGGGGTTTGTGGCATAATAGGATATAGATATGCTTCTTGGCACTAAGATTTCAGATTCAATTCTTAGATAGTACCTCTGAAAAATGCAACACTCATTTTTCTCCAAATAATATACCTTCTTATAGATAAATTGCTTAAAACAGCAAAGGTTTGTTAGGTGCAGTTTCGATCCCGAAAATTAGGTAACACTTTACTGAGAAACACAATGAATGCCCAAAATCCCCGATATGAAGAATTTTCATTGATCTCGACTGTACACAACAGGGTATTGGTTGTTAACTAACCCAGGGAAAGGAAATAGGGCTGAAGGATTATTGTTGGTAAACACCTGTCTCAAGTTCATAATTTCGTTGAATCACCAAATTTCCCAAAAATTGTTGGACTAAATGTCCATGCCACTTAACATTATTTTTCTTTTTTACACAATATTTTGAATTTCATGTTTGAATGTTGCATATTCTAAAAAATTAATAACTCAGCAGCTAGACTATGAAAACTGTTTGACCACTTAAAATACATGATTAGATAATCAGTACCAGTCAATAGTAGATTAGTGAATTACTGGCTTGAGGAATTACAACACTAGCTTAACTAAACTGGGAACTAATAGGTTACCTTTTTTTTAGTAGTAAGAATACATGGTTTTTCGAAAATCCCTAGATTTAAATATCGTAGTTTTTCTGTATTGAATAAGATTGTAAATAATGAGTATGTAGTTCCTCTCAATAGATGATAATGAGCAAATTATTAAAATTACTCTAACATAGCAACTATTAAGTGATATTTAATTGTTTAATAGTTTAAAAAATTTGTTTTTCTAAAATTATAACACCAAAACCCCTCTCCTACGTATATTAAATACTAACTAAATATTTTCCAAAAAATATGTAGTAGAAAACTATTATTTGAAATTCTTCCAATACAGAATTTAACTTTGATTTTAGCATTTCTAAAGGATTATTACAGATTTGGCAAAATCATAAACTTCCCAAGATTTCTGGATACTATAGATCTTCCTTGTCATGAGGTTGTATATCAATTTTTGCAGAGTGTACCAGAATTTTTAATCCAACACGATTTGGACTGCATAAATAATTGCTCCTTGATTTACATTCTAAAGTAGCTGCTATTTCTATATCTCTCCTGGATCTTGTTGTCATAACATTTGCAGATCTTCTAATAAAGAATCTGTAGAAGTTTTTTTTGTGAAATCATATGTTAAATTCATAATTTAATTTGGTCTTTTAAATTAAAAACATTGTAATCTGTAGGAATCTTAATGTTTATTTTGGCACAAAGAATAAAAACATTATTTACTTAGTTGGTTTTTGTAACTTTTGGCTTCATTATTTGAATATGCAACAGACCAAGTTAAATAACTGCCTTGATGTTATTACCAATCTAGTGGTTGATTCCTGTCGTGATATTATTCATATAAGTTTCCCTCCCCATTATGGTATTTCTTTGCAATACACGCCCGTCCCAAATTCTTTCGTACCTATCCCATGTTGGAATATCAACCTTTCACAAATTATGATGAATTTAAGTCCTACAACTATATCAAACAACAAAGCTGCTGTTTTATTGAGGAAAACAACTAATCTATATTTTCATGATAAGTTTAACATATTTATATCCATTCTTGGTAATGCATTAGCACTCTGTTTTCCTACTAAACTTAGGAATATTACCTCTAACTCACATCATAAAATCAGGTGGTTCACTAATGATTTGAAAGTGATATGAGACCTGTGCTCAAAATCCAACCATAAATTATTCTCTGGATCACCACAAAATTTTAATTTCAGTATAGAGTAGCGTTAAAAATGCTAAATTTGAAGCTTGTGATACATGCATATTCCAACTAATAATAAATGGGCTAAATGACGGCTCTAATGACAATCGAAATACATCTGATACAGAGGCAGATAGTGCTAATAACTTAACTGCAACTGATTTCAAAAATTATTTTGCAAACTTTGTTAAAACTATTGTAGCATGTTAAAATTTTGAGGCAAATTTTGGTATATAATTGCACTGTCGCTACATTAAATTATGCTGATTTGATTTTACAGTTTGTTTTAAGTATTAAACGGTTAATATAAATACTAATATCATTATGGTATCCTTCTTTATTGTGTATTTTGTCATTAGCAGTTCGTGTTTTGCTATTGGTTCTTATTTTAATTGCTTCCCAAGTCAAGTGTGTTTAAAAATGCATTTAACACTTCTGAGTTGTACGTTGAAACAGGTATTAGCGCAAGCATATGGAAGTGAGGTTAGATAAATGAAACAATGAACAGTATAATGGGGCCACTCATTATTATTTTAATTTTGATATTTATACATACTGTCATGGTGCAAATTAAAGTATTAGAATGGAGCCTTCCTTTAAAAGGAAGGATTGGTTCATAGATATAATAAATTCGCACCTTCGGTAGTACAAAGAATGAAAATTACATTAAAAGTGAGTGCGGAACTAATGTATTGGTTGCTAAAACGAGTCTCTGAAATGGCGAAGCCATTCCATTCTTGTTATTATGGTACATTTTTAATGGATCTGCTCCATTGTTAAATAAATATACGTTAATCTACTAAAATGGAAATCCAACCCTATTAGCAGCATGCCAGATGTTCACAATAGCAGTGGGTGCATTTATTAGAATGTATTGTCGTTGTGATATGTATATATTTTTTCAGAGATTTAGCAAACTTGCTTTTACAAGCGTATGGTTTAACTCGGATCTACAAGATTTTTCAATGTCGTTTTAGGATTAACAGCATGTTGCTGTTAGTTTTACGGACTATCGAGAGTTCTGTGTTTTGGTTTTCTGCTTTAATATTCAAATGCTTGTTTAAAAGAATAGACTATCCTGTATGTAAGTTTTAAGTTTACTACCTGTTATGAGTGAACTTGCATTTTGTTCAGTCAAGTGATATAAGTTTTAAAATTGGAGGTTTTGCAGCTGCTCTAAGCAGAATTTTATATTTACAAAATTAAATATGCTTTATTTTTCATAAAAGTTTACAAGAAAAACTTTCTATTTGTTGTCCAGATGCTAAATTTTATCTCCCAACACGGTCTGCTTGAAAAATGTTAGGCGAGCATTTTTCACAAAAATACACCCTCGTTCGGATGAGAGGTAAAACGGAAGTCCCGTGTGTGTGTTGTCACGCACGTTAAAGATCCCTACCTTGCTTGCGACAGCAAGGGTTCGGCAAAATTACAAATTTTCCAGGTAAAAAAAAATTCGCTTCCTAGCCAATGTAGTACCTTCAGGTGGTGCATTGGAAAATCACATATAATACTAAATTTTATCATGTAACAAACAGCTTGTGCTGTCCTTGTGTTTGTGATCCAAACATGCCGGGCCTGTCTAATTGGAGTAACATTTGTTGTAAATAATTTAATTGCTTTAGCATATCTTAAAAATTGAACGACTTTTGATCGTTAAATTTATTTTTTAAATTGAAAATGCTTATAAAAAAATATTTTAATAAGCATATTTTCCACTTTAAATATCTATTTTTTATTTCTGAGTGCCGATGATTTCTGAAAGAAAATATTTATTGTCAGAACGCAAAAAGTGTTCTCTCTTTGATAATTTAACTATGTTTATTTTTCAGGTTTAAATGTGTTTTTAATTGCACTCTAGCCATGGGTCCATTGATGAGGTTTAATAATTAATATTTTTTTGTTCATACTAGAAGGTTTCTGCATTTCCCTTGTGGTTTCTCCTTTATTGATATTTTCATAAACGCAATGGCACCTAAAAAATTTTTTTTTGGTCAACAAAATCGCTCATGACCCTAGAGCTCATGTCTCTCCGCATAAGGTAATTCTTAAACTTAGCCCGCAAGTAACAAGTGTTCGTCCAATTTTGTAGCCACCCTTTAACTTTTCGTACTTAGACTCGTCTTTGTATGTTAGGAACCCCAAATGGCTGTATTAGCGTTTGATGTCTTGGGACAAATCTTGTAAGACTATTATAAGAAATCGAGCCTCACCGTCACCTAAGAACAGGCTTGTATCTCATTCTAATGTAATGAGATTATGTAATGCTAAATTTAAATTGTCTGAGTGTTTCCTACAATCAGATTAGAGATGCTATTAAATCTTTTAAAAAAATCATATGCTACAGATATCTACAAGTTAAATGGAGCTTTAGTTCTGGTACTTTTAAATCTCATTTTGATACCATTCACTAAACTTGTTAATTATTGCATTAACGAATTGCTTTTTTCAAACGAGCTAAAGCATGCGAAACTTATTGCTATCCACAAGTATAACAAGCTATCTAATATTCAAAATCACCGTCCAATTTCTTAACTATCAGTTTTCTCAAAAAATTTTAAGAGTATGTTGCATACTCAAATGGTTAATTATGTGAAAATAAGCAACTTATTACGTGTCAAACAATATGACTTCAGAAAAAATAATATATCATTGATGCTTTTATCACCTTGGTGAATAAAGTTCCAGCATCTTTTCATCACTGTGAATATTTAATGGCAAGAGTCTATGACTTGAGAAAAGCTTTTGATTGTGTTGATCATCTTTTTCTATCTAAGAAACTGTTTTTCTTTAACATTGACAATAGTAGTGTCTTTAATAGTTTCTTACTTAACTAATAGAACTCAAAAGGTATGGCATAATAATAAATGTCTTACAGGGTTTCTGTTTACCACAGGGTATAACAAGGCGTGATCCTTGAGCCACTACTGTTTTAGTGCTTCGTTAATATCCGACCACTTTCCTTTATTAACATCCTTTACGCGGGCTATACCACAATGTTTTGTTAAGGAGATAATTTATTAAATGTTTTGAACTCACATAACACCTCTTAATTATGCCAACATTTGTTTTACCATAAGTTATCTGTAGATGCGTCTTTCATTAAAAAATAATGCTTTTGGTAATAAGTATGCAGTAACTTTCATAGGTGTGACTCTAGATGCATCTTTGAACTGGACGAAACACTGCGACTCTTTAAGCAAAAAGTTTTATCAAGCAATTTTTTTCATCATATCTATTAAATCCTTAGTATCAGCGGAAGTACTAAAATCTATCTACCTTGCTATGTTTAATTGTCATCTTATGTATGGCGTGGAGGTCTGGGGGTCATTCTTATGTAGCCAATCGTATAGTACGTGTATTGGTCAATCTTATTTTTATAAATTCAATGTTCATACTTTATCTTCCATCTTTGTTTTTCAATGTTTTTGTATTTAAAGAAATACCTGAATGATTACTCTTCACATAGTAAAGTCCATGATTTTAGCACTCACGGTAAACTCAATTGCATGTTGTCACACCACAGACTATCTAAATCAAAAAGTGGAACTGATTATTACAGCATTTAGTTTTAGAATGCCTTGAATTCAGGTGTCTAGCAATTACCACTGTTCCATTTTAAAAATGTCGACGAAAAAGTTTTAATTAGAAAACGCTCTTATGCAAGAATTTTTAGATAATGCTAATAAGCTGCAAATTATCTGTGTGGCAACCTTTCTTAGTCATTAAGTTATGTTTTCTATTGGATTCATAAAGTATATTAATAATTTCATCCAGTTCTATTTTTATAGTACATTATTAATTATTAATGTGTATTATTTTAATTTATTAATTTGATGATATGCCATTCACTCATGTGATATACAATTAATGAATAAATCTACGCAACAGATATAATAGTTGTCGATTTAATCAGGTAACATTTGGTCGATTCAGGGAGTATACATTCAGCAAAATTTCTATCCTTAACTGGCCTTTCACTGGTTTGCTGTAGCTTGTGCTGCTTTTATTCTGCATGCTTCTTCAACATTCTCTTGTTTGATTGAATTTCTTACAAGCATAACACTAGACTGGTTATTTCTTAGGGAGTCTACTATGGCGTCCCTTAGATTCACATTTCTTTGGTTCACTTTTCTTTGCTTTCAAATACATAGCATTAGTAATAGACACCACTATCATCACGATCTACAGAGGCAATTCCTTCAAGCATTGTCGCTCAAATAAATTTTAAATCGTTTGATCTTTTTTTGTCATTGGAAACTAGATATCCTTAAATTCAAAGGACTCTATAGGAGTATATTTAAGATGCGATTTATAACCATTGAATGTATTACCTTGTCTGTCGCCATAGAACCTACTGTATTTATGATTTCTGTTGCAATATTTTCTATGACAATGTGTAGTAATATTAATGCAAGGATCCTTTATATAAGTGAAGAACTTGGTATAGAGCAGATCTAACCTTTGTTCAGAGTGTTATTCAAAAATACTCAGAAGTTTGTCCAACATAGAACTTGCATTTGAGCAACTTAACAACACAAAGCCCAAATTCTCACTTGTTGAGATATGGATTAATGTTTGAGCATCTAAGTCAGCATTCACCTATTTCAATTGTGCGAAATTGTAGTCTTATTGGCATCAAATGCAAGCATAGTAGGTTCACAGTTTCTGTACGTAGGTAGTATTGCCTCATAAATGTGTTTATGCTTTAACACACTTTCAGAATCGCGAACGAAGTTGAATTTCACTTAATCTAATTCCATAATCACACTACAAAATAATAGTCTTGCGATATATCATAAAAGATTCTTTCACCGAAAAGTTCATTGCACAGTTGATGTGTAACCTGGAACCATAACATCTTGTTATTTTCTATTATGCAATGGATAGTTTTACAGTGATTCAATGATGTAACGAAAGTGGTAAAATTATATATTTAATTAAAAACACAAGCACAGAAAAACGTGTATTTTACTTTGACATAACATATAACAACTTCTCAAACTTTCAGCCTCTTTTATCTAGTATTCTAGCTTGTTTAGCATAGATTATGCACAGTACACAGTGCAGAATTCCAACAAGAAACAAACAGTTTATTCTTAACAATTAATACTTTTCTAGGAAATTACGTACTATTTAATTTTTAATACTTTACTCTATTTCAGAGGCAGTGGTTTAATACTGGAACGAGCAGTTAATGAGTTCCGTGGCTTTACAATATTTCAACCAATTGCAAATGGAATTGGAGGTAATTTGGTATCAGTTCAAGCAAGTCGTACTTCAACAATGTTGCATAAGACCTCTCTTCCTGGAATTTTTCCACCTCACACTAAGCAATGGGTATGGCCATGGACGGCACTATTTTCTGGAGGTATAGTATAATCTTCATTAAACGATTCTATTTCTAAATTGACTATTTCTTTTTATAGTTTTACCAGCAAAAACTGCTCGACTTCTAATTCTCATTTGCATACCTGGCCAAACTATATTTGTTTTTGTTGTTGATTTAATATACAACGAAGGCACATCGACATTAACAGCACCATTTGTTTTAACTTATTTAACCATTGTGGTTTTCCAAGTAATGATACTGCTGTATATTGCCCACATTATCATTCATTGTATGTGGAAGTTCAAAATAGATCCAGATAATTGTGCTATACCTTACTTAACTGCACTAGGTGATTTTATAGGATCTGCGTTTCTTTTAGTAGCATTCATATTTTTAAAATCCATTGGATATGATTACAGTCCAGTAGTGTAAGATTCTATTATCTTATTTCACAGTATTATTATTAACTCACTATTATGTAAGATACATTTTTATTCAATATATGACTTGTAACAAGTTTTATTGATTTTTTTTTGGTCAGCAATACAAGTAAATGATTAAAGCATATTTTGGGAACTTTTTGTTATGTATTATTGTATGGTTGAGGTGGTTTGCAATTCCGGAAGAGTTCACTAGACTTGCTCTGATATATTGGTTTTTGATTGAGGATCAGAGGGTGCACAAAAATCATCCGACGATGTCAGTCGTAGAATTGTATTTTAAACTTCTGGGAACAATAAAACTCGTGGACGACATTTTGTTTGTATTTACTGCCCTACCAGGAACATAACTATTTGGCGATGAGAATGGGAAATTCGTGTGTTTCTTTGTAGCTCTAGTAAACCGTGTAAACAACGCATGTTTGCAAAACTGTTGGTACGACATATTGCCCAGAGTACTATTGTCGGAGGCGACTATTGCCGGTTTCTATGTTAGACTGTAAAACGTGGTAAACCTCTAGTCAAATGGTGGTTTCATTAATAGGCAGCACTGAGCCATATGATTGTGTTTTGGAAGAATTCAAAATGTACTGCGAACACACTGTGCCAGATTTAGGTATCTTGTGGCACTAGGAAGCTGATGGCCATGGACCCCTGCAGCCCAGCCCAGTCTCCCCCCCCTCCTAATAATCTAGTGAAATTATTTGATTGTATTTTGATAAATCTGCTTTAACTATATATATTCTTTTTGTTTTGCAGTACTGTTAAATAATATATGTTTTCTTGTGAGTTTATATAGTTTGTTAATCTTGTTTTTTTTATACGTTTTAAAATTTTACGTTCAATACAAAAAAAGTAAGTATTTATACAGCCTAAATGTAAATACCAAATCTTATAACTTCCATAGCAAAATGCAATATGAGAAATTTTTCTTATGTAAGTATATTGTTACGTGCCGAAAATTTCGGCACTAAACTTTCATATAAGTTTTAATATGTGAGAATTTCGCGCCATAAATTTAAAAGGACGTGTGCGTATTTCCGTCACTTCAGATAGTGCGTTGCGCGAGATTCGCGTCGACGCGTGTGGGGGAAGAAGGAAGTGGGGAATTTCTGAGAGACGCGTGAGAACTAGCCTCCGAGATGTGAAGAAGGTTGTCTTTTGTATCTTACCGTGTCTTTTTTCTGATATGTAGGTTTCCTGTGTTTCCAAATTATCGTACCTTTTACCTGTCTCCCGTACCTTATTTTTGTCTACATATAGGAAGAAGACAAGTGAATTTGGATGCAACCTGGCTCAAGAGTTCCCACACCCGAGAAATATTAGCGAAGCCACGGGCGACCATCATGGAGTAATCCTGAAGGAAGCCGCGACCATCATGGAGTGATCCTGAAGGAAGCTTTACATGTTCACGTGAGTACCCCGTGGGGGTTTTCTATATAATTTGTGTAATTGGTAAATTGTGTCGCCTTAATTTGCATATTGTGTGACGTCATCGACAATTTGCGCGTCAATTTTCACATTATGTAATATTGCTACCAACTGTCATTAGTGGCGCGCGTACCTCGTTTATGGGGTTCTAATAGTGGCGCCCAAAACGTGGTCAGGGTTGATAATCATTTGTTTTTATACCTTATAATGTATTAATTAACTATAACTCTAGCTTTTTCATTTAAAAAATAAATAATTAGGAATATCTTTAATATTTATTAACTCATAAAAATTTAGGGTGGCAGCTCTGAAACTTATTGTAGAATTACCTAAAATGACATGACAGCTGTTATGTTAATTTAACAGAAGCAGCCATATTGACTATTGATTTCCTGGTATATGTTTTTGTAATGTGTTGCTAACCCAATTAATTCTCTTGTAACTATAAAAAATGGTGTGCTTTCTAACTTGAATTCTCTTAAATAAGTGCCTGGTTTGTTTGGAATGGAATTAAAAGTGTTTTTTTTAGGAGTGGTTATTATATAGTATAACCCAACTTTCGTATTTGGAGCGGATACAATTTCGCTTGTAAGTACATTTAAATATAAATAAATATAAATAATTCATTGCCTTATTCCGTGTCCCTTATGGAAATTGTTTGTTTAATAATATACTAAATATAATTTTATGCCTGTTTTTTGGGTTTGACTTTTTGGGGGTGTTTTTAAATCATGTATAAACACTATCTTGTTTTGATACCGTTTTAAAAGTGTTTTTAGTAATTTAAATATTTAGCTATGACTTGCAAATTTCTTTTAAAGAAAACTTTGCGTTTTAAAACAGTTACCGCAATCAATTGAGTCTTTAGTATGTCTTTTAAAGCGTTATATTAACCTAATCTTGATGTATTTCTTTCATTAAACACTATCTTGCCCTCATACCGTTCTAAAAGTGTTTCCTTAGTAATTTAAATAGTTGTAACCTGCAAATGCCTTTTTAAAGAAGATTTTGCCTTTAAATACAGCTAATGTAACCAATTGGGTTTTGGTATACCTTTTATCTTGCGAAATATTATAGTATCTTAAATTTCTTATATTTTTTTGTCTTAAATATTATCTTAAAATGAATATTCTTCATCTTAAGTCATCCGAACTAATCTACGAAATTCAATATAGAAATATTAAACCCGCGTCTAACCAAAATGACAGACGATTGCAACTTA
Source organism: Platerodrilus igneus (assembly GCA_036346225.1). Taxonomy (NCBI): domain Eukaryota; kingdom Metazoa; phylum Arthropoda; class Insecta; order Coleoptera; family Lycidae; genus Platerodrilus; species Platerodrilus igneus. Next base: position 7,853,599 of record JARFIW010000999.1, on the reverse strand, counting down.
AAGCTATACTAGCGCAAGAAGCTAAAGGGCTACCTATTTCGAAAGTAATCGTTTCCAATATATGTCCGAAATTAAACAATCCCTTGAAGACATAGCTAATATAGTAAACAAAATTGATCCCGACTCAAGCGAAACTGAATTGAAGCGTGTTGTTTCTTGCATAGTTCACCTTAAGCAACGAATAGAGTTGTTGTGTTTATTTGACAATGAACAAGCGAACCAAGCTAAACAAACCTTTTTATCAAACATTCTGTTACTTGAAGGAATAGTTCTTGATACTTAACCCAAATGCAAACACAGATATGCCTGTACCTTTATCGGATCTCGTAATTTCTCAAGCTCCATCATTGTGGAAATCCATACGTCTATAAATGGGGTTTAACTTTCCAGGGCTTTGACACCCAAATTTCTTTAATATCTTTTCTTGATAGAATTAACGATTTCAGAATTTCACGCAACTGTACGGATCAAGATTTTTTTGTTTCAGCGGGTGAATTATTCTCTGGTTCCGCTTTAATCTGGTATCGTAATATTAGAGGTCAGATTTCTACCTGGGAGGAATTAGTTACATGTTTAAAACGAGATTTCTTACTGCATGGTTATATTACCGACCTTTGGAATGAGATACAAAATCGAATCCAAGAACCTGACGAAAATGTAATTTCCTTTATTACCTCAATAGAAGCTCTATAAGACTAGATAATAAACCATCAGAATTTGAAATTATCGATCAGTTGCGTAGGAATTTAACTCCATATTTTTCCGAACGGTTAGCGTTACAACACATTTCTTCTTTACCTTAATTCAAAGATTTATGTCGTTCGCTCCAAGAAGTAAAATTGCGGGTGGATAAATACCGTCCTCCTCCAGAAAAACAATCTGGTCATTTAGAACCCGATTTAGCTTGTCAAGATCAATCTTCTCATAAAGTATCTACCCTTAATATTCCTTCTACCGCAACAAATAACTCACCTGTTGGAATTGTAAGAAAAGTGGACATAACTATATGGCTGTGGTCGCGCTAATACCTATAAATCTAGCTGTACGAATTGTAATTCTAACGTATCGGGAAACTCCCGTCGAGATATTCCTACCCGTGACGTGAATATCTCAAGGAATCAAAATCGTCCTCAACACCAACCATTCAACGGACCCAGACGTCAATAAATTTAAAGCATAAAACTACCTCGAACGCTGTACCTTTATCAAATATATCTAACAATAATATCGCTACCTTGAATTTACAAAATGCCTTACCTTCATTAACTGAATTATGTTATACTACCCCGTCAGAATGGTCGAGTTGGCTACAAACCGTTAATTCCTTTTACCATAAAAAGTCTGCTGCCTTACAGCTTATTAAAAAACCCTTTGATAATCACCCACATTTACCCATCTCTATTGGTTCTTTAAATGTAATAGCTTTACTGGACACAGGTTCATCATGCTCCCTTATAAACAACGAAGGTCTAAAACAATTATCTAAACAGAATATTAAAATTCAAATTTCTTCCGAAAAAACTTCCATATAAATTTAGCTGATGATAATCAAATATATGTAACGGGTTGCCTTAAATTAAAAATTCGAGTAGAATCACTTGAACGTGACGTTCCATTTTTGATAGTACCTACATTAGCTTATCTATTCCAACTAGGTGTAGATTTTTGTAAACTTTTTAATTTATCGCTTTATTTCCAAGATTTTTCTTGGCAAACTTCCCTTAAAACAAATTCCTGTGCATCTGCAGGAATATCTAATAAAATTTCTCTTACCGATTCCCAAAATGTAATTCTTAACTCTACAATCGACAAATTTCGTAAACTTAATACCTCTGAACTTGGTTGCGTTACTACTGCAACACATATTATCTCTACAGGTGATGCCCTCCCTTTTAAGCAACGTCAATATCCGTTATCGCCTGCATTACAAAAGCATTTGCATTCCGAAATAGATAAAATGTTAGAATCTAGTGTTATCTCTCCCTCAAATTTACCATGGATGTCTCCCGTGTTATTAGTCCGTAAGAAAAATGACGAATGGCGTGTTTGTGTTGACGGCAGAAAGCTTAATTCTGTAACTGTCTCCGATGCTTACCCTCTACCACGAACTGAATCAATTTTAAGTCGGCTTCGAAACGCAATTATCTCATCTATCGATCTTAGACAAGCTTTTTATCAGATACCCCTCACTTACCTTTCCGTCCTAAAACTGCTTTTTGTGTTCCAGGCCGAGGTCTTTTCGAATATAATTTTTTGCCATTTGGTCTCTGTAACGCACCTCAAACCGTACAACGTACTATGGATCAAACGTTAGGTCCTATCTTACATCAGGAACGTGCCTTTGTATTTTTAGATGATATTTTAGTAATCTCAAGTTCCTTTGACGAACATATCGCCACATTGAATGAAGTTGCAGAACGCCTAAATGCAGCAGGTTTTAAGATAAACTGGGAGAAATGTCAATTTTGTTGTTCGTCCCTTACATTTCTTGGTTTCATTATCGATGGAACTGGTCTACGAGCCCATCCAGCTAAAGTCGACGCTATTACTAAATTCAAAACACCTAAAACTGTTACCGAAATCAAACGTTTAATTGGAATGATTAGCTATTATCGCATCTTTTACCCAATCTTTCAACTATATCTGCACCAATTACCGCTTTAATTAAAAATAAAAAGAAGTCCCAAATTATCAAGTGGAATTTAGAAGCTCAACAGGCTTTCGAACAAATTAAAACGTTAATCACTTCAGCATCTATCTTAATCTCACCCAATTTCGATGAAAAATTTTATATACAAACCGATATCTCACTTACTGGTTTAGGTGCAATGTTGTTCCAGGTGAGCAATGGTCTAGAACATCCGATCACTTATGCAAATCGTGCCTTAACTTCTGCTGAACAAAAATACTCAGCTACTGAACGAGAATTATTGGGAGTTATCTTTGGCATTGAAAAATTTAGAGGATATGTTGAAGGTACACATTTTACCGTAATTACTGATTGTGCAGCTCTCACGTGGTTAAATAACTTAAAACAACCCGCAGGTCGTTTGGCAAGATGGAACTTACGTATCTCTCAATTTACCTTTGACGTTAGGCATAGGCCTGGCAAATTGAATATCGTACCTGATGCATTATCTCGTGATGTCGTTTCTCTTAACCTTCCAGATCTAATTCCTGCTACATGGTATCTTAATATGATTAAAAAAGTTTCTGAAAACCCCGATAAATTTCCTACCTTTCGTGTAACGAATAATATATTATATAAATTTGTATCTTCTTCACCTCACAAAATATCTAACATCCCTGAATGGAAACTTGTCGTCCCTACCGCTAACCGCAGTGAAGTGCTTAAATTATGTCATGATGATCCCATTGCTGCGCACCTTGGTGTTACAAAAACTCTCGCTAAAATATCTGAATTATATTATTGGCCCACACTAAAACAATCTGTCTGTCGTTATATTAGGAACTGTAAAATTTGTGGTTCTCATATGAGCTCACAAGAGGCTCGTTCTGGCTTAATGGGTAACTTTAAACGTGTATCTTATCCCTTTCAATTAATATCACTTGATTTATTAGGACCTCTCGCCCGATCGAAAAAAGGTAACCGATATCTTTCAGTTGTCACCGATTGGTTTTCTAAATTTGTTATGGTGCAACCCTTACGTAAAGCTACATCTGCTACTATAATTAAATTTCTAGAGCAAAATGTATTTCTTATCTTCGGTGTTCCTCAGATTATTCTGTGTGACAATGGTGCACAATTTATCTCTAAAGATTTTCAAAATTTCGTTAAGAGTTCATCATCATTGGGTCTTCAGTCCTGAAACTGGTTAGACGCGTACCATCATTGTTTCCTATTCTGAACTAACCTACAGATTTCCCCGAAATTTGCACAGTCTGCATCTATCACTATCTGATCTAGGTCTACATCGACCTCCTTTTTCCTATCTCTGCTTGTAATATATCCCATACTATTCCCCAAAAATGTCTTAGAACGTATTCTGCCCTTCTATTTCTCATATTTTTTCCCAAAGATATCCTTGTTCCCTTACTGTTCCTATAACATATTTGTTATTACCTTTGTCTGTCCATCCTCATACATCTGAAGCACGGCATTTCAAAGGCTGCTACTGTTCTTCTGTCTGCTTTTCAGACTGCTCGTATTTCGTAGGCATACTGTCTGTGCTGTGCTCCACACATACGCTTTCAACAACTTTTTGTTCTATGTTTGTTGTCTTTCATCGTAGGTGCCGTTCTTTCTTGTTAGATGCAGTTCGGTCCCCTTCTATTGTTTTACAATTATATACCCTATTTCTCCGACATTCAGTGGTTGGAAGGGGGGTAAGCAGCCTGTGGCTGCCAAGTTCCCCCAGCACTTGAACATTTACTGATTTAATATTTTTTCCAATATATCTTTTAGCACAGTCAACATTAGCTGCAGATATTTCACAACAAACAACTAGTTGTTTATAGTAATCATCAGATTTATTGCGCTTATTTTTTCGTCATTGAATTTCCTGTCTCAAAACTGGTTGGACATGTACCTGCACTTATTTATTTTCTAAACTAACCTACATAGTTCTCTGAAATTCTCACACAGCAATATAGCTCGCTTCCCCTTATATTGTTTTCTAATATTATGCCCTATTTCACTGAGATTTATTGAAGGGGGTTAAGCAACCTGTGGTTGCCAAGATCCCCCAACACTTAGACATTTGCCAAAATAATAGTTTTCCAGTAAATGCTTTCACGCAATTACCATAATTCGAGAATATTGCCCATCCAATGCTTGTAGTTGCTTATAATAAATATATGTTTAAGTGCAGTTACTTTCTTCGTCATTAATTTTGTAACATGCCTTTTTGCCTATATTTCAGCATGTTACATCTGTGCTTGGCACTATTAGCATATAAATGCTAATATCTACATTTAAATATAAAATTACTCTCTTTATTATATAATAATATTTCCTATAAGAATTTATCTTGCATAATCCTGGATTATTAGTTTTAATCCACATGTTACTAATTTGTTTACATAGTACAAATAAATATATCTATATGAAATTTTCCTATTGGTTATTCCTGAAGTGTTTATTCCAAAGTCACAACTGGAGTGGTTCTAATTTTGTATTATTGAGAATAATCGCTAGAAATCGTCCATCCCGAAGATGGCCGAAAATAATTTATTAGAAGTGTCAAATTTTCATTTCTCGAATACCTGATTGCTTATCTGGCACTGCATTTCTGATTTAAATTTCTGCCTTGCCTCATGTGTTACCTGGTATGTAAATTTTCCAATTATAAATCCTAAATTAACATTTAAATATATTTCTAGATGTGTTATCTAATGGATGAAGGGTTTGTTTCTTCGTTAAGCCCATCAAATATGTATACTGATGGTAAGATATTAACCGATTTAATTTTCCTTTGCACCTCGTGTTAGTCACTTTTGTAACACAACTAAATTTTCTAGGGTGTTCCTGTAGCATATGCTCCTCCGGTTTATTCTCCGGTCAAATATGCGTCACGGCGACGTGTTTTCTCTCCTTCGGATTTTCCACATGGAAAAGTTGCTTGTCGCACAACGAGATGATGTAAAATAAATAATCATCACAAGTATTTTATATTTCGTTTCTTTCTACATTACATTATGATGCTCAGTTATTATCTTATTGAAAAATATCTACAAATTTAATTTTATGGAACAGAAGTCTGTTAAGGACAACGTTTGAAGTTGACCACATGTTTGTTTTGTACCTACACTAGGAGTTCCTCCAACGCAGGATATCTCAGTTTCCTGGATATTGAAGGATTCCTATAAATTAAGTAACTTTAGTTCAGTTACGGATACTACAGGTAGTATGAAATTTAAACTTTTACCTTATCGTTTTTCTGTTAAAATAAAGAGGCCTAACCTCTATTTAAATTTGTCTTTGTCACTACAAATATTTTGTATTGATTATTAATTACCTTTTACTTACCTTAATTGATTTCAAATAGCATTCTCTAATATATAACCTTAGCTTAAATGATTTCAAATATAATTATCTAATACATAACCTAAAAATATGTAAACATTTGGATCTTCATGAAGCTTCATATGGTGAAAAGGTTTATTACTTGAACTTTCATTTCATGTGCATTTTGTTACATGACATTATTACAATTATGATCACTTTTTGATTTACTGCCGTATTAAGTAAAATTTTGAGTTTCTAAACAGAGATTATTTATTTTGATTTCTCTATAAAAGTTTCTCGTGTACGTTTTATTAAATATGTGAATTATATTATGTTATAATATATAGCGATGTCTACTATGTTAATGACACAAGCGTATATCTTATGCATGCCTTTGGAATTGTAATAACCTAGTATTAATATACATATTTAGTCAAATTTCTCTTATCGTGTTTTAACTTTTGTTTCTCTAAGTTATTTTACAGTGGTGTAAACAAGTGTTTTGATATTTAAATTTTAACATTCAGATATTCTCTAAACATTCCCCTTACCCTGATGATTTCAAGTCTCATGCAGCCTCGGAAACCATAAAGGTCGATGCAAGCTGTGCCGAAGTATTTCTTATACTTCGTCGTGCACTTACTCTTTTTATAACATCGAGAAAAGAGTAAGGTGCAATTTATCCATCTTGGGACTGGTTGGATGTGTACCTCCATTGATTTCTATTCTGAGATAGCCTACACATTTCCCTGAAACTCCTACAGCCTATATCTTTCACTATCTGTGTGCAGTAGTCTAACCTAGGTCTACCTCTTCTTCTCTTTTTCCTATCTCTGCTTCTAGTATATTCCGCACTATTCCCTCATGCCGTAGTATGTGGCCTATCATCCTATCTCTCCTATTTTTTACCGTTTCCCACATATTTCTTTTTTCCCCTACCATTTTTAGTACCTCTTCGTTCTTAACTTTGTCTGTCCATGATATCTTCATCATACGTCTGTAGCACCACATTTCAAAGGCTTCTACCTTTTTCTGGTCTGCTTCCCCACTGTCCAGGCTTCACAGTCGTACAGTGCTGTGCTCCACACATATGTTTTAAGCAATCTTTTCCTTGTTTCTATATTTGTGGTCTTTGAGCACAGTAGTTGCTTTTTCTTGTTAAATGTAGCACGACCTTGTGCTAATCTTTGTTTTATATCTTTTGTGCTTTTCCCATCTTGCGTTATTTGGCTTCCTACGTAGCAGAAATCCTTAACCTCTTGTAAGTTTGTGATACATATTTGTATTCTTGTTTTTGATATATTTTTCCCTCCTTTGCATACTAGTACTTTAGTTTTACTTTTGTTAACTTTCATACCGTATCTCTCTGTTAGAACCGTTTCCATGTCATTGAGAGCAGCTTCTAACTCTTCCTTGCTAGATGCTAATACCACTTTATCATCTGCAAATCTAAGCATATCAATTTTTTGTCTCTGCATAGTAATTCCAAACGTCTTCCTGCATTTGACAGTATTCATTGCCGCTTCAATGTACAAGTTAAAAATTAATGGGGATAGGGAACATCTCTGTCTCACCCCTTTCCTGATGTTTACTTCTCTACGTTCCTGCTCTAATTCTATTATTCCTGTTTGCTCTTTGTATAAGCTATGTACTATCCGTCTAACCCTATAACTCATAATAATCTATAGAAACACTGTGGCACAATTTGAATAAAATAAAATGAAAAAACCCTTACCACAAAAAATATTTAAAATACCAGATACGTATTTCGACCACTATGTGGTCATCATCAGTAGGAAATCTGTAATTAAATAATAATTAGCTGTTGTTCTGGAACACTTCAGAGGATATTCTCCTCACCACTTAGGCTGAAGTGAACCTTCCCAACATACAATTTACTATATTGTTGCTTTAAACACTATCGAGATATTCCTCACCCGCAGGCTGGTGTTACAACAAACAAGTGAATTCACTTGTTTGTTGTGAGTAACACCAGCCTGCGGGTGAGGAGAATATCCTCGATAGTGTATAAAGCAACAATATAGTAAATTGTATGTTGGGAAGGTTCACTTCAGCCTAAGTGGTGAGGAGAATATCCTCTGAAGTGTTTCAGAACAACAACTAATTATTATTTAATTACAGATTTCCTACTGATGATGACCACATAGCAGTCGAAATACGTATCTGGTATTTTAAATATTTTTTGTGATAAGGGTTTTTTCATTTTATTTTATCCTATAACTCATTCCAATCTTTTTGAGTATTTCGAACATTTTTTTCCATTTTACATTGTCAAATGCTTTTTCCAGATCTACAAACCCTATATACACGCTTTCCCCTTTTTCTATTGTTTTCTCCATTATCACCCTCAGAGCTAAAATAGCCTCCCGTGTTCCCCTGTTTCGCCTAAACACAAATTGGTCTTCTCGTAGTATTTCTTCAGCCCGTTTTTCCATTCGTCTTTGTACAATTCTAGTTAATATTTTTGATACGTGTGAGGTCAAACTTATTGTTCGAAAATTTTCACATCTATCCGCGCCTTTCTTTTTTGGTATAGTTACTATGATGCTACGTTTGAAATCTTTGGGTATCTCGCCTGTTTCATACATATAGTTTACAAGTTGGAAGAGACGTTCTGTTACTGCTTGTCCAGCGGCTTTTAGAGTTTCTGCTTGCACCTTATCTGTACCCGGCGCATTATATACGGTTCTATATCCCTAAAATTGATTCTAATTAGTTTGTATGCTTCATCTGTCTTTCCTACTTCCATCTTAGTTTGTACCTCTTTGCACTTTTCGTCAATCCATTGTTCTTTAGCTTTCCTGCATTTGCGAATAATTTCCCATTTTATGACTTTGCATCTCTGTTTTCCTGTTTCGTCTGATTTATTTTTGTATTTTCGTCTTTCTTCTATTAAATGCAGGATATCATTTGTTATCCATGGTTTCTTATTTTCTTTTTGTGTATACCCCAGAATATCTCTGGCGCCATGTCGAGGCTGGATTCAATGTTATTCCATTCTGTTTCTACTTCCTTAGTATCAGATATTTTCCCGATCTTTGAGCAATTCATTTGACCTTTTTTGAATCTTTCTTAAATATCTTTCTCTTTTAGTTTCTGTAGGTCCAAGTGCCTTTTTCCGTTTCTTTTTTTCAAATTTTTAAATTTAAGTGCGGCCTTCATAATTACGATGTTGTGGTCAGTGTCTATATTTGCTTCTGGGTAGCTTCTACAGTCTTTTACTTGATTCCTAAACCGTATTCTAACAAGAATGTAATGTATTTGATATCTTCCTATATCTCCTGGCATCTTCCACGTATATCGTCTTCTAGCATGATGTTGAAATAATGTGTTTGTAATGATTAAATTGTTCTTGTCGCAAAATTCTACCAGCCTATTTCCTCTGTCGTTTCTAGTGCCTAAACCAAATAAACCTACTATCGCTCCTTCCCTACCCTCACCTACCACTGCATTAAAATCCCCCATAATTATTAAATTTTCATGTCCTTCTAGGTGTCTTAATATGTCTACGATATCTTTGTAGATCGCTTCTACCTCTTCGTCACTGTAGCTAGAGGTGGGCATGTATACTTGCATTACTACTGTGTTTACTGGTTTAGATTCTAATCTAACCATGAGTACGCTTTCATTCTTTTGTAAGTAATTTTCTACACAGTATCCTATCTTTTTCCGCATAACTATACCCACACCCAAATTTCCCTCCTCTGCTCCTGTATGAATTACCCTGAAGTCTCCACTCCAAAAGTCCCCCGCCTCTGGCCACCGAACTTCGCTGATCCCTACTATGTCTAATGATAACCTATTCATTTCGATTTTTATGTTCTCTAGCTTACCTACTTGCTTCATACTTCTAACATTCCACGCTCCGACTCGCAAAATGTTACCGACTCTTATTCTTAACTTTCCGATCGCATCCTCCGAAGAAGTCCCCTCCCGGAGATCCGAATGGGGGACTATTTTAACTCCGGAATCTTTTACCCCCAGAGAATGCCATCATTTTATTATAATTTAGGTACGCTGTGTACTTGGTGGACCCGGGAACTAACCACCAAGCGGGCAGAAACGCGTAACCTGAGGCGCCGCTATCAACGCGCCTCGGGAGAAATAAGAGAACAACGGAGAATAGAATATAATCAAAGTTACAGCGAATATAAAATATTAATAGAAGAAACGCGAACGAATAAATTTAAAGAATTCTGCACGCAAAACTCACAGAAAGAACCCTGGGGAACCGCATACCGCGTAATTAGAGGAAAACAACAAAAAATCGCGCTCAGTAATATAAAGAAAACAAATGGCGAAAACACGGAAGGTTTTAAAACCACAGCGGAATATTTACTAGAGAAATGTTTCCCATAGGATAATCCCGAGGGGGATGAAGGGTCGCACGATTTAGTACGTCGGGAAGCTGCAGAAGCGCAAGGAACAGGTGCCGATAAAGCAATCCTAGTTCACGAGGTCGTCAGGGCTCTTAGGAGGATGAACCCTAAGAAGGCACCAGGGCATGATGGAATCACCTCAGACGTAGCTCTGCAGGCGTGCCTGTTAGCCCCGTGTATCTTTGTTGGGTTGTTTAATCTTTGTTTAGAAAGGGGCGTTTTTCCGCGTTGCTGGAAAATCCAGAATGTAAAATTTATACCCAAACCTAAAAAGACGGATACGTCAGATCCGGGCAGCTATCGTCCAATTAGCTTGCTGGGGAAAGTTTTAGATCGCGTTATGACTACGCGTGTTGAGCACCTAGTGCGAGACAGCGGCGGTTTTAATAACCGACAGTTTGGTTTCGTGGAGGGCAAGTCGACTATCGACGCGTTAGAGTTCGTTGTCGGGGAAATTAAGCAGGCAAGAGATGCTAAAGAGTACTGTGTCGTTGTTACTTTGGACATTTCAGGAGCATTTGATGCTGCCTGGTGGCCATTAATCGTTTGCGAGTTAGATCGTAGGGGTTGTCCGCGAAACTTGATGTCTTTGGTCAAGAGCTATTTCTCGAGGCGATTGGCACAGGTCGAAATTACGGGTGAAGTTCTGTCGCGTGAGGTGGAAAGGGGATGCCCGCAAGGGTCATGTTCTGGTCCCACATTTTGGAAGTTGTTGTATGAGAGCATCTTTAGGGTCAAGTTGCCCACAGGATGCTCAATCGTTGGGTTTGCAGATGACACGCTTTTAATTGTAAGATCGAGATTGCTAAGGGATATGCGCACAAAACCGAACGAGGCGCTTAATAAATTACACGAATGGGGTCGCAGGCGGTAAAATTAAAATTTAACACGGCGAAGTCAGAGGCGCTTTATTTCGGCACGAAACCAGGACAGAGACCTCCTAGGTTAGAGCTAGGAGGGGAGAAAATCCCGTTTAAAGATTGTATTACCTACCTCGGCGTCAAGATCGACAATAAATTAAATTGGAAAGCGCACGTACAATACGTAAAAATTAAGGGCGGCGAAATATCAAATAAAATGATGACGGCGGCTAAAATAAAGTGGGGTTTCAGGGGCGAATCGCTGAGGACGGTTTATACCGGAGCAATTGAGCCAGCAATACTGTACGCCGCTTCTGTATGGGCAGAAGGTTGTAAAGTTCGGGAGATGCGTCAATTAACGAGCGTACAACGCATAACCGCGGTAAAAGCGTCGAGGGCGTACAGGACCACCTCCACGGAGGCTGTCCTGGTGATCAGTAGGACTCTCCCTATCGAATATGTCGTTAGGGAGATTAGAGATAGGCGATTAATAAATATAGGAAAAGGGCGCGAAATTATCGAAGATCTTAATCTTGGTAATAGGGAAATTGCAAAAAAGATCGTTGTATCTGAGTTGGGGCACCCGGCTGATATTAGAGGAATCGAGTTTGTCGAAGGTGATGAGGACGCGATGGGTATCAGAATTTATACGGACGGTTCACGTATGGACGATGGGCAAGCAGGCGCGGCGTTTGTCGTGTATAAGCAGGAAAGGGAGGTGTTTCGGTTTCAAACCAAACTCGCGAACTGGTGCACTATCTTCCAGTGCGAATTGGTAGCCATACGAGAGGCTATCGATTACGTAATAAACCATACGGGCAGAAACGAGTATTATATAATCAGTGATAGTAAATCGGCGCTGACGGCTTTAACAAACATGAACACCTCGACAGACCTCCAAGCGGACGTCTGGAGGATAGCGCGTACGGCGCTCGAGTTTCGACGTTTAAAGTTCTGTTGGGTCAGGTCGCACAATGGTAACGTAGGAAACGATAGGGCTGATGAATTAGCTAAAGAAGCCGCGACGGGAGACTTTCGAATATCACATTCGTCAATACCGAAATCTTTGATTAAAAGAAAGCTGCGCGAAAAATCAATTCGACAATGGGAAGAGAGGTGGAACAACGCTATCACGGGCAGGTTGACCCACAAATTCATACCGAGCATAGAAGCTAGAGGTAGGATCGAGGTTAAGCTCGATCACAAAATGGTGCAGTTGATAACAGGGCACGGCGCCCTGAAGGCGTATTTACAAAGGTTCGGGCTAACCAACAGCGACCGCTGCGAATGCGGTGAGGACGCGGAAAGCGCAGAGCACGTGCTCTTCGACTGCCCGCTTGAGGCGGGAAATCGTGGGTTGGCTGATAACAAACTAGCTATCTTAGGTCTGGCATGGCCAAAGAGCCTAGAGGAAGTCGGGGAAGTGGTTAACCAGAAGGCGTTCTGGACAGCCTTAAAAGAATTCGCGGGAAGGGCGCGAGATTAGACAATGATAACCACGTGTAAAATTCGGTGGGGTCGGTGGGAGAATTGGAAAATTTTAGATTGACTTGGCGTGAGTAAGGATACGAGCATAGATATAACCAAAACCTGATATTAAAAATTAAAAAAAAAAAATAATAATAATAAAATAACATGATAATTATACCCAAATGTCCAATATGCACAAGAAACCCCCACACCATTAATACAATCACTGCCTATCTTCATAATTATGTGCGGAAAATCGGGAATAAATAATAACAAATAAACAATAACAAATAAATCAGAAACCCTCATTAAATTAAATCAATAAAATAAACAAAGATAATAAAATAGAGTGAAACCGCGCATCCCCCCAGGACTTAAAAGTGAAGTAATAGTGATAGTGATTGTGATCCCCCCCCCAGAACATTTAGTGCATACCCACCAGGACTTTAGCAGTGCACCCCATCTTACCCTTAGAAGTAAGTTACAGTTAGATGTAAGCAGACGACCAGATCTTCGGGTGCTGGAGAATTTTATCATGGAGGTAAGACTTAAATTGTGGCGGTTGTACTCGCACAAGCTTTGATTTACATTAATTAGTAGTTTTTGAAATAATTTAACAAGCACGTTTTGTGAGTAATGGCGCTAGCCGACATAATGCTTGTGCCAGTGCACCTGATAAATAGGGTGATGCTTTTGCTTTTTTGTGCACTGCTATATGCTTAACGCTTATTAGACATTTATTTATATATTTATTTATATTTTATATTTACACTTTATATTTATTTATTTATTTATTAGCATGCATTGTAGCATTTTGTGGCATATTTATTTTGTTTGACGTTCTGTCGCCATATTGGTTGCAGTATATATTTGGGAAGGAAGAGTAGAATAGTGAAGATTGTAATCATAATACAAATCAGTTAGGGAATGATAGGCAAAGCTAGGGATGAATTTAAATTAGTTAGCTAGATTTGGATAGTTTTAAGACGACCCTTCAGGTCGCACTGGTAAGCAGAGCCGGCGTCTGCTATCCGGTATTACGGATCCCTCCCCATCTTATTTTTGCTTGTGTCTTGTTGATCGGGTACACTCCAAAGTCAGCGCTTGGGATACCATTATTTACAACCCTGTTTTTAGTTTTGTTTCAGTTGGTCAGATTTTTATGTTTGTTAGATTGTTAGAGCTTGTTAGGTTTGTTAGATTTTTAGGTTTGTTAGATTTTTATTTAGTTTTTTATTTAGGGTGGATTAACTACGAAGTCAGAATTAATCAGAAGCACGATTATTTTCGCGTTTAAACCCAATGTAGTACCTCCGGGTGGAGCATTGGGGACGTGGCCACAAGTATAGCGGCCCTAATTCAAATTATAATGTGTACTTTGGAGGTAATGTGGTGGTTTCCCGTTGCCTTCCACATCGCGGTAGTGTGTCTTATACTGCCATACCGACCCCTATGGTCTCTGCCAATCTAAGTACCGAAAGAGCCGCTGCCCTCTTGCGGTGACCTGTCTTAGTCTGGTTCCTCACTAACGACCCTACTACTTTAGTTGGACCTGTAGTTTGGCTCTTTAGCTCATTAGAACACGCAAGCCATTTCACCTGTTCTAGTAATCTAGAACTTCAACAAGGTGCAGGTCCATTCGAAATGGATTTAGGTGTTACAAACAATATATCGAAAATACATGATTTTTATTATTGACGCAAGTTAAGACAATCTGTTTGCCATTACATTAAAAACTGTAAAGCTTGTGGTGCACAAGAGTTCACAACAAGTTCGTCCTGGTTTAATGGGTACGTTTTAATCTTATCTCCAATCAATTAGATGCATTTCCCAACAAAAATATTTTAACATATTGTTGCGAGCTACTACTAGGCAACCCATCAAACACACAAGCGCTGTAGACTCTGCATACTTTTCAGGATACGAGAATTCTTCTAGCAATCAATTACATACAAACGCTCTAGGCACAGCGTATTCTCAAGGATTCCAGAATTCTTCTAGAAATTACGGGAGCATGAGTCATCCTTGTAATCCAGAGTATATATAAGACCGCTAATGAATGCAAGAGTCAGTCTATTCTTGAATGTCTAATATAAATTATATCGTGTACAGTAAGCGTAGTTGAGCTTTTAGAATATATACATAAATGATATGCTGTGTCTAATGTACATGCAGCTTGTAGTGTACATAAATAAATAGAAGTGTATAAATAAATAGTTGTGTTAGTGGTTAATGGACTTATGGTAGAGGAGTTAGTTTAAGAAGATATTAGTGCTTGTCAATTCATTAGTGTAGTAGTGCTTCATTGTTAAGTGGACTGAAAACATCTATAAATAAGGCATATACTGTTAATTAGACTTGTGAACAGTAAGTAATAAAGACGTTTGTTATTACTTGTTTTAAATTAAAGAAACGCGGTAGTATTAGCCCGCTACATTGGTGTCAGGCATTTGTGGGGTATATAGTGATTAATTTAAAACACAAGTCTAAAGACATTAAGTAGTTTGTATATGCCAGTTACAAGAAATCGAAGTAAAATGGAGGCAGAAACTTTAATGAACTTCCTTAAGGATTTTAAATCCGAAATGCAAGTGACACTTACTGAAAATGCTATAAAAATAGATGAAAGGTTTACTGAAAACGCTAAGATGATGGAAAGGTTAAGTGAAAATGCTGCCAAAGTGGAAGAAAAGTTGAATGAAAGTACATACACGTTAGAACAAAGATTAAAGGAAAGTTCCATTGCCTTGAAAGAAGATTTAACTGAACAGGTAAAAACAGTTGAGCAAAAGTTGGATAATAAATTGGTAAAAATGGAAGAAGATGTGATGAGACTTCAAGAACAAATGATTTCACTAACAACGCGACCACTTGAATTACCAAGCCAAGTTGTTAATCAGAACATTCCAGAAATAAGAACCATGGAAAGAAGCGAGTCCATACCGTCTAAATTTAAAGTGAAACCACCCACATTCGATGGCAAAACACCCTGGCCCACATATTTGAAACAATTTGAAGCTGCTGCAATAGCCAACGGTTGGTGCGACACAGAGAAGGCTATCTCCTTAATAGTGGCCATACGGGGGGAGGCTCTTAACATCTTACAAACAATTCCCGATCACCAGCAGAATGATTACGGCCTCTTAACATCAAAGCTTGAGATGAGATATGGAGATGCCCACCTTCAACAGGTTTACCACGCACAAGTTAAGAACCGCTCGCAAAAGACAAGTGAAAGCCTGCAAGAATTCGAAGCTGACATCGCCAGATTAGTTAGATTGGCATATCCAACGGCACCAGAGAGTTTCCTCGAACAACTGGCTGTACAAACATTTGTGGATGGCGTTAAAGATGGCGAAATACAGCAAGCGCTAAGATTAGCACGGCCAATAATGTTAGATAATGCACTGGCCCATGCGCTTGAATTTGAAGCAGCTAAGCAGACATCACATAGGGTGAGTCACAGAGTTCGATCTGCCTTAGAGGAACCTGGTCAAGCTCAGAACAGCATAGATGAAATAATCAACCGTGTGTTTGAAAAGCGAAAGGCGGAAAGGCTGAAAAGACAACGACCGCGGAGATGACGTCTACGATGCTGGAGCTGCGGTGAAGTTGGCCATATGCAGAGACGCTGTACTCAACCAAAGAAACAACCGGTTGTGCCAAAACTGGTCCATGTAAAGGGGCGAACTTCGACAGCACAGCGTAGTGCCCCGGAGATTATCATCCGTGCTGCATCGTCGGTGGAAAGTCTGGACAGCATTTATATCGATGGTAGAATTAATGGTAGCGTTGTCCGATTACTTGTAGATACAGGAGCGACAAGAACTATTGTGAGACCAGATTTGGTTGGTCGTGGAAAAGTGCTACCTGTATCGGTGTGTCCCCGAACGGCAAGTGGTGAGAAGATTGGTACTCACGGAGAGACTGCCGTTATGTTGACAATTGGGGACAAATTAATTAATCATCGAGTGTTGGTAGCTGAAATTACAGAGGAAGTGATCTTGGGAATGGATCTCATGGGAGAATATGGGTTTCATGTAAACATGAAAGAAAATGTGCTTCGGATAGATGATGATGAGATTCCATTTCAAGGTAGGAGTAACCAGACGATGCAAGTTCGAATGATTTGTGATATGAAAATACCCGAGAAGGCGGAAATGATAGTAATGGGACACCCGGATGGTACGCTCCGGGAAGGACAAGTATGCATGATGGAAGCAACTGAATCGGGAATGGGTCAGGAGGGACTTCTGATTGGAAGAACGCTGGTAAAGTCTCGAAATATGGTACCAGTAAGGGTGCTGAACATTAATCCCCATACAGTGACCCTGAAGAAAGGCATGATTGTGGGAAGTTGCATTCCAGTATGTCATATTAAACGTTGTGTGGACGACACGAAAAATAAACCAACCAACGGTTGCTCACAGAAATTGCTGGATATGTTGATACCCTCGTGTCAAGGATTAAATGGCGACCAACTGGGCAAGGTAAAAGAGCTGGTCGGACGATATCGAAATGTGTTTGCACTGGATGATAGTGAGAAAGGAAGGACGAATGTTGTGCAACACAAGATCAATACTGGAGATGCGCAACCGATAAGACAACACCCCAGGCGGCTTCCTTTGGCAAAACGTAAGGAAGCCGAGCAAATTATTACTGACATGGAAGAACAGGGAGTAATTGAACCCTCGAATAGTCCATGGGCATCCCCGGGTAGTGCTTGTCAAGAAAAAGGACGGGTCGACAAGGTTTTGTGTAGACTACCGGCGGCTTAACAATGTGACAAAGAAAGACAGCTATCCCTTGCCCAGAATTGATGACACCTTGGATACTCTATCCAAATCCAAATGGTTTTCGACCTTGGACTTGAAAAGCGGATACTGGCAGGTGGGCTTGGAGCCAAACGATAAAGAAAAGACTGCGTTCACAATTGGAACTGGATTATGGCAGTTCAAGGTCATGCCGTTTGGATTATGCAATGCTCCTGCTACTTTTGAACGGTTGATGGAGTCGATACTGCGTGGACTGTCTTGGAAGACTTGCCTGGTGTACCTAGACGACGTGATAGTGTTAGGTCGGTCTTTTGAAGAACACCTTAAGAACCTAGAGGAGATATTCCAAAGATTACGGGGGGCAAACCTTACATTGAGCCCCAAGAAGTGTCACCTGTTTGGAAAAGAGGTGAAATACCTAGGACATGTCGTTTCGGAGACCGGAATAAGAGCTGACCCTGACAAAATAAAAACGGTACAAGAGTGGCCTACACCAACAGATATACACCAACTACGCAGTTTTCTAGGATTGTGCACATATTACCGACGTTTTATACTTGGGTTTGCAAACATTGCCAAACCGTTAACAAAATTAACCGAAGATGGACAAGAATATGATTGGAATGACGACTGCCACAGAGCATTTGAACAACTGAAACGGCTACTAGTTACAGCACCAATTTTGAGTTATCCACGGATGGAGGAAATTTGTGTTGGATACCGATGCCAGTAACACAGCTATAGGAGGCGTTCTTTCTCAAGTGCAGGACGGACAAGATAAAAGTTATTGGGTATTTTAGCAAAGTCTTGTCGCGGCCGGAAAGAAACTATTGTGTGACAAGAAGGGAGCTGTTGGCCGTCGTCAAATCCGTAGAGCACTTTTATAAGTACTTATACGGCCGTAAATTCCTGTTGAGAACAGACCACGCTACATTAAAATGGTTATTGCAGTTTCGAAATCCTGAAGGGCAAGTGGCAAGGTGGATAGAGCGGCTGCAGGAATATGACTTTGATACAGAACATCGTGTAGGAACTAGCCATCGGAATGCAGACGTTCTATCAAGGAGACCTTGTCCGGTGGACTGCAATCATTGCTCCAAGATGGAAGAGAAAATAAGTGTCATCCATAGAATGACGGTAACCGATGATACTTGGCAACCCAAAAGAATGCGAGAAGACCAGGAGAATGACGCCGAATTGGGACGTATTATTGAGTGGAAAAATAGAGGACAACGACCAGCTTGGGAAGAAATTAGTATTTTAAGTAGGAGCCTGAAGGCATACTGGGCACAGTGGGACTCCTTGATGATGGAAAATAGAATCTTGAAACGACGCCTGGAATTTGAAGATGGCACTGAGAGACTTCAAGTGATTGTGCCGAGAAGCAGAGTGCCGGAAGTGTTGCAGCACTTGCACGACGGTATTTCCGGAGGGCACTTTGGCGTGAAAAGAACTCTCGAAAGAGTGAGAGAAGGATTCTATTGGGTGAACTGCAAAGAAGATGTGAAGGAGTGGTGCCGGAAATGTGAATTGTGTGCCTCTGCAAATGGCCCGGTCTCAAAACGGAAAGCCCCAATGAGACAGTATAACGTGGGGAATCCTTTTGAGAGGGTAGCCATTGCTATAGCTGGTCCGTTTCCTGAATCAGAGAAAGGAAATAAATACATCTTGGTTGCAATGGATTATTTTACCAAATGGCCGGAGGCATATGCTATACCTAACCAAGAAGCCGAGACGGTTGCAGATGTACTAGTCAGGGAGTTGTTTTGTCGTTTTGGAGTTCCGTTGGAATTACACTCCGATCAAGGTCGAAACTTCGAATCAGCATTGTTTCAAAATGTCTGCAAGCATCTTGGAATCAGGAAGACTAGAACCACGCCACTTCATCCCCAATCAGATGGAATGGTTGAAAGAATGAACAGGACGTTAGGGAAGTACCTGGCCAAAGTTGTCTCTGAACATCAACGAGACTGGGACCAATATCTGCATTTGTTCCTACTGGCGTACCGATCTTCGGTACACGACAGCACAGGATACTCGCCCGCTTGCGTAATGCTAGGACGTGAACTGCGGCTACCATGTGATCTTCAGTTTGGATTTAAACCTGGAGAAGAGATCGCCGGTGAAGATTACGTTAGTAAGCTTCGTGAAAGATCAAATAGTATTCACGAAAGCGTCCGAAAGAATATACAGGCAGCAAGCGATCGAATGAAATCACAATATGACACGAGAGCGCAAGAAGGTGGTTATCAACCTGGAGATTTAGTGTGGTTGTACAATCCACAAAGAGCACAAGAGCACCAGAAGAGTATTCCCTTGCACATTGCGTAGCTCAAGATCTGGAAATGTCAAGGGGAATAGCTGTTGTTTTCAAGAAAAAGTTTGGATGTGTGGATGAATTAGTACAACAGCGGCCAACTGTAGGAAAAGCTTTGGTTCTTCAAGATAAAAATCGTTATGTTTACTATCTGGTCACCAAAAATTCTTCATGGCAGAGACCTAGTTATGGACATCTATGGGAGGCTTTGCTAAATCTTAAGGCGCAGATGATGGAAAATGGAGTAACGAGACTAGCGGTGCCCAAGCTGGGCTGTGGACTGGATCGCTTGGATTGGAGGATAGTCCGAAATATGCTAGAAGTAGTTTTCCAGGGAACCAACATCCAGGTCCTTGTTTGTTGTTTTCAACCGGTTACCTACCAAGACCAAGAAAAGAGTGTTGACTGTTATTTCCAACGACGTGGTGGATGCACCAGAGGAGATAGCTGCCGATACCGTCATAAGTCATCCAATTGGCGCCAAAATGTATCTACAGTTACGAGACGTAACGGTTTTAAAGAGGGGGTAGTGTTGCGAGCTACTACTAGGCAACCCATCAAACACACAAGCGCTGTAGACTCTGCATACTTTTCAGGATACGAGAATTCTTCTAACAATCAATTACATACAAACGCTCTAGGCACAGCGTATTCTCAAGGATTCCAGAATTCTTCTAGAAATTACGGGAGCATGAGTCATCCTTGTAATCCAGAGTATATATAAGACCGCTAATGAATGCAAGAGTCAGTCTATTCTTGAATGTCTAATATAAATTATATCGTGTACAGTAAGCGTAGTTGAGCTTTTAGAATATATACATAAATGATATGCTGTGTCTAATGTACATGCAGCTTGTAGTGTACATAAATAAATAGAAGTGTATAAATAAATAGTTGTGTTAGTGGTTAATGGACTTATGGTAGAGGAGTTAGTTTAAGAAGATATTAGTGCTTGTCAATTCATTAGTGTAGTAGTGCTTCATTGTTAAGTGTCCTGAAAACATCTATAAATAAGGCATATACTGTTAATTAGACTTGTGAACAGTAAGTAATAAAGACGTTTGTTATTACTTGTTTTAAATTAAAGAAACGCGGTAGTATTAGCCCGCTACAATATGTAACTCTTAAATTACAAGATACAAAAAAACTGCCAACATAATGACGTCTATTTTGTTTTTCAGAAATAAATATTTTTATCATAACACTATAAAATTCATATTTTATAAAATTATCTAATAATATCACAGGTTTTAGGTTTACAATTACTCAAACCGAATTTCTAAATAGTTTACACATTTACAAAGTTGTTAGTTCAACAATGATTTGTCAGATCTGGCATACCACATACATTTCCATAAAATAAATTAGCTAAATTTTTAATTATAGAATAAGAATTAACGAGTTTTTTCCCACTTTTATACAAGACAAATTTGTTGTAAATCACTACTCGAAGAAATTTTTAAAAAATATTTCTTTAGTCCAACCTTATAAATGAGAAGAACAAACAAAGGAAAGTTCTAATTTTTACAAATTTTAAAAGGGAATTTACTTAAGTTATTTTTTTTTTAACAAAAAATCTTAAATTAAAGAATTGAAATTTCAATTATAATTTATTTTACGAAGAAATTCCTATGGACTGAAAAGACAGTACTTTTACGTCTAATTAGGATAATGGGTGAGTAGACGTCTTAAGCCCTAAGGAAAGTTGTTTAATACAACCGGCTTTTCATAAATCCTGTAAAAAATTCAGCAAAAGAATAAATCACTTGCCCTTAATAGCAAGTTGTGGATAGTCACTCTGATGAAACAACTCTGTGGTGTTGCAGGATTTTATTAGATGGAACCATAAAAGTTTATTGACATCAATTGCATTGCACATTCTCCTGTAAAAATTCATACTATTTCAGACCACATCTTGGAAGGGCTAAGCTGTATTAGGATTCTTAGGTTTTGTGCATCAACGACTTCATTATGGGTGTCTCGAAGGATGGAATAGAAGTGACCAAATTATCAAAATGACTATAAGAACGATGGGTTCCGGAAAACCCTATCTACACAGAACTATGTGAAGAAGACAAATACCTAACAGAACCAGGACAGACAACCAGCTATATTTATAAAACAACACGGAAAACCTTGAAATATTTGAGAATAATAATGTATTTACTTACAATTTCTAATGTTAAATTTTAAACAATTACCTTGAGGTTTTGACGATGTTCACAGCAAGATTTCAAACACTTGAAGTATATAATTTGTTATTACAAAGAAGTATGGAATTTAACCTTGCAATAGAATTAACAGGAAATAACGGATTGTTTATTGTTTTCCATCTGGAACTAAAAATTTACAATGAACACAAAAATTTATTTTTTAGGATTTCAAATAAATAATGTAGCAAATTTTTTCATGTTTCTTTTTTTATAAAAAATGGTTACAAGGCCTGGTTGGTTTTTGCATCTCGGCTGGAGATCGTGGGCTAGTGGATTCTTCTGCATTTTTCCTCGACGACCAAGCACAGGTATTTTTTATTTAGATACAGGAAGATGGTAATAAGGGAAGGATCACTTCACCGACTCACTTCACCACACATGTCCATATTCGTTCACGGTCGATAGTCAAGTCCCGTCCTTTTAGAGCTTTAGTTCTCACCAACTATAGTTCCATCCGCACAATTTTTGTTCTCCTGCACTAAAACTGTTAAACGCAGTTGCATTTTTATGGCCTGCAAATGCAACACTTGCGATTTTTTACACCACAAATCACAGGCTAATGTCCTGAAATGTGTCAGAACCTAATATTCAAGGGATTTACTACCTAAAAAAAGTGCAACAATCGCCTTAAAGCTTCAAAAAGAAATAATCTCTTTGTACGAAATCTCACAAGCATGACAAACTTAAATTAAATTTGTCTGGTTTTTAAAACCATATCAATATTTGGGATACCAGGAAACGGTTAACTCAACTAAGCGTGCAAAGGTTTTGTTTGCCACTACACTGACTGCACAAATGTGGTCAACAGCTTGAGATTCAACCACTTAAAGTTAGCACTTAACTTCACTATAAATCTAAATACAAAGTTTATTTTCATATTGGTTTACGAATGCATACAAATTTTCAATAATATCTTTCAAAATATTTTCTTAAGCTAAACAAATTGCTTGCTGGGCTTTTAATAGGATAAGGCAAAATATGATGCAGCAGCGCAAACGTTAAGTTCACAAATTAGTCAGTGCTAGTGCATTTACGATACATAATTCTCTTAATCCTATCATATCAACTATAATATTAAAATACAAGTTAGATTTTTTTCACATTGCAATAATAAATCCTACATTTGGTCATAAATACCACAGGTTCGGAACAACAAATAAATGAACTGGTTTCTCAAAGGCATTTCACGAGAAAAATATAGATAATTTTTTTACCTAGGGTAAAACCAAGATTATAACAAAATTGCTTATTTATGTTATTATAAATATAACCATTTATTCGATGCCCTTATGATGAAGGGAAATCGCCGGTTTTCTGACTAAACTAGGGGTCTATTCCTCCAGTAGAGTTTATGAGGAGTGGTCGTGGGTTTCACAACAAAATTATTACTTTATGTACTGACTCTAAAATACAAAATAGGGGTGCAAAAGGGGCGCCATCAACTCCATGAAATATTAAAGCATGGATTACCCTAAGGGAGAACTTGGAAATCCTCAGGGGAAAAAATTGCTTTTACTGCAAACATGCAGGATTTGAAAAGAACAATCTTATTATAATAACGAAGGACGCAAGAGATACTCTTGCTACCTTATACAATAAAGAAAAAGAGTAGTTATTGATATCAAAAATTTAAGTATAAATAGTAAAGGGAAATTTAGATAACAAATTTCTTAAAAGCGCTGTTTGGTGTTTCTTCATTGAGTCACAGTCAATAACCTATTTTTATAAAAAGGTATATATTCTTTTTATCTTTTAACTCATTTATCTCTACCTTTTGGACGCATTTGTCCAAAATAAAACAATTGTTCGATTAAATCATATGATGGTTCTTTAATTAAATTGATCTTTTTTCTGTAGTAAAAATTTTATATACAAAAATGTACAACAATAAGGCAGTCTAATCGTTTAGACACATTTATTTAAATATAAAAACTTTGATAATTTGCACTAGGAATGAATCAAGATATCAACAATAAATTAAATAGGACCGTAAGGTTTCTAAATACCTAAAATGCACAGATCTGTTTACCTTGGTTTACAAATATCTGTTATATATTCAATGCTAAATAAATTAGTTTTCATAATTACTTTATGTGTTATTAAACTTGAAAGCAATACTTTTCCAGATTAAATAAAAAAAATCCATAACTTTAATTATTAGCAGTAATATCAAATGTAAGTAATGATTTAAATAATAGTGAAATCCAAACGATAAAAGGTCAATCGACTTCATTGTAAAACAAATAAAAAACGCTACCATTTAAGTTTCAGGTATTCGCCTCCCTGTCAAATTATATAAAACAGCTGTTGCCAGGTCAAGTCCTTATGCTACGCTTACCTTGGCAAGTCAGTTGTACTTTGAACTTCACTGTAACAAATACATTGTCGAGACCACATGTGATAACCTGCAATTCTTCGACAAACAAGTGACGTTAGCAAACTTCCACATCTGCGTTTACAAAGTATAAGCTTGAGTTTGTTCTTTTGAACTGATGACTAATTAAATGCATTATTGCGTATTATACTGAATTATTACTGGGAACCACTTACATCAATTTGTTGTACAATCCTTCGAAGTAAATCGAAACATAAAACCTATCCATAAAAGGAACTATTCAATGCGCATCATTTTTGACTCTTCTTTAACCTATGTTAAAGCGGGTTTATTTAACGGTAAATCGAAAAATTAAACATGATATTTGAACTTGCAGGTTCACAACCTTATAAGTTTGTGAATTAACGAAACTAAAAATCGATATAGGTGAGGGTGAGCGTTAGCTTGAGCGCTATAATAAAATTATTTAGTCTACTTTAATAATTATTTAACTTACTTACCGTTATTAGAAACAAACAAAAGTCAAGTGCATTCAGCACTTTATTACACCACCACGTTTATGGCCATGCATAGATTGCTAGCTCGGACCTTAATATTCTCCATGATGCTTGTAACTGCAACGAGTGGTCAAGCCAGACAGACTCTACTGTCAACGGGATGCGCACAAGGCACAAGAATCGTCTGACATTGGAAGTGCAATTCAAATGACCAACGTTTACGAACGGAGCTCAAACTATTATTATTAATTAATATACGCCTCGTGATTGGGCTACACAATACTGATCTGAACATTTATTAGCATCATAAAATTAATTGTTTATTTGAATAAACAGTGCAGTGTATTTTATTAATAAATTTATAAGCTTTTATAATCGTCAAAAAAAATGGTTACAAGATAAGGATAACATCTCCAAGATAATTGTAGAGAGAAAGATAAATATCTAACCATCTATGGGTTCGGGTATTATTTAAGGTATGATAAAGCCCGTAAGATATTTCAGATAAAGATAATTAACCAGTTATGGTCATATATAAATTAGATAAAATAAAATCCCTAAGATAACTTTACCATTTCGAATAGACCTGCACCTTGCCGAAGTTCTAAATCACTAGAACAGGTGAAATGGCTTGCGTGTTCTAATGAGCTAAAGAGCCAAACTACAGGTCCAACCAAAGTAGTAGGGTTGTTAGTGAGGAACCAGACTAAGACAGGTCCCCGAAAGAGGGCAGCGGCTCTTTCGGTACTTAGATTGGCAGAGACCATAGGGGTCGGTATGGCAGTCTAAGACACACTACCGCGATGTGGAAGGCAACGGGAAACCACCACATTATCTCCCAAATACACAGCGTACTTAAATTGTTAGAAACATGTTGGCATTCTCTGGGGTAAAAGATTCCGGAGTTAAAATAGTTCGCCATTCGGATCTCCGGGAGAGGACTACTTCAGAGGATGCGATCGGAAAGTTAAAAATAAGAGTCGGGAACATTCTGCGAGTCGGAGCGTGGAATGTTAGAAGTATGAAGCAAGTAGGTAAGCTAGAGAACCTAAAAATCGAAATGAATAGGTTATCACTAGACATAGTAGGGATCAGCGAAGTTCAGTGGCCAGAGGCGGGGGATTTTTGGAGTGGAGACTTCAGGGTAATTCATACAGGAGCAGAGGAAGGAAATTAGGGTGTGGGGATAGTTATGCGGAAAAAGATAGGATACTGTGTAGAAAATTACTTACAAAAGAACGAAAGAGTACTCATGGTTAGATTAGAATCTAAACCGGTAAACACAGTAATAATACAAGTATACATGCCCGCCTCTAACTATAGTGACGAAGAGGTAGAAACCATCTACAAAGATATCGAAGACATATTAAGATACGTAAAAGGACATGAAAATTTAATAATTACGGGGGATTTTAATGCCGTGGTAGGTGAGGGGAGGGAAGGAGCGGTAGTAGGTTTATTTGGTTTAGGCACGAGAAACGACAGGGGAAATAGGCTGGTAGAATTTTGCGACAAGAACAATTTAATCATCACAAACACATTATTTCAACATCATGCTAAAAGACGATATACGTGGAAGATGCCAGGAGATATAGGATAGATAGAGATAGAGATAGATAGAGATATCAAATAGATTACATTCTTGTTAGACAACGGTTTAGGAATCAAGTAAAAGACTGTATAAGCTACCCAGAAGCAGATATAGATACTGACCACAACATCGTAATTATGAAGGTCGCACTTAAATTTAAAAATCTGAAAAAAAGGAACGGAAAAAGGCACTTGGACTTAGAGAAACTAAAAGATAAAGATATTCAAGTAAGATTCGAAAAAAAGTCAAATGAATTGCTGAATGATATCGGGAAAATATCTGAAACTAAGGAAGTAGAAACAGAATGGGATAACATTAAATCCAGCCTAGACATGGCGGCCAGAGATATTCTGGGGTATACACAAAAAGAAAATAAGAAACCATGGATAACAAAGGATATCGTGAATTTAATAGATGAAAGACGAAAATACAAAATAAATCAGACGAAACAGGAAAACAGAGATACAAAGCAATAAAATGGGAAATTATTCGAAAATGCAGGAAAGCTAAAGAACAATGGATTGATGAAAAGTGCAAAGAGGTACAAACTAAGATGGAAATAGGAAAGACAGACGAAGCATACAAATTAATTAGAATGAATTTTAGGGATATAAAACAAGATAGCAAAAATATAAGGGACGCACAAGGAAACGTCATTATAGAAAACATAGAGAAAGTGAGTAGATGGCAAGAATATATAGGGAATTTATATGCAGGAGAGGAACTAACTGCATTAGAACAGGAATCGGACATTGAAAATGATGACTTGGGATATCCTATACTACGAGACGAGTTTGAATTAGCATTAAAGAGTCTGAAAAATGGTAAGGCGCCGGGTACAGATAAGGTGCAAGCAGAAACTCTAAAAGCCGCTGGACAAGCAGTAACAGAACGTCTCTTCCAACTTGTAAGCTTGTAACCTTTTTTATTTTTTATGGCCTCCACTAGTTGGATACAAATGAAGCCTTATTGGTTCGCAGCTAAGTCTGGGAATTACCCCAAGGGTGAGCAATGAGAAAGGGTGGGGGGATGGTCTAAACTCTACAATAAGCTAACATAAAAAGAAAAAGGGGGATTGAGCGCCACTGTATCTATATGGACGATAACACTAGAAATTCATTACTCCTATGAGAAGATACAGAAACTCATGGGATATAAGCACCATAAAAAACTTACAACTTACTGAACTAATGTATCTGTAAACCTCTGGAACATACTTACAACCTCTTCAATCTCGAAGACCCTGAAAGAAAAAATACACAACAAACTTTCTATTAAAAAGACACTGTTTGTGCTTTCCAATAAAAAAGCATACTAATAATTACAGGTGTATAATGTTAAGATTACCACACCAAAGATATTTAAATCAAAAATGAATACCTAGAACAAATCAGTTGTAGCATATGTGTTTTTTAAATTACTTCAGCATTCGTCTACTTTCATTATTCAAAGATTTATTTTCTTTAAAAAAATTTTAGTAAAATTAATTGTGCATGGAATAAAAAACTTGAGTCTAAAAATGAAATTTAATATAGTTTCTCTCTTTTCGTTTTTTTTCTAAATATGTTTACAAAAATGAAATAATAAGATTGGAGTCTTTATACATCTGCCTTGACATAACAAAACCTTAAGTTTAATAATATTTTATAACAAGTTTCTGATACCAAATACTCAGATCTGTTTATTGGCTTACATGTGTTTCACATTGAGTTTAAATTATTTCTAAAAAAATTAAATCACATGTAGCTAAATTGGATAAATAACATTTCAATTTATTCAAGTATAATGAGCTTGTTAAAATTTGACATCTGTAAGGAACTTTCTAGACAACAGGAAATGGACTTTAGAATCTCATCATTTTTAACATGTGAATGTTCTGCATATCTTACAAAATTATTGAAATAGCATTTCGTAACAATAATCCTCCACGCTGTTCTTTATGCACAAAATGTAGTATAACTAAGCAATTTTCGACTACAATTTATGTGAGCACACTCAAGGTCTCACAAACATAACAAAAAAAGGTTTGATACCTGTATTTAATAAAGCCGTCATCCCTAGTTATCAAACTGCGACGCACGTTTTCTGAAATCTGCTTACTAAATGGTTGTAACCAAACACCAAACAACAGCTGTAGTTTCTTAACAAACGAACATTGTCCCAGTCTCTTTATACGTATATCTAGTTAATTCATGTGTACTTCAAATGTATGTTACTACATCATGCGCTAAGGAAATAAAGATATTTTATAAATTATTTGAATAATGCGGTCTTACCGTTAACAAATACCGACTCGAACCATTTCAAAGGAGAAGCGTGATCAAGCGCCTTGCCGGTGTCACAGGAATAAAAATCTTCTCTGTGTCCCAAGACGACCAGCCCTCCTGCCTCTACTCCGGCACGCCTATTCTGAGGCCCCACTTATATAAAATTTGGGAGGACATCTGTAGATGATCCTGTCTAAGCTACATTCTCAAATACAAATGGCCGCTTTGTTCTTCATTCCTAGCAAGCACGGCGCCGCTTATCTGCGTGGCGCATCACCTCGTGACCGTAATCACGCAGGCGCTATCCTAATTTTAACGACTAGAAAGGGTATAATCCGCCTGTAAGTTAGGCAACACAAACGACCCGTTCCCTTTTAAATATGTTTTGTGAGCGTATATTATTATTAAATATTTCTGAGTAAAGCATTTAAGTTATTTAGACGGTCATGATTTCCTGTTCCATTGTGGAATTGTTTCTTTCAGATATAACAGTATTAAATACGAGAATTAAATACCACCGACTAAAATTGTACAGATGTGATTTTTGCAAAAATAGTGCTACAGAAAATATATTCATTACAAGCTATATGTATGAGACAGGCGAGATACCCAAAGATTTCAAACGTAGCATCATAGTAACTATACTAAAAAAGAAAGGCGCGGATAAATGTGAAAATTTTCGAACAATAAGTTTGACAGCACACGTGTCAAAAATATTAACTAGAATTGTGCAAAGACGAATGGAAAAACGAGCTGAAGAAATACTAGGAGAAGACCAATTTGGGTTTAGGCGAAACAGGGGAACACGGGAGGCTATTTTAGCTCTGAGAGTGATAATGGAGAAAACAATAGAAAAAGGGGAAAGCGTGTATATAGGGTTTGTAGATTTGGAAAAAGCTTTCGACAATGTAAAATGGAAAAAAATGTTTGAAATACTCAAAAAGATTGGAATGAGTTATAGGGATAGACAAATAGTACATAGCTTATACAAACAGCAAACAGCAGTAATAGAATTAGAGCAGGAACGTAGAGAAGTAAACATTAGGAAAGGGGTGAGACAGGGATGTGCCTTATCCCCATTGATTTTTAACTTGTACATAGAAGAGGCAATAAATACTGTCAAATGCAGGAAGACATTTGGAATTACTATGCAGGGATCAAAAATTGATATGCTTAGATTTGCAGATGATATTGCGGTATTAGCGTCTAGCAAGGAAGAGTTAGAAGCTGCTCTTAATGAAATGGAAACGGTTCTAACAGAGACATATGGTATGAAAATTAACAAAACTAAAACTAAAGTTCTAGTTTGCAAAGGTAGGGAAAATAAATCAAAAACAAGAATACAAGTATTTAACACGAACTTACAAGAGGTTAAGGATTTCTGCTACCTAGGAAGCCAAATAACGCAAGATGGGAAAAGCACAAAAGATATAAAACAAAGATTAAGCACGATGTTGTGCAACATTTAACAAGAAAAAGCAACTACTGTGCTCAAAGATCACAAACATAGAAACAAGGAAAAGATTGCTTAAAACATATGTGTGGAGCACAGCACTGTACGGCTGTGAAGCCTGGACAGTAGGAGAAGCGGACAAGAAAAAGGTAGAAACCTTTGAAATGTGGTGCTACAGACGTATGATGAAGATATCATGGACAGACAAAGTCAAGAACGAAGAGGTACTAAAAATGGTAGGGGAAGAAAGAAATATGTGGAAAAGAATAAAAAATAGGAGAGATAGGATGATAGGCCACATACTACGGCATGAGGGAATAGTGCGGAATATATTAGAAGCAGAGATAGGAAAAAAGAGAAGAAGAGGCAGACCTAGATTAGACTACTGCACACAGATAGTAAAAGATGTAGGCTGTAGAGGTTTCAGGGAGATGTGCAGGCTAGCCCAGAATAGAAATCAATGGAGGTACGCATCCAACCAATCCCAAGATGGCTAAACTAATGACGAAAAGATAACTGTGCTTAAACATGATGATTATTATAAGTAACTACAAGAATTGGTTGGGCAATATTCTCGAATAATGTTAAGTGTGTGAAAGGATTTACTGAAAAACCATTATTTCGGCAAATGTCTAAGTGTTGGGGGATCTTGGTAGCCACAGGTTGCTTCACCTCCTTCACTGAATCTCGGTAAAATAGGGTATAAAATTAGAAAACAATAGAAAGGAAACTAGCTGAATACACATGTTGTGTGAGAATTTCAGGGAACTATGTAGGCTAGCTCAGCTCAGAATATAAATAAGTGCCGATACGTGTCCAACCAGTTTTGAGACGGAAAACCTAATGACGAAAAAATAAGCGCAGATAAATCTGATGATTAGTATAAACAACTAGTTGTTGGTTGCGAAATACCTACAACTAATGTTGACTGTGCGAAAAGATAAATTGGAAAATATATTAAATCGCCAAATGGTTAAGTGTTGGGGGAACTTGGCAGCCACAGGCTGCTTACCTCCCTTCACAACCATTGAAGGTCGGAGAAATAGGGCATATAACGGTAAAACAATAGAAAGTGATCGAACTGCATGTAACAAGAAAGAACAGCGCCTATGAGGAAAGACAACAAACATAGAATAAGAAGAAAATTGTTGAAAGCATATGTGTGGAGCACAGCACAGTATGCCTATGAAATATGGGCAGTCTGAAACGCAGACAGAAAAACGGTAGCAGCCTTTTGAAATGCTGTGCTTCAGATGTATGAGGACGATAGCATGGACAGACAAAGATAATAACAAATAAGTTACAGAAATAGTAGGGGAACAAGCATATCTGGGGAAAAAGAGAAATAGTAGGGCGGAATACGTTCTAAGGCATTTTTGGGGAGTAGTATGTGATATATTACAAGCAGAGACAGGAAAAAGGAGGTAGATGTAGACCTAGATCAGACAGTTATAGATGCAAACTGTGCATATTTCAGGGAAATCTGTAGGTTAGTTCAGAATAGGGAACAATGATGGTACACGTCTAACCAGTTCTAGGACTGAAGACCTAATGATGATGAAGATAACTTTGAAGATAAAGATAAACACTAAACATTTACAATTTAACCTAATCATTAAAATAAAACAATGTACTAAGAAATTTTTTTAAAAAAAGAGCTAATGTAAAAACTAATTTTGGTTTGGGAGGCCCTATAGTTATCAAGGCACAATGTGGAATATAATTTGATCTTTGAAAATTTAAAACCATAAATGTTTATCAAATACATTCTTTACAGAAAACCGAAATTATTGAAGCTAGAGCAAAATTTCTTAAACATGGGTAAAAACATAAAATTTAACCTACTTTTTCACACAAGTAATCATCAT
The DNA here is from genome assembly GCA_036346225.1 of Platerodrilus igneus. Classification (NCBI taxonomy): domain Eukaryota; kingdom Metazoa; phylum Arthropoda; class Insecta; order Coleoptera; family Lycidae; genus Platerodrilus; species Platerodrilus igneus. The sequence continues at coordinate 7,821,585 of JARFIW010000999.1, read as the reverse complement.
CATTAGGTCTTCAGTCCTGGAACTGGTTAGATGCGTACCCTCATTGTTTCCTATTCCGAACTAACCTACACATTTCCCTGAAATTTGCAGTTTGCATTTATCACTATCTGCATGCAAAAGACTAATCTCAGTCTACCTCTACTTCTTTTTTCCTATCTCTGCTTATATATATATATATATATATATATATATATATATATATCCCGTACTATTCCCCAAAATGCCTTAGCACGTATTCTTCACTTCTATTTCTCCATTCTTTTTATGTTTTCCACAGACATCTTTCTTTCTCTACTATTTCTATAACCTATTTGTTATTGACCTTGTCTGTCCATGCTATCATCCTTATACATCTGGAACACAACATTCCAGAAGACTTATATCTCTTTATGTCTGCTTTTCGTACTCCCTATTTCATAGTCGTACTGTGCTGCGTCCCACGCTTATGGTTGCAAAGTTCCCCCAGCACTTGAATATTTGTCGAATTAATAGTTTTTCTAATATATCATTTCGCACAATCAACGTTAGTAGAAAATATTTCACAACCAACATCTGTATTTGCTTATAATAATCGTCAGATTTAAGTGCACTTATTTTTTGTCATTAGATTTCAGTCTTGAAACTAGTTAGACGCATACCTCCACTTATTCATGTTCTGAGCTAGCCTACACAGTTCCCTGAAATTCCCACAACAGCCTACATACAGTTCAGTTCCCCTTCTATTGTTTTCTAATTGTATGCCCTATTTCACTGATATTCAGTACCAAGAATCCCCCGACACTTGGATATTTGCTGAATTAATAGTTTTCCAGTAAATACTTTCGTACAATTAACATTAGTTGAGAATATTGCAAAAACAATACTTGTAGTTGTTAATACTAATCATCATGTTTAAATACATTTATTTTTTTTCGTCATTAGTGTTTTCATCTTGAGACTGGTTGAATGCATACCTCCATCAATTTCTATTCTGACCTAGCCTACACATTTCCCTGAAATTCCCAAATCCTGTCTGTATGGAATAGTCTAACCTAGCTCTACCTCTATTTCTCTTTTTTCCTATCTCTGCTTCTAATATATTCCACACTATTCCTTAATATTTTAGTATGTGACCTATCATCCTTTCTTTCCTATTTTTCACTCTTATCCACATATTTCTTTCTTCCCCTACCATTTCTAGTACCTCTTTATTATTAACTTTGTCTGTCCATGATATCTTCATTATATGTCTGTAGCACCGCAATTCAAAGGTTTCTACCTTTTTCTTGTGCGCTTCTCCTACTGTCCAGACTTCACAGCTGTACACATATGTTTTAAGCAATCTTTTCCTTGTTTCTGTTTGTTGTCTTTGAACACAGTAGTTGGTTTTTCTTGTTAAATCTAGCACGACCTTGTGCTAATCTTTGTTTATGTCTTTTGTGCTTTTCCCATCTTGCATTATTTGGCTTCCTAGGTAGCAGAAATCCTTAACTTCTTGTAAGTTCTCGTTACCTATTTGTATTCTTGTTTTTGGTTTATTTTCCCCTCCTTTGCACACTAGAACTTTAGTTTTATTTTTGTTAATTTTCATACCGTATCTCTCTATTAAAACTGTGTCCATTTCAATGAGAGCAGCTTCTTTCTTTGCTAGATGCTAATACTGCTATATCTGCAAATCTAAGCATATCAATTTTTTGTCCCTGCATATTAATTCCAAATGTCTTCCTGCATTTGACAGTATTCAATGCCTCTTCAATGTACAAGTTAAAAATTAATGGGGATAAGGCACATTCCTGTCCCACCCCTTTCCTAATATTTACTTCCCTGTGTTTCTGCTCTAATTCTATTACTGCTGTTTGTTCTAACACAAGTAGTAAGCAAAATAAATTATGGTAGTTTGATACACATCATAAACAATTTTCTTAACCAAATGACACAAACCATAACAATAAGAAAAATTACAATTCTACAAACTCACCGTTATTTAAAGAAGGAATGCTTATACCATAAACATTTCCATAAAGGAGTTGTTTACCTTACCCACTTGCAGACTCCAACAGCTGTGACATCCATCCTGTCCACATCACATTAAATTACAACAAAACTAAATATTAATCATAAATTTATCATGTACTAGTTAACATAAAACCAAACAATAAATCATGGGTAACTTAAGTTGAAGGCATTACTTGCTCGTTTGTAATTTAAACTCTTAATCATTCCGCGACCGTATGTTCAACAGTACAGTTCTAAGTTAATTCGTTGATAATAAAATACGACCTCGGAAATAACAAATTAACAAGTGATAAAACCAAAACAGGTATTGTTTTCTAAACATTCCTCTTCCTTTTATTACAGCTACATTAAATAAACCTAACCCAAACCACTTACCAAAACTACCTGAAATGTATCCTTTACCAACAATAACAGCCTCAACCATAAATCATTCAACCAGCCAAACAAAAAACCCACTCGCCCATCAGACAATAAAAGAAGGGACATATTCGAATGCAGTAAAAAGCAAAGCACCAAATGAACAAACATCTGCAAGCAGTTTCCGTCAAAAGAAAATGCGATTATATTAAATTCATTGCCAAACACGAAGTTAGAAGATTATCTAAATGCAATCACGGAAATAATAGATCCTAAAAATATAACCTTTGCATCAAGAATAGCAAACAACCGGATCTGTATTTATTTATCTACAAAAGAAGATGCTGACCAGTTTGTAAACAACCATCCTAATATAACAGTAAATAACACAGAAGTGGAAATACGTAAATTACTAACGCCGACCATAAGGGTGGTTATTTCAAATGTTAGCCCATCCATACCACACAATATAATAGAAGACGCACTTATTAAGCTAAATATAACTTTAACAGGCAAGATGTCATTTATAAAAGCTGCATTATCAGAAATAAAATTTAAACACATACTTAGCTTTCGTAGACAAATCTATGTTAAACAAACTGCAAATTTAAACATCCCAGAATCAATAATAGTATTATTTGAAGAAACCCCTACAGACTATTTTTATCTACAGAAACATACTGCTATACATGTAAACAAACCGCCATTCAACCTCAAGCTGTGAGGAACATAATATACAGAGTGAAACAAAACAACCTGAACAAATAACAAACCTAAATGAAACAATAAGAAATAAAAGACCAAATCAGTCACCTGAAAGTACACCTACAGAAGAACTAAATGAAACTTACATTGAACATCAAATAAGAGAAGCAACACAAAAGAAAAACAAGAAACCAACCAAGAATCAACCCTGTCGAATTTATCACAAACCAAACGGACAAACAAAAACAAAAAAGGATCCTACAATTAAAAAGAAGAACTTGGAACAAACTGAATCCCCAAAACACAATACAATAAAGGAAATCATAGAAAGTGATCCAGCCAAATACATTATCTCATTCGACGAATTTCAGGACTTTCTAGAAAACACGATCGGAACACAAAAATACTAGAATTAAGTAAAAACTATACCAAAGATACAAACCAACTCATACAAATGATGCATGAAATCCAAAACAATACTGATGACAAAAAATAAAACAACAATAACAAGAATAACTAAAAAATGGAGGAACAACAAATTGAGTCAGAAATGTCTGATTCCTCAGTCGATAATCAATAACATGAACATCATTCAATGGAATTGTAATGGACTTCAATCCCATAAAGCTGAATTCCAAAACTAATTGAAGAAACACAACCTCATTACATATGCTTACAAGAAACACACTTCAAAGAACATCAAAACATAAATACATACAATTTTATACAATATCGCAAGGACAGACTAAACACACATATAGCTAGCGGAGGGGTGGCAATTCTAGTAAACAACAAACAACATACAACAAGATGTACAAACTATCCTGAGAGACACATCCAATATTGAACCACTGCTGAACTATCTTAAAGACATAGAAATCCAACATCGTATATAAAATATATAAAAGATAAACATATATTGTACCATAGATTATAAATAATACTTCCAACCTCCGCTAATAACTGTAAAGGTGGAAGCGGATGAAAGTGAAATTAAAAAAAAAAAAAAAAAAACTCTTAATGCATTGTTACAAGCCGAAAATCGGCATATAAACATTTCTATAAGTTCCTAATTTGTAAGTGATTTCGCGCCAATAATTTAAAAGACTTGTGCGTGCATTTCCGTCACTTTAGTTAGTTGCGTCGGCGCTCGAGATTGCGCAGACGCAGAGTGAAAGAGGAGTGGTGATTTTCGTCACGTCGAGACTAGTCAAAGAGACGTCGAACGAAGTGTTTATCTTTGTGCCGTTACCTTGTCTTCTTTTTCAGGTTATGTAAGTTTCCTTTTATCTACCTAATTATCGTTCCTCATACCAGTTCCTTTACCGTTCCGCAACAGAAAAAGAAGACAAATTTGAATTTGGATTCGACAAGGGGGCAAAGGACGACCCACGTCCGGCAACGCCCACAATGCTCCACAACGCCCAGCTGCCGCCAAAATAGCCGTAATGCTGTGAGGAGTCCAATAGTTTACGTGAGTACCTTTTGTTTTCTCTTATAATTAAAATAAACATTTTTTGGTATGTGATAATAATTTGATTAAAGGTATGACGTAACTATTTATGACGTAATATTTTGCAAATATTTATCATTGTTACCAACTGCCGTAGTGACTCTCATACATTGCCGCCGGGACCTTAAAAGTAGACCTAAAGTGTAACAGCATGTAAACAACCATTATGTTCAACCAGCTAACCATTGAAAGAAAGGGAAAATTAATTTCAAGCTAGGTGCACTAGACTGTTTCTTTTTAAAAATTAATTGCTAATCATCTCACCCTAAAACAAAACCTCAGTGCAGGAAATACAAACCGTTCAACTCTGCTTTCACGTTTTCTTATTTCTGACTTTGGTGCTTTATTCATGCACGACCACACAATGAAGTCAGGGGCCTTTGGGGGTAAATTCGAACATACTAATCTCAACATGGGTAAATTGTGTTGACCACATACAGGTTAACATTCAAAATTTTACATATGGAAACTGCAGCTTACAAACATATGGCGATAATTGCAAATATCAAAGTTTAAACAAAACCAGCTATTAAATATAATCCACTTGTTATTTAATCAACTTAATACTGTGGAAAATTCTTTAGGAAATTAATATTGAATAAATTAATGTCAAAATTGCTGCAGCAAAAAATGTTACTATAAAATACAAGGTGTATTATTTGATAAAAATGAATTTCTACTCTTTTCGTGATTCTATCAAGTTTTTGAACGTTTTGCATCGTAAGTATGCTTAGAAACTTGCAAACTGTCGAAAACTGCAACAATCTTCTGTTTTCGTGATTCTTTAATATTACTACTAAATGCATTTAATATTGCAGCCATTATGTATGACATTAAGCACAAAAAAATTATTGTACTGTAACATCCTATCAAGAGGAATATACGTTAAACCATTGTTTTGTCCATCAACAATTTTTATTGTGCTCATTGTTCAACTTAACTAAATTTTAGAAAAAATGATACATATGTAAAACTTACGCAATTTATTATTTAAGAATAAATTGATCGATATATTATTAGCAAAAGGCAATAAATACATTATAAAATAGTGTACAGATTAAAATACAAAAATTATGTTTTATAAATACACGATTATAAAATACATACAACTAACTATTTTGAGTATTGAATCGTCAAAAATTTTGGACGTGCTAATATAATACTTAAGCTATAAAACTACAGAGGCCATGTGTTACATTAAAAGCACATTAGTTCGTTAATATTTCACTCATTCTTTCAAGTTCACATTTATAATAAGCATGAAGTAAAAAAATACAGCTAATGCTCGGATTAATATTCAAGTAAATTTGAAATAAACTTAAATTTATTCAATTTTTGAGATTCAGTATTATACAACAATAATGCCGCTCTATACAGATTGTTTAAATTCTAAAAACTTACAGCAGAATTTAGATAGATTTCTATAAACATGACATTTAAATGGAAATAATTTGTAAAAAAATCATACTCGAGTTTGTACAATTTCAAAATTTCTTTATTCGTCAAAATAAATTTTTATTTAAATCCGAGACACATAGTCAAACCAAGGGTGAGCAAACCATATTGTAAGGGTATCTACGAAGAAATCAGACTAATAAATTGTTCCTGAAAGAGATGCAATAGCCCTTTTAGGAGTTACACGTGCGACAGTCTGAATAATTAACTGACGGCTTTGTAATATCATCCAACAGGACCTACTCTTTATTGCGATAACATCCCGAAAACAAGACATTGTCAGATATAATTGACAGAAATGCCAAACGTAATTGAAAGTTAGGTTGATATATGGTTGCGGTTGCGTACACGATATAGATTTGTATAATTTTCCAATTGTTATCACAGATGTAGGTGGTGCAATGCATCTCAGTAGCGTAATTGGAAAATGCACAAGTCACGAAAGCCTAAGATACAGGTTCGAATTCTGTTTGGCACCTTATATTTTCCATGCTTCAATTACTAGTTCGATTTGAAATGATCATTTGGACTTTGCATAAAAGTCTAAGTTATTATTTCATCTTATTCACTAATATTTTAGTATTAATCAATTTGCCTTGTGCAATTATCCAATATGTATATTTAATAGTTGGAATCAGTCGTAATTTTGAGCGTCGTTTCCTGACCATATCTAACATAAATCAAAAACATGACACTGTCAGATATAATTAACAAAAAAATGTCAAACGTAATTCAAGGTTAGGTCAATATATGGTGCGTACATGATTTAAATTTTTATAATTTTCCAGTTGTTGTCACTCGTTTCGGAGGCAAAATTGAAAAACGCATAGGCCACAAAAGCCTAAGATACAGGTTCAAATCCTGTTCAGGACCTTATATTTTTCATCTTTATATATATATATATATATATATATATATATATATTGCTGTAATTATAGGGTTAGGTTAAGTCATTGGGGTCGTAGAATAAGCAAAGGAAACTCCCAAGTAACAGAAGCACGGAATTATAGATATTAGAAGAGTAAATAGGTTATTATAAAAATTATTAGTTGCAAGCACACTGTATATAGCAGTACAAACAATTAAAACACATATCCAAGAGTAGCTACTAGCAAAGATTAGAATTTATAAAGGTAACGAAACGCATTAAAATTAAATCAGTGAAAAACCTGCATGAATTGGCTAGATAAACATTCATAAAGTGTGTTAAGATATTATCGTAAACGCACGCAGAGATAATGCATTATTTAAAAGCGTACGTGATCTAAGAGAATCACAGTTGTTCAAAAATTCAATTTATTAGGAAATAAACAAACACCAAATTTATTCGATTTAGATTAGAATTAGGCCAACAAACAACACTACGTGATCAATATGTACGAAAATTCCTAGGATTCCTGAAGTAGATGTAAAGTATAACATTTGAATTACGTGACTTAGAGCACCGCGTCATGCAATTAAAATACATACAATTGGTAAATTTCCCAAAACAACTTTTGACTTTCATTAACTCGCGTATTTGGATGTTTGTTAATTTTATCGTATAATTTAACCGCTTGGTGTTTATTTGTTTCTACAGAATATTGGTTTTCTGAACAAATGTGTTCTCTTCCAGTCACGTAACGATTTTCTAATAATGAATTATTTAGAATGCGTGTACGTTGATATTTTCGACACAATTGTTAAATATTTGCAATAATCTATGCTTTCCGGTGATTTAATTTTGATGCAATTTATTGCGTTTTAAAATATTATCTTTACTTTTAAACTACACTTAGACATATTTATGTTCTTATGCATTTAATTCCGCATATTTTGTATACAGTGTCCTATTAATTAACATTATGTAGAGTGACCGATTTACTCTTATAATATCTGGAATTATGTGTTTTTATTAAACTGGATGTTGTTTATATTTATTCTACGACCCCTATGACTTAACCTACCTCTAAACTACCCTATTATATATATATATATATAATTTCGAAAAATCTCTGTACTATGGCAAAAGTAAATAATTCCACCAATACCAGGCAATTCATAATAATAACAGACAAATTATTTGCTGGCTGCAATAATGGCTATACAACTATTAGCCTGATTTGTATTCGTCAATAAGCTCTTATTATTTTCATAAGAGTTTGTTTACAGATACATCTTATTTTATATATTGTTCTACACAATTTCTTATTGCGGACTGCAAATAACTTGTCTTTTATATTTAAAATATAACTTTTGGCTATGGAAAAAGGCAGTTGAGCTGGATCTCCTCCGTGCCGACTGTTGCTAAAAACCTGCAATGTCAGGTGAAACGACACGAAGACACAAATTGTGAGCTAGGTGATGCTGTACTTCCCATAGGTGTTTGTATTAAATATTATAACTTTGCTACTCCTGTCCGGATGAGCCCCAATTAGGGAAAAAGCGTCGACAGGATGCCTTCGTAGCTGAATTTGAGTCACTTGGCAATAATTCCTTTTTACTTTGTGTATATATATATATATATATATATATATATATATATATAGTGTGGCTCACTTAGAACCACCCCTGTAAACTGTTTAATTTTTAACTACTGATTCTGTCAAATTTTTTCTGTGACATAGATAATCAAAAATTCTATTGGAACACAAAATTTCATGGTTCAAAATATATTTTCAAGCCACGCTAAAGGTGTTTTCTGGCGTTGCAATTGTTTCAACCAGTTCGACAAAGTTTTAAAACTTCGCATTCCGGCGTTGCAAAGGCAACGTCAGACATGCACCAAGTTCAAATATTTTCAAACCAACCTCGGCACATGTATTCAAACCAATCCCCACACCCCACTCTGTAAATATAATTGGTTTTCAGATTAGATTTGAATTTTGGCCGAAGTATTTAAAAAGCAATTTTCTTGTGATGACAAAATTAGGGACATCAGGGATGCAACTGGTTCAAATATATTCACAAATACAGTTCAAAACAATGCAGCGCAAGAAAACACCTTATGATTGTTTTTCAAGACTGAAAATAGCAAAATCGTGTTAGTGATTTTTTACCCAAAGAAAAATTGAATATACCACTAGATTTGCAATCCTCTAAACAAATTTTTCCTTAAATATCATTAAAAAACAAGTTGAAAATGCAAGGCATTGTCGCAACGAACTTCCAAATGTAGACTTACTTTAAAACAATTTAAAGAAATTAAAATTATTATGTTATAATAATTATAAGTATTCAGATAAAATACAAAAATTTATAAACAACAAAAGAGACATTTTAATATATTTTATTTTATTGAATAAATATTTTAAAAGCTATATATTAGTTCTCATCAATAAGATAAGAAATTTCTTTTTTTTATATGAATCTAATTATTTTCGGTAATCAAAATTTAAGTTTAAACAATGTCTATAATATTGGAATAATTGGCATGAAATGCCATAAATTGTTCAAATATGTGTCGCATATTGATTTTAAACTTATTTAAAATTTTAATTATCCCTGTGGATTTTCCCGGGGGCTCGGCGTCCCCGTGGCCCGATTTTAACTGACATCAAAACTTAAGCTCTAGACACCGAGCTGAATCGATTGATGTATTACACATTGATGTCCGACCATTAAAAAGGCCTCGGACACACAGACAGACACACAGACAAATAGATTTCATAAACGAACGAAGTTCGTTGATATTGAAAACAACGCTATAACAAATTTATACTCTACAATTTTGATTAATTGGGTACTTTATATGTAGTTAAAAAATCGAGTATTTTAACTAATACAACATCTTTTAAATGTTTGTTGCTTTAACAAGTTCGTTAAATTCAATACCTTTTGCATATCGCTTTCGAATATTATTACCAAAATTTTGTAATTGACGAGGAGTAATTTCTGCACATGCTACTTTTATTTTTCGTATTAACTCTAGTCAATCATGTGGTTGTCACTTGTATAATATGGTTTTGATTAAGCAAAATACCAGAGGATCATAATTAAAAATACAATTTGCAGAAAACAGCAATTTGTGAACAGTTTTTCAATTAATTTTTTTTGTAAATTTAAGACTAATGATTGCCATTATTAATCTTCATGAGTTGCATTAATTTTTACATTGCTAGAAATAAATTAAACAATTAAAATATCCATTCATACATCACACAAACTGTACTAAAAATTGATAAATAATAAATTAATGTAATAAATGTAAATGTAATAAATCTACTCAATTTGGCCATATCGTGGTACAATATCTTTCTTAATCCAAAAATCACAATGATTGTAGTTATTGACGTGTTCAAGGTCTTGGCCTAATTTAAAAAGTTTTTTTGAGTATGAGCTCATTTGTGGCAAAGTTCCATGCGAAACAAAGTAATAAAATAATTGTTGAACAGTAGATATATAACGCTTTTGTTCAACTGTTTTAGGTTCATACCGTCCTAAAATAGCATCAACATCTGAATCGATATCAGTCAGATTACGTTCGCTCCGAATTTGTGTTACAATATAAAGAGCAACTTTGGGCATTTGACTCGATATCGCTAACAAAGGGCATACTATTCGAATATCTGAAATTATAGATATCAAACCTTGATAAGTTGCTGGATACATTTGAAAAATTTCTTCAGTAAGATTCATTTGTCCCAATTTTGATTCCTTGACATGTTGTTTTACAAGATCTTCATTCCATTCCTTGTGTTTGTAATACAGCATGTCATTAGCTGCTGCATGAGCAGTTGTTCCCAGTACCAGTTGAATAGGTAATCCTTCCTCAGATGCCCAAACTTTTGCAGGATCTTCTTTCAAAATGTTGCCATCTAACACCAACCAGTGATGACGTTTATCTGGTTCTTCTGTTTTTAAAGGTAAATCAGTTTGAGGTTTTCTCCATGTATCTGGAACTGAATTGGTTAAAAATTCTGCATCAGTATTTTGAAGACAGTTTATGTCGCTACATGGAATTGTAGATACATAATCTCGATTTTCAGCTTCAGATTCTACGAGCAACTTTCCAGGAAAAATTGCTGCTCCCGATGTCGCCCAAGCTCTAGCAAAAAGCTTTTTTGCACTTGGTGTTGTAGCGAGTGCTGTTACTAATGTTGCACCTAAAAATGCAATCTATATATAGTAATGTGCATTTCACAACAAACAATTGCATGCAGTACATAAATTTCCTTACATAAATAGTGGCTTTTATACACATAATTTAGTATAATTTCCGATAGGCAACTTATAAGAAGTTCAAAATTATTGGTTAAATTAATGTGCTTTGTTCATTTCACAGCAACAATAACAGCTTCCGCTACAGTTTTTATATTTCGATTATAAATATAAAATAATTGCAACATATCTTGCTTTTCTTCAACAGTGTACTGTATTTTAAATTCTCCTACCTACTCTTCAACCTCCTGCATTTTGTTTTCAATGCTTCACTCAAAGGTACATTCGCCAGAAAGTGTTTTTTTAACCTGGAAATTTAAAATTTTGCTGAACCCTTCCTATTCCAAGTAAAATATGGATCTTTAACATGTGTGACCAAACTCGCACATCGAACTTTGATTTTACCTCTAATCTGAACGAGTGCGTACTTCGTGAAAAATGCTCGCCCAACATTTTTCAAACGGTTCGTATCGGGAATCAAACCCAGAACCATGGACTTGGTAGTTACATGCAAACTAACTAAGCCACGGGGTCGCTTCCTATCCTTCTAGCACAAAATGCAGTAACAAATGTTTATAATTGACAATAGAAATAAAAAAAAGTACCAAATCACGGCATACCTGATGCAGTTCTGTATAATAAGGATTTTCTTTAATTTTAGATTTAACTTTAATACCATTGAAATGGGCATTAAATTGTCTATTAAATGAGATATAAATCCAACATGTTGCCCAAAACAAAAATTAACCTGATGATGATTCTGAAAATACGAAAAGTGTTCGTAGAATTCTGATTTATTTAGGTTTTGCACAAAAAGTTGCTAAGAAAAAGTTTTTTCATATGTTTTTGATTTTTAATGATAAAAAGTTACAGGCAGAAAGAAAAAATTGATAAATTTGGTTTTTTAAATGTATATCTAAAAAGAAATTCAAGATAGGACGATTTGTTTTTGATATACATTTAAAAAACCAAATTTATCAATTTTTTCTTGAATGCTATAAGATTTAGCGACTTTGCCAAATTTAAACCTATATTCTATCTCTTATGGTCAACGTAATCCTTGTAATGTGCCTCGAAATTAAATCATCCCGTATATTAGTTAATAAGATGAACTAACAACTAATGACTTCTATGCAAAAACTAAATGATCATTTCAAATCGAATTAGTAAGTTAAAAGATAAAAATATATGGTCCTGAACAAAATTAGAACCTGTATCTTTGGTTTTCGTGGTCGATGCGCTTACCAACTGCGCCACCTAGACGAGTAATTACAATTGGAAAGATATACAAATCTAAACCCTGTATGCAACCATACATCAACCTTACTTTCAATAATATATATATTATTGTGAGGTTAGCTCTCTAAAACGTCTCTAGAATCATGCCCCACTGTTGGGCTGATATAATTCTAACATATTTTAGCTCGAATCTTGCCCTTGGCTGCTCCTAATAATTTCTCGGCTGCTCCTAATGATGTTTCTAACCTAATTTCCTAAATAATATCGTTGACCCCTACCTGTTACATCCAAAAACTTCCTCTCAATATCCTCATGCTAAAACTTAAATAGACATTCACCCCAATCACACACTCAAAATAACTCAATTGACCAAATACATCACACTTTATTTAAATTAGATACATTTTAAAACACCATTCCTTTAAGTACATCCATAAATTTCAATAATTTTATAATAATAATCATGCAAATTGATAACCTTTTAAACACATATCTTTATTTAAAGTAAGAGGGCATTCCTCATCCCTTACGTTATCCTTTGGTCTTAGCATGAGCTCATAATAAAACTTCACAACTGTGCATATAAATTTACTGCACTACCAAATATCAATAAGCCCTCTACACCTCTTTACAACATTTGGTTATCTGTAAATTCATTAATTATTTTCAAAGATCAATTTTCTTTTAAAGTCCCATAAATGTCTGTTCATAAAATATCAAATAATAATAAAAAACATCAAATTCAAATCCAAATAATCACAAACACCATAAAAAATATTCACCACTCAATGTTCATTCTATCGCCTACCTGGTTTTTAACTTCTAAGTGTGCTCCACCATCTAGCTCCTTGAAGATGCTGCCGTCTAGTAACTACCCAGTCCATCAGCTAACTCCCTGATCCAATTACCATCTCCGCCATGCATACCGCTGTTTTCAATTTCCACTCCAAAAATTCCAATATCCAAACTTAACTTTTATTATTCAAACATCGCTTTTTTGTATCATCCAAACACTTTCAAACTTTAAAAGTTTCGTGCATTCCAATACCAAACTTAACAAGCTTTGTACTTACGTACCACTTTAACGTTTTACCACAAAGATGCTTTTAGTTTGTACATAAGATTTTATTAACTTGCACTAGTTCACCAATGGTGGATAAAATCTCAACAAAAAAGCAAGAGCAAAAGAGAGCCAGTGATTATATAAGTAAAATTCGCCTCCCCAATTGATGTATACATATTAAAATAGAATAATTAGAAAATTATTAGAAAGTGCAATAAAAAGTTAAGTGAAGTGCAACATTGTAAATACAAGGACAATTTGTAAAGTTTATTAACGTTCATGAGAACGGATGCGCTACTTTGTATCGCAGACGATAGTGACACTGCAGATGTCAGGTCACAAACTGTCACAGACGTGATTACTTAGAAATTAAGATTACAACAATGTAATTATGAATAGAGTTAAGAATAAGCAGACATGAGATCTGCAAGTTCCCACAGCCATGTGAGGGGGTAGAAACATTATAAAAAGCCCGGGAGCTCAAGGACCGGCAGTCAGTCAAATGATCCGCTTTTGCATTGCAGTTTACTTACTACTCAAAATAGTACCTTTATTAATTAATTTCGATTTAAAGTAATATTTAATTAATTTGTCAAAATTCTATAAGTCAATTCTGTAT